>CM044443.1:92801795-92839569 GCA_024363595.1 Xenopus borealis
AAATGGGGCCATTAAACAGGGAGAGTGGGGGTGGAATTTTGGGCAACTTTACAGCCACTGGTTTGATAACCCATCTCCGCTTTTTCAAGACTTTTGTAGTATTTTTTTGTATTTTGCCTGACGAAGGGCATTGCCGCTCTGAAAACTTGCATTTTTTTTATTGTTAGTCAATTAAGGTATCACTTCTGCAATGCTTTTTGTATCTGTTTTTTATTTGTAGTATTTTTTGTGTACTTCATTAAAAAGCCACAGAGTGGCAGCATTGTTCCAGTGGTTTCACTTTGGTACCTTGATCAAATGAGCATGTGACAGAAAATAAACAGATTTGTAGCTAAAATTATGAATCTTAAGAGAAACAGAGCTCTCTCAATTCAATTTGAATTGAAGTAGCTATGAAAGTGTTTTCAAGTCATTAAAATATCAAGTAATGTAAGACTGATCTGTTTGCTTCAGAAATACTACTATAGTTCATATAAACAAGCTGCTGTGTAGCAATAGCGGTAATTGAAAAAAAGATATGTGGCACAGGTTAATAGTGGATAACAGATAATACCATTAAGTTCTACAGAGCTTATCTGCTATCTGCTGTGTAACCTGAGCCTTTTCTAGTTTGAATTGCTACCCCAATTACACACCAGCTTATTTATATAAACAATAGTAGTGTTTCTGAAGCAAACACAGCAGTTTTACCTGTGCATTATATTTTTATTACTTTAAAAGACTTTCATTTTTTGATGTTACTGTTCCTTTAAAATCTCAATAAGCTATATGAAGAATAATAATGACTAGCTATGAAAACAGAGCTTGGTGGGTTCTTTGCAATGACAATGCCACATTGAAACCATCAGTCAGTCTAAATGGAATCACGTAGCTGTCCCCAATACAGTATTTGGCAAAGAACCTAAAGCATCAACCCACACAGTGATAACCTGAAACTGCGACTGCTCATGTGATCTTATTTATTTCAGTCTGTTTATAGCTAGGATTTCTAACCCGTGGTCAGTGGTGTAACTATATATTACTGGGCCCCACAGCAAATTATTTTTCAGGCCCTCAAAATGTTTAGAGGTTGATTGTTGTACCAATATTTATTGAAATTGTATATGAATTAGAGTCTCATGGGGCACACTATAACTCCTGGGCCCCCCTGCAGCCACAGGGTCTGCTTTCTCTGTAGTTACTCTCCTGCCTGTGGTCCTTGGGGACTGGGAAAAAAGTTGCTACATAGGTCAACATATATATATATAGACAGTGATTTCAACCTTAGGGGCATAAACACAAACATGGAATTAAACTGGAGTACAATGATAGTTTATTCCAGAAAATAATTTGACAACAAATTTAGAATTATCTGAATGGCCATTTATTTTATTCCTCTCTACTCCAAAATTTATTTTTTACATCAAACAGTAATGCAGATTTGCCAGTTCAATTGTTTCTGGTATCTTCCTGAATTTGACTTTATTATTAACAGGATGATATTTAATCTTTATTATTAACTCCAAAATGGACTTCATACAGGAAAGGTCATCTCCCATAGACTCCATTTTATCCAATTAATCCAAATTTTTAAAATAGCTAAGATATAACGAATGGAGCAAAACCAGCCCATTGGGTTTATTTTGGGGGTTATTTATCAAAGGTCGAGTTGTTTTTTCACAAAATACAAAATTTTTTGAGGAGTTTTTTGGTCAAAAATTATTTTATTTGGGTTAAACCAAAAAAAGGACTAAAATTTTTATTTTATTTTTATTAATTACACCCCGACCCTGGAAATAGCTTGAATCCTAAAACACACAATTTAAAACAGGGGTGTCCAACCTTTTGGCTTCCCTGGGCCACATTGGAAAAAGAAAAATTGTCTGGGGCCACACATGAAATACACAAACACTTTTTTGAAGAAAATACATAGAAAAGGACTGCAATACCAGTTGGATAAGCAGATGGAGCTAAACACTCAGTGTTAGACTGGCCTGGTGGGACACTGGGAAAAAACCGATGGGTCCGACCTCATGGGCCCCCAGGCCCTGGGCTCCCCAGTCCAACCCTGTATACAATGGAATATGGGATACCTGGATATTAAATAGATTTATTATATTATTATGACATTTCCTCGAGATCTGAGAGTTTCGATGCATGCGGCCCTCAGGGTCGCAGGTTGGACACCTCCAATTTGAAACCTGTCAAGGTCATGTAGAAGTCGATGACAGAGGTCCCTTGAACCATTTAAAGATGTTAACAGCCTTCATGTTCTCAGTTTTATTCTCTAAAAAATTCCATCAATTCGATCAATTAAAGTTTTTTTTTCTGATGAGCACTCGATCAATTTGAGTTTTTGG
Organism: Xenopus borealis; assembly: GCA_024363595.1. Lineage (NCBI taxonomy): Eukaryota > Metazoa > Chordata > Amphibia > Anura > Pipidae > Xenopus > Xenopus borealis. The sequence goes on from CM044443.1 coordinate 92,804,135, forward strand.
GTTTCTCAACTCAAATTCACTGCTTTGAGTTTTTTCCATTTGAGTTTCTTCTTAAAGGGATACTGTCATGGGGAAAAATGTTTTTTCCTAAATGCATTAGTTAATAGTGCTGCTCCAGTAGAATTCTGCAGTGAAATCCATTTCTCAAAATAGCAAACATTTTTTTGCATATTTTATATTTCATTTTGAAATCTGACATATTGTCAATTTCCCAACTGCCACAAGTCATGTGATTTGTGCTCTGATAAACTTCAATCACTCTTTACTACTGTACTGCAAGTTGGAGTGATATCACCCCCCCCCCAGCAGCCTAAAGGCCCCCATACACAGGCCGATAAAAGTTGGCCCGTGTGTGGGGCCATCTGATGGGCTTCCCTGATTGATATCAGCCCGAAAGTCGTCCAGATCTTGTAGCGGGCAGGTTAAAAAACCTAGTCGGATCGCGGGCGCAGCTATGCTTGTATGCAGTCCCGCGATCCGACTGCTCGTATCACCTACATTATGATCTGATCATTGGGCCCTAGGGCCCACGATTTGATCATCCCGATATCGCCCACTTCAATGTGGGCATATCTGGAGAGATCTGCTCGTTTGGCGATATCGCCATAGTAACTTACTACGTAACTATGTAACTATATAAGAACAACACTCAATAGTAAAAACCCATGTCCCACTGTGTTCTATTCAGTTACATTCGGAAGGAAAAACAACAGCCTGTCAGAAAGCAGTTCCCTCCTAAAGTGCTGGCACAAGTCACATGACCAGGGGCAGCTGGGAAATTGACAAAATGTCTAGCCCCATGTCAGATCAGTATCCCTTTAAATTAGAAACCATTCAAGTTGTGAGTTCAATCGAGGTTTAAAAAAGCTCTAAAACTCTACCTTTGATAACCCCCTTAATGTTTACATGATTTTCTAGTAGACTTAAGGTATGATCCAAACTACGGAAAGATTTATCATCCAGAAAACCCAGGTCCCAAGCATTCTGGGTAACTGGTCCTATACTTGTATCTCCAAAAACATTTTGAATCCAGATTTTTCTATTGAAGTGTAAAGTGTAATTTTTACTGTCTAAAGCAGCTCTGGGAGGGGGGGTTGCTGACCCCAAAACTGTTCTACATTGATTAATTTAATGTATGCATTTCTTGTCTTTGTCCCTGCTGAGCAGAATCTCTGGGTTTCGTTAGAGGCTGCTGTTAGAATTGATACAATAGTTGCTAATACTCCAGAGATGCTGCTGAGAAATGTATCACCTGAATGTTTGAAAAATTGTAACATTTTAGAGTCTGTGCCTGAATTCCTGAGCTGCCAGACTCAAACACCAGAGACACGATGAGTCAACTTTAAACTTCATTAAAAAATTATGGAAAACAATTGAAAAAAGTCTTTATTTCTGAGGAACAATCTGAAAACAACTGAACGAACAATCCCTTTAATGGTCAATTCCAATTAGTCTGCCCCTTATACAGTCCTGCACCAATCACTTATTGCTTTACGTTGTGTATGTGATTAACAGAAAGGCCTTGCACATGCCCCCATAGTGTAACATTAACACTGCAATGCTTAACCCTTGCTATTAACACAGTAGATACTGTATTTCAAAGTAAAACAGACTCCTGTGCTTATATCCTTTCAGTACTTGAAGAAAAAGTTACTTTAACACATTTCCCTGATTGTACATTTTCCTGGATTTTATATAATTTTTTCCTGGTCCTGTGAAAAGCATAAAAAGGGGGTTCTACTGTAAATACAAAGAATTACACCGAGGATTTTTTTCTCTAGTACTGTTAAATTGTTTGTTATGTTGAAAGTACTTTTTAAACAGAAAAGCACATTAAGGCATATTTTGCCAATCAATATGACACCCAACTGTACTGCATAAAGATTTTAACCAGCAGACCATCTATTTATTTTTCTTTCCGATATCAAAAGAACATTGTGACTGTACTCTGGTGCCATGTACCCATGCCGATTTTTGTTTGAATAACTAATTATAACATTAACAGATTGTGCCAAACTAAACTTCACACGGCAGCTGTAACATTGTTTTAGCTAAATCCAAAAGAAATATTTATGACTCACTGAACATATTGTCTGCTGAGCTCCACGGAATCCTGCGAATTCTGATTTGCATGTACCTGCTTACAGAGGCTGACTTCACTTTAGCTTCTACCAACTTGTCATCTGATACACTGACTTAAAACAAAAAAATAACCTTTCAGGACAGCATGATGCAAACATTCATTCTTTATTTTGGCAAGATGGGAAGCTGATATTTTCTTAAAATTTTTTTTTTTATAAATGGAGATAAAATATGCACTTTTTTTTGCATATGTGATGAAATGGAATTATACCCTACCCTGTGTGATACACAACCCAAGACATGCATTCACTGTATTATTCTAGATATGTACAGTAAAATAAAGTACATAGTAGATGAGTCTTCTCTATCTGCATGCTTGGGCTTGGAGTACCCCTTTTTATTGATTTCTAAAACCAGATATAGAAAGTTTATAGATCTTTCTGCATTGTAATCCTCTATAAAATAAAGTCCAGTCAACATCCCATTCAGCTCTCTTTATTCCACAGTTCTTAAAGGTGAGTGTGCTTTTGCCACATAGTGAAGCAAATAGGTCCAGACTGATATTCAAAATAGACCCTTGTCTGCATTATGAACTTGTTATTGTTTGCCACTTGCCCTTACCTTGTCTACCTCAAAGGCTCTTTATTGTGTGTTGTCTTCCCTGAACTTTTACCTGCCTAATAAACTACCCTGATATATTTTCTGCCTAACAAACTTGTCATTTTATGCCGCCTGCTCTGACCTTAGGGCTGCCTAACAGATTTGTCATTATCTGCCACCTGCCCTGACCTTATGTCTACCTAACAAAGGTGTTGTTATCTTCTGTCTGCCCTGGCCTTGTGTCTGCCTAACATACTTGTCCTTATCTGATGTATACCATGACCTTATGTCAACAGACTTGTTGTTATCTGCCACCATCTTGTCTGCCTAATGGTCTTGTCTGTAAAGTATTCGTCAATCAGGAACACTCAGGTACACTCAGACGCACAAGGGATACCCCTGTGGAGTCCGGTGTTCACTGACGCCCTTTTGAGGCCCCGGGCTTTCTGCTGAGGAACCAACGAGGAATAAGTGCGTTTTGGTAGCAACAAGTAAGGTAGCGGCAAGGATTAGGCAAAAAAACTTAGTCAGTCAGACAAAAGGACCAAGACAGGTGGCAAGAATCAAAAACAGGCAGGAGTAAAAAACCAGAGTAATCTAATAGAAAAACACGCTTCAGCAGGATCTGTAAACAGAAGCCAGCTTCGGCACTGTTCAAATGGAGACAGGCCATTTTAAGGAGAACCGGTCGCAAGAAATTCAAATTTGGCGCTGAAAAATTATGACATGACATTCAGGGGCATATTTATCAAATTCACATGAATGATTTGAAATTTGATTGAATTTTCAAAAAGATTTGAATTGGAATTTTCGAATATTTTTGAAGTCCACTTCGACCATCGAATTGAATGATTCGAATAATTTTTGAATCTTTTTGAATATTCGAATATTCGACAGTGGAATAACTTGCTCTTGAAATTTTTATTCGACTGCCTAGTTCGCCAGATTCAACCTACTGAATTGGATTTAGCTATTTTTGAATTTCATATATGCATGGGACCTTATACTGTTCTACAGTTTTTTTTTCCTGCTGGTATCTAAAATAGTACATTCATTATAAATTGTTAGAAAGTGATAACGTCAGTCGGATTTTCTGCTGTAGTTGACAAACAGGAAAATATATTTCACAGCTACTAGGTCAATGAGGCTTATTTAACTGGGATTATTATCCTGTGGTCTTTCATCTATAAGCTTCTGTAATTTAATTTTTTTTTGGTCTTCAAAACAACATGGCTCTCTATTATGAAAACTATTGATTAATTTTTCTTTTCTTTATTGAAAAAACATATAATTGGATGTACATTGGGAGTATGACCTGTTTGCTATTCTGTGTGTCTGATCTTAGACCTCAGCAGCCACACCATACATTTATGGAGATGAAAATGTCAATTTTACACAGTGCATAATTATGTCCATTATTTATGTGAATCCCTATAAATCATAACACTAGAAAATGGAAAGAAATTAAAAAAAAAAAATCTTTTTTTTTTTCCAGGTTATGGACTTTATGTTTATGCAAATTCATTTTTCCGCTATGAAGGCCAATGGAAATCTGGTAAAAAACATGGTAAGAAAATGATTTATTAAAATACTTTTAGAAAATATAAATGGATTGTCTCTGTCTGTGCTTGGAACAGAAGGTATCACATGTCAAAATGCCAGTGTAGTTCTAACCTAAGTGAATGAGTTTTTCTGGCAGACAAAAACATGTGTTGCCCTTGTACATTCATTATAGCAGAACTGTCAATAACATATACCAACTGTAGCTAATTGATATACAAGCTCCCTTCCAATAGACCAGATTACTCAGACAGATCACTACTACAGAAGCTTCCCAAACTTGCTAATGTAGGAAACCCTGTAGAAAAAAAACCCTGTACCCCATCCCTCCTCCCCCTAGGCTTACTGCCCCCAGGGAAATGCCCCATACTCAATTCTTACCTCTTGTGACAGATTCTGGCAGAGGACTTGACGGCATCCATCTTTCGTGTCCTCGGTACGCTGACTGGGAGATCAGCAATCTCCGTCATGCGCATGCGCCACCATGACAATCTCCCAGTCAGCTTAACGAGGACACGAAAGATTGATGCTGTCAAGTCCTCAGCCGGAATTTGCAATGAGGGGTAAGACTAGAGTATGGGGGGGAGAGTTAGCCTGGGGGGAAGAGGGTCTATTTGGGGTGGGGGGTATGGGGTTTTTTTCTACAGGGTTTCCTTCTTCCGCTTATTGGCTTGTGTGAGTGGGGCCCTCTGACAGGTTTCCCAGATCGATATCTGGTCAGATTTCAATTGGGCAGGTTAAAAAATTCTATCGGAACTCAGCCACATCTGTGTGTTGATGCGGTCTTGCGATCTGACCACCCAAATGGCCTCCATTCTGATTTGATCACTGGGCCCAAGGGCCCACGATCAGATCAGCCCAATATCGCCCACATATTGGGGAGACATTCGATCATTTGGTGACAGGTGTGTATGGCCTCCTTTAGACTGGGCTCCATGTTATATTTTGCACATTTTAATTTACTAAACTTGCACATATTAGAAGCAGTATTCCATCTAAGCTGTAAACTGTCAGAAAATTAGTACAACAATTAAATTAGCATCAACACATTAGATTAAAAGTTAATGCAGTGCGCACTTAGTGCTTTCAAACAAGTATGATGCATAATTTCATTGTTGCCTGGATCCCCCCCATATGGTGCACACATGTTCAACACATAATACATTGTTCTAAAATCATGCAAAAACAACACAAAGCCTGCAAATAATTTGTGGGAACTTTGATTCTAACTTCTACAGAGTAGGAATCTCTTTTGAATCATGAATTCTGCCACTTTATTTATCTGTTTCAGACTCAGTGTAGAAATTATCCTTTCCTGTGTCCATAAAGCTCTACATACCCTCGTCACTATAAAAATAAATATATACACTAACCCAGTCTAGATTAAAATATTTACATTAAACATAGCACAGAAAAGGGTGGCAAGGGAATGTACCATTATGATTCATTGTTGAAATTAGTATTGTATTAGTATTGGATGCAATCCATAAATCCATCTGCCTTGTGTGCCTTTAGCTCAAAAGTCATGGGATTTGCAAATGCATATCAAATTTCTGAAACTATGAACTGCAAAAAGAGATTGTGGGCCTCATTTACTAACAATTAAATACGTTCACTTCATAATGTTTTCTCCTCACAATACAGTTTTTTTCTCATTGAATTCAACTTTTTTTTTGTGCCCACCACGAGGTGTAAGGGAACTTTAAAGGAATTGTTCAGTATAAAAGTAAAAACTTGGTAAATAGACAGGCTGTGCAAAATAAAACATGTTTTCAATATAGTTAGTTAGACAAAAATGTAATGTATAAAAAGTCTAACCTAAAAGAACAGGACAATACTTCTTGCTTTTCAGCTCTCTTGGCTTACACTGAGTGGTTACCCTGGTTACCAGGCAGTAACCAATCAGTGACTTGAGGGAGGGCCACATGGGCCATAACTGCTTTTGAATCTGAGCTGAATGCTGAGGATCAATTACAAACTCACTGAACAGTTATGTCCCATGTGGCCCCCCTTCAAGTCGCTGACTTACTCAGATTTAGAGAGCTGAAAAGCAGGAAGTTGGATTCTGGCTATTATATTAGACATCCAGTCACTCCAACTTCTATAGTTTGCATTTTTCCCTGACTAACTATATTAGAAACATTTTTTTATTTTGCACAGCCTATCTATTTTACCCTGAACTGTTCCTTTAACACAAAGCTTATATGCCTTCCAACTGCACTTGCTTTCACAACTGCAAAAAAGAAAATACACTGGCACAATTTGGAAATGCATCCATGTTATTATCTCATGGTATATGGCAGGTTTAAAGCCTATTAATATGGTGGCAGTTCTATCTGATTTCGGTGGTAGTAATTAAAGGAACATTTCAGAGTTAAAATAAAACTGGGTAAAAAGAGAGGCGATATGAAATTAAAAATGTTTCTAATATAGTTAATTAGACAAAATGTACTATAAAGGTTGGAGTGACTGGATGTTTAACATAATATCCAGAATTCTACTTCCTGCTTTGCAGCTATCTAACCTCTTAGCTAGTCAGCAACAGGGGGCAACATGGTTCATAACTGATTAGTTAATTTGCATTTGATCCTTAGCACATAGGTCAGATTTTAACACAAACTAATTGAACAGTTATGTCCCATATGGCCCCCTTCAAGTCAATGATTGTTAATGACCAATAACAGGAGCTGCAAAGGAGGAAGTAGTATTCTGGCTATGATGTTAGACATCTATCCACTATACCCTTTATAGATTTTTTGACTAACTATATTGCATTTATTTAAAAAAAAATTACACAACCTATTTACCCCATTTCATTTTTTCACTGAACAGGTTCTTTAAGAGCAGTGCACACCTGTAGCACATGTAGCATACTGGCATTTCAAACAAAGAGAGAAAAAGAAAAGCAATAAACAGCCTTTTAAACTGTGGGGAAGTGCCTAAAGCACGTACCTTGCCTGGCTTACAAATTGATGTATTAGCAGCAAAGATGGGACCATCTTATTATTAATACACTTGGGGCAAATTTACTAAAATTCACCCAAAATCTACAAATTTATTCGAAATTCGATAAGCATTTGACTATCGAATGCTTATCGAATAGTTTTAGGCTATCATTTTACTTGCTATTCGATTTCTCAATGAAATCTTACGATTGAATACCGAAAAATTTGTACAAATCGAACGCTTCGATCGTACAAATGGTGTTTGAGCAGTACTTAGCCAAAGAAGCCTATGGGGGCGGTTCCCATAGGCTTCTGTTGCAATTCAGTCGGTTCAATCTGGCGAAGTAGGCATTCAAAGGATTTAAAAATTTTGATTCCTTCAATCGTCGAATTGTCGAATATCCGATCATTCGATCTATTTGATAATTCGGTATTCGATAATCAAAGAGGCCAAATTTGCATATTTGAATATCCAATTAAATAGTACGATCGAACTTCGATCCATTCACATGAATTTTGTAAGTTTGCCCCTTAGTTTTGGAATGTTACAGTAATTAAGGCCTTATAATTTATATATTGACTTTTTTTTTTACATATTTATACATTACCTATATTTGTACTAATATCCCAAAATATGCCTTATTTTTAGGTCATGGAAAGCTTTTATTCAAAGATGGAAGTTTCTATGAAGGGGAGTTTGTGGATGGTGAAATTACTGGAAATGGTTTGCGTTACTGGGCATCATCAGGTAAGCTCCAATACGTCTCATTGGGGTGAAAATGGAAATGCTGTAATTATCAAAGTACCTTGTACTTGATACAAACTAATCCTTATTGATAGGAAAACCACCCTATTGGCTTTATTTAATGTTTGCATGATTTTGCAGTAGACTTAAGGTATGGATATCCAAATTGCAGAAAGTTATCCAGAAAAATCCACGTCCTGATCATTCTGAATAAGGTCCCATATCTGTACTGATAGTGGGGGGGGGGGGGGGGGGGGGGGCTCCAACAAAAGCCATTTAAGAGCAAGACTTTTACATGCCAGGGACAGTGATTCCCTCATAGACTTTAATGTATAATGTGATGTAGTAAGGTGTGTGATAATACCAAGCATAATAATACCTGTATTGTGGTAAGCCCAAAAAGTACTCAACACTCCTCCATCAATAATGGAGCTATTGTGGGGCAACTCCACATTCAATGAAAGAAATACACACCAGGCAACTGACATTCAGGACAGCAGTCATTAGGCCTTAATCTTGCGTTGGACATGTGAACAGGGGTAAAATATGTTTGATGCAAAATAAGCTTTAGGGAGAATCTGCTCCTAACGTTGAAGGACACCACACTAGGTGCCTCCAAAACTTCTTCTCATTCCTCATCCTCCAAATTTGGAAAACCATGCTCCACTTTTGTTTTTGAAGTTACCCATGGTTTGCTTTCTAATCTCTTGTTTTCTTTAAATAGGAAATACATATTCTGGAGAATTCCAAGCTGGGGAGCTTCATGGTCATGGTGTAATGCAGTACAAAGATGGTGGAAGATATGAAGGAGAGTTTGTATTTGGAATAAGAGAAGGTAAGTGTCCAGGCAATATGACATGAAATGTAAATATTCAGTTAATGTTAACTTTCAATCAACTAACTATTTTTACATAATCATTTGCAGAAAGCTGATTTTTCACCTACTCTCCACCTATAAAGACTATGCTCTTATTTACACAGTTGTACAGTTTATTTGTTTTATTGTAGCATTCCCTTTAGTGAAGGTTTATTTAATAGAAATGATTCATTCCAATTTGTATGTAATGAACTTCCCGGGAAGAAAGATGGATTTGTATTGAAATAATAAGTTTAGTTGAGCCTGTCAAAATCTAAACTCAATCATTTACTAATGCCATGGGTGCTAAGTTTGCAGCCCTTCTACAGTGCACTTGGGCCCATGGAATTTGTGGTGCAGGCTGCACTCTACACATTGTGCAAAATAAAATATCACTCTTCAGCAGCGGAGCAGTGATGTCCAGCACATGGGTGTGTCCTATGTATCTATTCTATTCAGTGCTGTATACAAGTAATGCTATAGAAATAGGTACAAAATAAGATCAGGTACGTTTAGCCAACACTCTCTACCTGTATGCAGGTAGATTATATTGATAATGTTGGCCTATGTCTTTTGAGATATGAAGCTGTAAAAAGTTTAGTGTAGCTGCACCATTGACAAAATAATATTCAGTAATTAATGGGGAATATTTACAATCCGGTTCGCAATACAGAATATAGCACTTAGCATTGCCCTGAGTTGTACTAGTACCTAATGATAGGAAGTCAGAGGAATGTTAGCAAGAATTGTGGGAATAAGTAATATGGCCAAGGACTGTGAAGTTTTCCTGGACAAAGTGAAAACTAGAGAAAAATGTTCAGGCAAACCTTAGAGCCAACCCTGCTTCAGTCTGTGAAAGGCTTACAGTAAATGTGAACCAGACAACAATACATGATGCCAGGATTTTAATAATGGGAAAGTAGTTCTGATTTGCAATTGAAATCCAAAACACATACACAGAAACAAAACTGAATGATCCTTTTCATTTTGAGAGAAATGAACAGAAAAAAACACAAATGTTTATCTTTTCTAATTAAATGTTACCACTAATGCTTTAACGTTCTCTGCTTCAATTAAAGCATGGATTTTATAACAGAAGCAACCAACCCCTTTTCCCAAGATCAGCACAAGTGCAGACTGTACTGTGTATGTGACAAAAAGGTTTACCTGTGAACCCAATAACTTTATATAAAAGTGTTTTATATATACCATTGTATCATAGTTATGTGGCATGGGTTTTTACTTTTGAGTGCTGTTCTTAGATCTACCAGGCAACTGTTATGTTGTGTTAGGGAGCTGCTATCTGGTTACCTTCCCATTGTTCTGTTGTTAGGCTGCTGGGGGGAAAAGGGAGGGGGTGATATCACTCCAACTTGCAGTACAGCAGTAAAGAGTGATTGAAATTTATCAGAGCACAAGTCACATGACTTGGGGCAGCTGGGAAATTGGCAATATGTCTAGCCCCATGTCAGATTTCAAAATGAAATATAAAAAAATATGTTTGCTCTTTTGAGAAATGGATTTCAATGCAGAATTCTGCTGGAGCAGCACAATTACCTGATGCAATTTTTTTTCCCATGACAGTATCCCTTTAATTATTTTCAATGGGCCGTCACAGTGGTTATCACAGCTGCCTTTCAGTGCTGGGGTCGATTACTGATATGAAGGTGAGGTGGTACTCCAAATGACTGCAAACTGGTGATCCTGCCTAGACTAGATGGATGAATAAGAAAAAATATGCAGTGGGATGCTTTGAAGTAACCAAGAAAAGACTTTCTTCACCTTAATGGATTAATAGATCCCTCTAAAGCAGTCACCTGGAAAACTTCCAAGTGACTTCTTTACAGGGACAGTCTTGGGAAACTTAAACGTAACTAAAATTAAACTTACGGAATTTCATTCATTAGACCTATGCAAGCACTTAAATCATTCACTTTAATGTTCTCCTTTTCATGTTTTTTCACAGGACATGGTTTGCTGGTAGACAAAGAAGGGCAAACATACAGTGGAGCGTTTCACAATAACAAGAAATATGGAGCAGGCCAGATGAAATTTATGTAAGTTGAAAGACTAATGACAAATGTGTATGCAGCTTGCAGATTTATTCAATTTAGAATGTTTACCCAAACCTTTACAGGTTACATCTGTCAAAAACACTAAACCATGAAGAAAGTAGCACACAATTGATAAGAAAAGGAGTTTCTACCTTTAATAACCACATTTAGGGACAGATTTATCAAGGGTCGAATTTTGAGTTTATTGGAGTTTCTAAAAGCTCCCTTAAACTTCCATAAACTGAAATTATTTAAATTCGAGTGAATAGCATTGACCTGCAAATTCGAATCAAATGCAATTCGAATTTAAAAAAAAAATTTTTTTTTATCAAAAGTCCACCAAATGACTCCAAATTGATTGTAAAACACAAATTATGTAGATGGTATATAGTCGAATTCAGGACAGTACATAATACATTTAAAAATTGAATTTCGAATTTTGTTAAATATGAATCGAATTTAGGCTATTCCGTTTTATACTAAAATAAATTCAAAATTCAAATATTAAAATGTTCACTTCAACCCTTGATAAATCTGCCACTTAATTTATAAGATTGGTTTAAAAACATACATTTCTTTTATTAAGTACAAGTTGTGATTAATTTATTTTAGTTATAGAGGCAGGGTTTGCACAGTTTCACTGGCCTATAGTAAATGTTTGATTTTATTATGATGACTGCATTGGATCAGAACAGACTTTTCAGGAGGCATTAAAGAACAAGCAAAGTGTAAATCATTGTGGGTGCCTATATGTTAAGCACCCCCAAACAGGGCTGTATTTAGGTCCGAAGTTGCCCTAGGCATCAGAGATAAACAAGCCCCCACTCCGTGCGAGATGACATCATTCGCCGATGCAATGACATCACACAGTGATGTGCGATCACATCACATGCCATGTTCTGCGGAAGTGATGTATGGGGAGGGTTTTAAAAAAACAAACCGAATAAACCCCTAGGGTCACCCCCAACACCGTGCCGCCCTAGGCACAGGCCCTCGGGAGCCTATATATAAATACGGCCCTGCCCCCAAATGGCACAATCCTGGGCTGGCACTCCTCTTGGTATTGCTGCACTGGAATACACACACTCGATGAATAGCCCTTTACCAGTGAAATTTAAAACAAACAATTCCGTGTAAAAATAAAGAGTGGGTAAATAGATAGGCTGTGTAAAATAAAAAAAATGTTTCTAATATAGATTGTTAGCCATAAATGTAATGTATAAAGGCTGGAGTGACTCGATGTCTAACAGAACACAACTTCCTGGTTATCAGCTCTCTAACTCTGAGTTAGTCAGCGAATTGAAGTGGGGACCACATGGGACATAATTGTTCAGTGAGTTTGCAATTGATCTTCAGCATTCAGCTCAGATTCAAAAGCAAACAGTTATGTCCCATGTGGCCCCCTCAAGTCACTGATCAGTGGAAAGCAAGAGAGCTTTTAGTGGGATTAGGGGACCTGGGCTGCAGGCGTTTACACTGTAAATTGGCACAGTAATAAATTGTTTAGATTTATAAATTATTTAGATTTATGATAGTTCCCCTTTAAATATAGCTCTTACACATCTTACCATTTCTACCTTTCTTGATTTTATTAAACTCTATATGTGGAAAAAAGAAATCAGAATCTTATTTTCTAAATCAATATATTTTGGCAAGGCAACTAAGGTCAGAATTAACAAATGAAAACACACGATGGGTTCCAAACTACACAGTGGACACTGCACCTGTGTCAAGCAAGTTTAGTGTTTATATGTAAACACTTGGCTTGTGCTTTAGGTCATCTAATGCTAAATGTGTCTGCCAGCTGGATAGCATCACACTGAGTGCGCACGGCTTGCAGTCCAATGAAATGTGTTTTGACGTCATGCATTCCAAATGGGTTTCTAAAGCTTACAGTGTAATGCAAGCTGGCTCTCTGGCAGCCACAACTGGCCACATGTCATATGGTTTCTTTCCTTGGCACTTCAACTGTTGAGGCTGGCACAGAAATAACAGCAGGTGTGCCACATTTTATTAGAAACAAGTGGCACCAATGTGACAGGCCTATCTGAGAACAGGGATATCCCACAGAAAGGACATTTGAGGTTTTCATATGTCCCCTGTGTATTCAGTTAATATGTGTTTTAACTTAATTTTTCACTTTTATATTTTGTGTATATTATTAAAATACCATATAAATATTTATAACGGTCTTGTACAGTTAAAAGCTGCTTTGGGTAGACAAACCTGGGCAGATTTGGCTCGTCTTAGTAGAGAACTGTCAAAAGAAGTACATGCACCATAGTTGTCCAATACAGAAGACTTCATTAAACCATTAAAATATAAAACGCTAGGTAGGATTAAAATGCATGAAATAAAGAAGGCACAAATGCGCTATGGCTGAGCCACAAACTCTAGTGGTAAGTTAGTATTTTTAAATATATACATGTTCTTTTATAATGCTTCTAGGTTCATATTCACATTTACAGTATATGTGGATATACAGGTATGGGACCTGTTATCCAGAATACTCGGGACCTGGGGTTTTCCAGGTAATGGATCTTTCCAAATTCATTAAAGTGCGAAGCGTTTAACGCTAGCGCTAATTCTCCAGCGTGACATCAGGCCAGGCGAAGTTCAATACAATAGATAGGAGGTTGAAAAAAAAATGTCAAAATTTTTCTAAGTCCCAAAAAAACGCTGGCGTGTTTTACCATTGGATAGTCTGAAAAAGATCGATTTTTTTGGGGGGGGTTACCCTCCTTCCCCCCTACATTTCCTAACATATGGCAACACAACTATATAGGGGGCACATGTAGGGCTATAGGACAACTTTATTTAATTTATTAAAGGTTTCCTGGGCTTGTGTAGTGGAATGTAGTGGCTGTAACATATACTTCTATTACACGTTAAAGTTCCCGACGTATGCAAATTAGGCTTCGCTAGCGCTCTGCCTAGCGAAGTAACACTAACGCAACTACGCTACCGTTCTCCGACCTGAGAGTAAATTCGTACTTTAGTTAATTTGTGTAGCGCTGGCGAAGATTCGCCTGGCGAAGTGCGGCGAACGCTAGCGAAACCAACGCTGGCGAATTTTTGGATCTTAGTGAATTTTCCCCCTTAACTCTACTAGAAAATCTTGTAAACATTAAATAAAACCAAGAAGCTGGTTTTGCTTTCAATAAGGATTAATTAAATCTTAGTTGGATCTAGTACAAGCTACTGTTTTATCATTACAGTCAAAAAGGAAATCATTTTTAAAAATATTAATATTTTATTGAAATGGAGTCTGTGGGAGACAATCTTTCCGTTATTTGGAGCATACTGCATAATGGGGTTCCAGATAATGGATCCCATACCTGTATAGTATACATTTAGTAAGTAAATATATACTCATGAGCTTGATATCAGCATAAAGAGAATATATATATATAAAGTATATTTAAGCAATTAGAAATAAACACCAGACAGATGTGGCTAGAACAAACTGTGCTTAAGTGTGCTCCAAGATTAGTTCAACAATATCATTTGTTTTAGTGTTGATCTAATGAAATAGATCCACACCCTGGATTTTCACTTCTATTGCCCAGATCTACTAAAATGGGATGAATGATATCATTGATGTGCATTCTTTTTATACATTCAATATATGGCCTGCCCAGAACCTTCTTCTAAAACCAATGGTGCTAATATGAAATTGGTAATCATTCTGCTGCTAAAACACAATATACCCTCTAGTATTCTTGAAAACCTTTCCACTAGATGTGTTAGGATTGGCTTCCATTCATACATAAGAGGTTGAACACTGATACTGGGCAATAACCCTGCTTGCTTCAGTGTTCCAGTTCATGCACAGGGTTGCAGTTGAGGTCAGGGTTCTATGCAAGCAGACATGTCAGGTTACCGAGGTAAAAGGTCTGTCTGCATTTCAAACATAATTTACCCACTCCATTTAAATGTATAGACTTGTCACCCAAAGGCCTACAATATCCAACCAAAGCAGTTAAGTAGAAAGCACGGCAGGGGGGTGGGGAACAAAGGTTAGGTGCAGGACAGTCAGGTTCTACCACTCTCATTACTGCAAACCAGTTCTGTGTGGCCCCCACTAATCATGTTGCTTTTATCTTGCTGAAAAAAGGAAGGCCTTCCCCAAACTGCCAGAAATGTTATTGTTTTATTCAGTGTCATCTTTTTCAACATTGATGGAAGTGGGAATGGATGGAACTATTGAAATAATAATTATAGAGTTATTGGTAGAGTGGGACTATTAAATTGTCTTGAAAGACTCTGCTCGGACAGCCTTGAGCAGGCTACAATGGCCAGTTTTATCTTCTTATGCCCTCAGATGGTTAATAAACAACATTTTCTCATGTAATATTGCCACAAATGAAATATGAAAGTCTGATTTCACCTTTTATTGTCATTTATCTTGAGGTTTGCATTGGTCCATTTATAAACTTGTCACTTTATCATTACAGGAATGGCGATAATTATGAGGGAGATTGGATTTTGGATCAGAGACAGGGACATGGAGTTCTTCATTG
The DNA here is from genome assembly GCA_024363595.1 of Xenopus borealis. Lineage (NCBI taxonomy): Eukaryota > Metazoa > Chordata > Amphibia > Anura > Pipidae > Xenopus > Xenopus borealis. The sequence goes on from CM044443.1 coordinate 92,819,500, forward strand.
TGCCGATGGATCTATTTATGAGGTAACACACATTATTAATTATGGGTTGGAAAATAAAATATACATGTTCCATGGAGCATCAGAAACTTTCTTCACTTTTACAAAAACTGGCTTTTAACTGTGTCTTTAATTTGAGATGTGACACTTTAAAGTAGATGAAGGTGGGAAAATTACACAAATCTTGCAGGAACTGTTAAAGGGTAATCTATAAACTGCCAAAATGTTATTTAAATTGTATTTATACATATTCAGACACTTTTAGTAAATACTGAGAATAAAAGCTATTCATCACATTTGGTATCTCAAATCAACAAGAAACACCAAGGTTCTGGTAACCTTTCGTGTCAGGAGGAGCCCTTCGCTATTGGGATGCTAGCAGGAAGAGACCAAAGGCAAGGGTTCTGGGCAGGCAAGGGAACCAGGACGGGGAAAGAGTAAGTGTAGTCATGGAACAGGCCGGGGGTCAGTACTAATCAGTCAATGCAGTACAGAGTCAGGATAAAATCTATAGTTAGTGTTGTAAATTATATCCTTATAAACGGTGAGTTCTGATGTCATCAGTTATAAACGGTGAGTTCTGATGTCATTTTTGTCATATGACTCACTGAAACCTGTGTATTATAATAAATAAAGTACCCCCGGTTGCAATGGGGATACTAGAAGTTACCTCGGAGTTCCATGACCTTCGGCCTCGTGTTTTTATATGGTCATGAAACGCCTCGGTAACTTATAATATCCTTATAATTTACAACAGGGGGTACTTTAGTCACTTTATATATTTATTTGAGGGTATGGAGGGGTCAGTGTGTGCATTGTTGCATGCTGGGTTTCATTTGGAGGGGTTGAACTTGATCTAACTATGTAACTATGTAAGGATCCAAAAGTGTAGTTAGAAAACGGAGGTTGGTTCAGGCAGCTATACAGCAGTGGTCAAGGACAAGGGTCAAGTAAAAGTTAGCGTACCCAGGAACTATCAGTAATAGATCTACATTGGGGAAATGGTAAAATGGTCAAATATTAAATATTTGAATTTCACACCATCGTGATTACCTATTCATGGCACGCTGAAAGAAAGGAAAAGAAACTAAAAAAGGACATGCTCCAAGCTGGAGGAACACTGCATGTGACCAGCTCGAGAACGACAATGCAGGCATCCCTGCCACCCCACTAGACCACCAAGTATTGTTTCACTCATGTTGGGCCGTCTTGACCTTTGAGTGTAATTAGCCATGGCTGCAGTTGAAACTTACTTAACTGAATCCTGTTTTGGATTATCTTCACTAAATTGTCCCTTGCTAAGCTGCTGTCATTGTACATATTTACATTAATTTAAATTCAATATAGCATAGCTCAGTAAGATGTTACATCAGTCTCTTTACCCCTTTCTTTCAATTCAATTGTACTTGTTAAACACCAGTTTGTGAAATATTCTAACAAGCAGTAGTTTAAAGATGTTATGTTGTATTTTGGGGCTTACAGGATTTATAGTACGGAAGCATTTTGAGACATACCCTCTCTGCTCTCCCCTAAAACCATCCCTTTTTGTGGTGGGGTCTTATTCTTTAATCCTTCAGTTTTACTTTGTTTTGGCAGTAAATACACAGTTCGGCTTTAAATAAATTGAACCCTTGAAGTTTTTGAAGGTGCAATGAATTATAATGGTACTAGAATGGCCAATGCTATTTTTATATTGCTACTTGCTACATTTGTACACTATTCCTGGGTTATGGACATTACACCCACGGGTTATAGTAAATGGTGGTAAAATAAGGTTTCTCGACAATTGGAATCCAGCACAAGGACAGACTTTTGCTCCAGCTGCAGGTCCTCTTTGCATAGGTTTAAAGGGGCATAAGGCAAATGAGGTCTATAATCTTGGGTACTGTGTTAAACAGGTCATTGTATTCAGATGATTGTTGAAGTATATTAGGAATGCAATAACCCTACTTTTTGGGATTCTGACTAATCCCAAATACTTTACACAGGATTCTGATTCTCTGAGGACACAAATGGGTGTTCTCCTGCACTCAATTGCCGCACGCATGTCCTAACAGATGCACCCGTGTAGCTCAATTAACAAAAAATTATTATGCCAAAAAATTATTATACCATACTTGTATAATTCTTGGCTCAAATACATGGCCTTGACCTGGCATTTGTAGGATTTGGTCTGGCCAGGCTTTTGGATTTGGTTCAATCCGAATCCTGATGAAAAAGACTCGGATTCGAAATCCTGAACCGAATCCTGTATTTGGTGCATCCCCAATCAATGTGTTCGAATAGTAAGTACAACCCGTGTAATTTTTTGGTCATCACTCCGTATATTACAGTATATTAAGAGAAAGGTGATGCAATTAAACAAAATCACAAGGAGACATAAACTTTTTAGTTATTTACTCAACAAAAAATTAACCATTATGCCATTTCCTTCTGTGTTGTTGCTCCAATGAACAACATCAGGTAGGCATCTCTTATAACTGTCTCCAATACTGTGTGCATTGAATATATGTTGCATTATTATTATATTATGGAGGAGGCGTGACTTTCTTATTGAAGTATTGCCATACACTTTCACGGTGTTTAGGGCTGCAATTAAAGATAAGAAATAGTAAGTCCCCTCTCTCATAAGACCTTTTAAACAAAATCAAATGGCAGTTGACTTCTGCCTTGTAACGTCAATTGGCATAGCAGACTGTCTTTTAAGTACTTCTTCTTTACAATTAAGATTAGAGGACTTTTCCTAAAGGTTAAGGAAACTGACCTCTGCTGAAAGTATACCCTGTTCCCTTTTTTGAAGTGTTTCTTCTGATTTTTAATATTGACTTTAGTATGTTTGGAACATGACATCATTCCACAAAAAATGAAGTTTCCATAAATTGGGTTTAATTAATCTGCTCATTTTCATTCATACATAGAAAATATAAGGTCATGGTGTATAATGATATTACGCATTAAGCCCTTCTGGGATTTCAGTAAGCTAGGGAAATAATGGTTTCCTTTTATTTTAAAGAAGTTTCCTATCCCAGCTTTATGCTAATTGAATCCAAGATTTCATGAATAATATATTCATTTTTTTGAAGCTAGGAATCTATCACACTGCTATGTTAATGTGCAGTGTATTAATATTGATTGCAATTATCTTCCATTATATCTCAATTAGCAAGCTCCTCTACTGAAACTAGGCTCAGCACCGTGAATCAAGTGTGAATCTGTGATTCCTCAAATGGCTGCAGTAGATTATTTCACTCAATCAGACTGCTGTCTTGTCAGAAAAAAATCATTTAATTATCTAGCTTGCAGTGTTGGTGGAGTAAATAAAGAATGCATGCATAATCATTATAAACTAAATGTGATATATTCCCTGCCATAATGGGCTGAGGATCTGCAGCTCCTTTTTTTCTTCTATCCTTTCTATGATACTAATTCCAATGAATTATTAAGAGAAAAACACACAAGATATATGAATTTATAAATAGTACAGGTATGGGATCGGTTATCCAGAAACCCGTTATCAAAAAAGCTCAGAATTATGGAAAGGCTGTCTCTCATAGACTGCATTTTATCCAAGTAATCCAAATTTTTCTCTGTAATAATAAAACAGTACCTTGTACTTAATCCAAACTAAGATATAATTAATCCTTATTGGAGGCAAAACCTATTAATAAATCATTCGACTGAACGAAGAAATCATTCGATCACTCAAATGATTCGTACGATTCGAACGATCGAACACTTCGATCGTACGAATCCTATTCGATCAGGACTTAGTCTCAGAAGCCTATGGGAGTGCTCCCATAGGCTTCTATTGCAATTCGGTAGGTCCAATCTGCCGAAGTAGGCAATCGAAGAAACTTAAAAAATAAAATCCTTCGCTGATCGAATGATTGAATATTTGTCCATTCGAATCTATTCGAATGTATTCGATCGTTCGATCATACCCTATTCGATGATCGAATATGCCAAAATTCACATATTCGACCAAATGAAGAAATCCTATGTTCGAACTTCGATCGAACTTCGAATCCTTCACGTGAATTTAGTAAATCGGCCCCTTATACTATATACCATCAGCTAATGGGAAATGGGGAGCTATACCACTAGAATTGTGCAATCTGCAGGCCAGTGATAGGATACACTTACTTGTTAGGAGGTTTCTGATCAGTAGTAGTGTGGGAAGGTGTAGAGTAGGAAAATTGCCATTATAGGTATGGGATCGAGTATCTGGAAACATGTTATTCAGAACTAAGGGAAGGCCACCTTCCATACACTCCATTTGAAACAAATAATTCAAACTTTTACAAAAATATTTCCCTTTTCTCTGTAATGATAAAACAGTAACTTGTACTTGATCCCAACTTAGATATAATGAATCCTTATTTAAGGCTAAACAAGCCTATTTGGTTTTAAATGATCTCTGGAAAAATTGCTGCAAACCTTAGTTCCAATCATCTGTGTAATGTAGAAAATCAGATGGCACACACTCTGGCAATCGTGCTAAATATTTGCAATTTATTGAGATCTTCACACTGATCTTTTAGTGGACTTGAAGTAGAGAGATCCAAATGATAGAAAGATGCCTTATTCGGGAAACAGCAGGTCCTGAACATTTTGGAAAACAGATCCCATACCTGTATAGTGGTAGCCAATGTAAACGGGTAAATAGGAAGAAAAGCGGCAGGTATTTTTTACTGCAGAATTCCTTTAATGGGTAGTGGGGCACAACATGCTTTGATCAAATGGGCACAAACCCCCAACTACCCATTCTGCATTGAAAGTCCACTTTTCCCCATTGTTCCAGCTGCATCTCTGTTGAGTGCCGTGCAATGATTCAGGTGCACTTCTATGTGCACTGCAATGATTCAGGTGCACTTCTATGTGCCCTATACTGAAGGCCAAAGGCTCAAAAACACCAGAGGCAAGGTACATTTGTGCAAAATATATGGGCAAGACAGCTTTTTTAATTTTTAATTCATATATACTAGATAGTTGCTTAGAATTCTACAAAAGTGCAGTGAGCACAGTGCACTTTAGAGCATAATCATAGCATTTCCCCAAAAATTTTCCATTAGTGTTTAGCAGTGGGTTATGTGCCTGACACACATCTGTTTGGTCATTTCCACCATCTGGCATGTGAGTGATGTGAGTTATTTCCCAATGCAACTGCTCTGCAGCAATCGAACAATGGATTTTCTGCCTGGTTTAGAGGTGGTGGTAGCGCCATGGTTCACTTGCTTCAATAGGTGCACCTTTTGACGCAAATACCGTTAGCAAATAGATTTTTTTGTGCAAAAGAATATAGGGAGATTTGTGTAACCATTACTGGGTTTGTGGTCATAAATGTCGCCCTTTATATTTGGGTGTTCAGGGCAGCGCAGAAAACATGCAATACAGAAGAGTAGGTATGTTTCAAAATAAAAAACACCCAAACCCTCCAAATAGCGCTAACCCCCAAAATCTTCACACTTTTATAATTATTATTATTAGCGAACAAACCATTCGAATTCAAAACACAAACTCACATCTGCAACGCTTTATATATTTTATCAGTGTAGACATGAAAATAAGATCAGTACTCAGTAAATCAGAAAAGTGCCAAACAGACACTATCTGCACACCTGACGTCAGCGCGTCTTGTGAATGATGGCTGACAGCAAGATAAGAGCAGAATAGATAAAAACATATTCCTGAATGAAAACCAGAAAAAAACCTGCTGGGAAATCGCTTTGGTGGAAGTGAAAAGGGACATAATGCACACAATAGCAGTGGTAAAATATACATGAAGAAACAAGCTAGAGGCATCCTGGAAAGCAATGAAAAATTCATAATCTCAACTGCAATTATGAAAAATACTTTCCTTTTCTGACTTTGTACAGAAGCAATGAGCTGCTCCAGCTCAGCATTGCCTTTTACATGTTTTTTCCCTACTTATTTTTTTTATTATTATGAATTTTTTAACTGAGAAGAATGCCAAGATTTCCTCTAATTAAAAAGATTACTTAACCCAGGGCCTTTATAGCTAAAGCTGGTCCAAAATACTGGTTTACACCATGATATTGCCTCCTGCATTGGATTAATTGTTTTTTTTTTATTATTTGTTATCAAAAAGGAAATCATGTAATGTCAGCATCACAAACATAAGCTCTAGTCACACCGATCACCTTGTAGTGTATTATTGTACAGATGTTATCTTTTTTTTGTGGCTTGTTGATGAGTTTTGGAGTGTTTTCATACTCTCAGTCAAGCCTCTTTGAAAAGTAAACCACTAGGTGGCTGTCTATGATCTTTGTATTGGTTCCTTAAAAAATATAATCTGTTAGATGCTAGTTGAGTCTCCCGCTGGGCTGTAAATGTTTACCACTACAGTTACATTTTCAATAGAAATGTGCTTAAAGGTGGAACAATTTCTTGCTGGGAACAAAATCCAACAACACTTCCAACCAACAATTCTAAGTGCTCAAGCAGATTTATATAAAGGTAGAGCATGTACAAATGCCTTTAATATTTCTATATAAAAACTTTTTTCACTGAAATAGCTACATTCAAGGAAACAGTGCAAATTTTATGATTATAATTTTGTTTCGCTTTATCTCCACAATCACCTAAGTGACATGAATTTTACTGGTGTCAAACTCACTTTCATGTTGGACTTGGTTTCTCCTGTTGCATGCTAAAGTGTGATCCAGTGCTTTTTACACACCATTACATTTAAAATATAAATAATATTAAAATTGTCCATGTTGTTGCCTTCAGTATACTTCATATACTCAATAGGGGATTTGTGACCACCCCAGTGAAGTGAAAGAACAGTAAGGTGCTCAAGAATGCAACCCTCAGTGCTCATGCAGAACAGTTCTGTCCAGGGGTTGACCCACAATAAGGGAGGGTTCAGGTCAATATGCCAACTCCCCACCCATCTCTCATGAATGCCGTGCTGCCAAACAGAGGCAGTTCTTTATTCACATGGATGGTTGCAGGTTTTTATGCTCCTAAACAGAGCATAATTCATTTAGCATGGAAGCCTTGGTACCTTCCACTCTGTAATTTAAATGAAAAGCAAATGTTATCCTTTTGTGTGAAAATGTCGTTACATATAACAATCTCAAAGGTATTATACAGTTTGACAAGTAAATATATTTGGGTGACCTTTATGTACTTTTGCGAAAAAAAAACCTGCATTATTCCAACAACAGCTGAGATTAATACACGTAATAGTGTTTAACAAGGTTTTTGTTTTTTTAATCAAATTTCACTATTATCAAATTAAAAACCATTAAGGCAAAAATATTCTGTGAAAACTCTGGAAATCTGAATGTTTTGTTCGTTGTTTAATCATCATCATTTTCCCTTGAAATTTGTAAACTTACTTTGTCCCTTCTCTGATGCCTGTCACATGGAACTTTAAAACCTAAAGTGGTTGTGAGAAAATTGCCCTCTAGGGAACAGTGTTAGCTTACAAACCTAACTAGCTAGAAGTTCTAATGTTGGAATGTCCCGTTTTAAATAGCGCTAAATTACTCTTTGTTGATTCAGCCGATTGCCAGTTCACCACAAGAAATTTGACTAACTAATGAACTATTTTCTTAACATCTAATGTTCATCTATTGATAAATCCAATTCTAAAAATCACATAGGAATGAATAAAATCTGGGTGATTATTTATTAAGCTCTAAACTCACATTTTTATAAATCTGCCCTTTACTCTAGATACCCCACTCTGACATCTAGTTACCTGCAAAAAAGTCAATTTGCCCAAGTCTCAGTTTTTATATAGATAGATGACATTCTAAAAACCAGTGTTCAGAACATGCTTTGGACCACTCATGCCAAGAGAGGGAACACCAAACACATGCATAAGTAACATAGTAAGTTAGGCTGAAAAAAGACTCGCGTCCACCAAGTTCAACTTTTTTTTTTTTTTTTAATTTTAACTGCCTAACTGCTAGTTGATCCAGAGGAAGGCAAAAAAAACCCCATCCTAAGCCTCTCCAATTTGCCTGAGAGGGGGAAAAAATTCCTTCCTGACTCCAAAAAAGGCAATCGGACTAGTCCCTGGATCAACTTGTATAATGAGCTATCTTCCATAACCCTGTATTCCCTCACTTGCTAAAAAGCCATCCAACCCCTTCTTAAAGTAGTATAGGGAGCATTCTTGGGGGCCATTAACAGGGCTGAATTTTCACACATGCTCATAGACAAGTCTTGTGACCTTTTCTACTTTTACATCTTCCTTGTCTTTTAGCTCATGCTCCCATAATGCACAACTTACCAATTTAGGGAAATATATTCATAGTTTGACCACATTTATACAATGTGTAAGGACAGTTTTTATGCACCACAGTCATATTGTACAAGCTGACAACTGAAGAACAGTTGAAGTACTTTTTTACTAATGTACTCATAGGGAGATTCAAACTGAACTCTCCATCTTTTGCTTGATATACATTCCTGCACACATTACAACATTCACAGGTGCAAGGGCCTGAGTAAGAGTCATGCCATATGCTGCCCTTTCTATATACATGACAGGTCCACTTAAGGAGTGGTAAATACAGAGACCAGTATATGATCTTATTTCATTGTGTTGGAGAATGTTTATCAATGGGCCAAAAATCCTTCTTTATCCATTCAACTTTCTTCACTTTCCTTTTTTTTCTAATATTTCACCATCCTTTTGTTTTCTTTCTATTTCTACTTTTTTCCTAGCCCATTGGCATTATTATTTTTTCCTGCACCCATCCTAGTCTTTACCCCCTTTTTGCTCAATCCTATTTCCTTCCTCTCTTCTTTTTCAGTTGTTTTTCTTTTTTCTCAGGATCTTATTCTCACATCTTATATATTATTTCATTTAATTTTTTATCCTTTCATATTCTATTTCCTTATCCATTTTGTGTGGATCCTCTTCCAGTATTTGCCTTCTTCCTCCAGTCATCTTATCTAGATTTTTGAATTTAATTAAACTCTTGCCAACTTGTAAGATTTACCCCATTGTGTGCTATAGTGTACAGTTTTGCTGTGCTTTATTCCTGTATAGGCTGTGTGCTACAATGGGATAAGGGAAGTCATCTTGCTTAGCTGGTAGTTTTGGGTTACTGGAGTCCATGTTTCTTTGCCTAGTGCACTAGCAGTCTGACTCACCCTGAACAGTTGAAAACTTTTAAGAAAGATGTAGAAAAACTCATTCAGATTCAGGTATTGCTCTTAAACAGTCTTTAAGAATATTGGCAATGACAGAGGCAAATTATGGAGAATAAACCAATTAGTAAGTAGATTATGCAGTATTTTTCCTTTGAGTAGGTATGTGATGATTGATGATTTAACAACAAATAGGAATAATATTTTCTTCATGCATATTCATCCAGGTAGCATTCTTCACGTTACAGTTTCAGATTTGTTTAGGACAAATTGTTGCTTGTATATACAGGCATAGGATCCGTTATCCAGAAAACTCAGGATTATGGAAAGGCCATCTCCCATAGACGCTATTTTATCCAAATATTCCAAATTTCTTTGGAAAAAAATGATAAAATAATAATGATAAAATGGTACCTTGTGCTTGATCCAAATTAATCCTTATTTGAAGCAAAATTAACCTATGTTTTTATGTTTACATGATTTCTAATAGACTTTACGTATGAAGATTCAAATTATGGAAAGATCCATTACCCTGAAAACCCCAGGTCCCAAGCATTCTGAATAATAGGTCCCATACCTGTATGTATGTGTGTATATATATATATATATATATATATATATATATATATATATATATATATATAATTTTTTTTTTTTTTTTTTAAGGTAGTACTACGAGAACTGTACACAGAATTGTACATTTTTATAATACAGTGGTAATAAACAATAGATACATAAAACTATACACAGTAACAAAGATTATTTGCCAGGGAGAAGAAGGTCCCTGCTTTATATAGCTAACATGCGTAACAATGTTATTAAAAATGGAATATTAGGTATAAAATTCCATTTATGAGACATTTGTTCACAAACCAGTGCAGTTCCTCTACGCAAGCAAGCCAGGAAATCCACCCAGGTGCCCAGGTGATCTAGTCAGCAGCATAGGATGATTCATTCACATTGATTTATCTCAGCTCCTATAAGAATCCCATGAAATGTGCACTGTTGGGGAATCCACTTTTTAATGATACCGTAATGTGTGGAACTAAAGCTTTGATTCTAGCTGTGGCTGACAGGAAAATTGTGAGTGTGTGGGTTAAAGCCTTCTTAAATCAGAAGCAAATGAAAGAAAGCTATTATTACTTCCCTGTATAATTCTTTAGTTACTAAACAATGCATACATCTCTTGAGCTCTCGTGTTACTTTGGTTATTTGCTGGGTTTTGTAGATATTTTTTGTTTTTTTTTTCAAAATAGAAATATACTTTATTTCTCCATCTGAAATGAACAGGCAAACCACTGATGGTGTTTAAGACTTTAAGATTTCATACTATTTTTTGTAATCACGCTTTAGTCTTTATTACAAATACATTAATCTTTCAGCATCTGACTTAATTAAATGCTATGTAGAACTGATAAATGAAGTGTTAATTGCCTCAAAAGGAACAATAACATATTTGGGTGCCACGTGTCAGAGTGCTGTGATGTACTGTACTTTATCATAGGATCACAAACTCAAACAGTATTCTTTTCCTTTACAGGTGTAGCTGAGGGCATTGCCCAAATATAGGTATTTAGGAGTTCCTAAATAAATGATTATATATGCATGTTCCATTGTATATATAAAGTCATGTAAGTCAGGGGTCCCCAACCTTTTTTGGTTTGGGGCCAGTTGTCAAGGCAAAAATTTTTTCAAGGAGTGGGGGGTCAGCATCCAATTTTGCGTGCTAGCATCCAATTCGCTGCGCTGGCGTCCAATTCACCACACCTTGTTAATTTCAGACTAGGCTCGGCTGCCCAGTTCAGAACTGTCCGCGGCCCGGTGTTTGGGGACCCCTGTTGTGAGTAGAGGTGGTGGTATTTAGAAACATAGGGAGACTACTCTGAAAAATATATTAGAAACAAAAAACTAATAAAAAAAACAATTGACTGTTAGCTGAAAAAAATACATCAAATACATTTTCTTGCCACACATAACCATGTGCATATTAAAAACACCACACATCATTTATTCTTCTTTTTTTCATTTCTTTCTTCCATAAACCTTTAGACATGTATGTCACAACTTATTGATTCATATGAGGAGATATTTACTGTTCTTTAAGGCTTCCCCGTGTCTGTGTGAGATTTAATTACCCATTTGAAAATATTCATTTTAATTCCTGCTCTATCTCATAGGTCTGAAAACAGCATGCTTCTGAGCTCCTGGATTTATGACACTTAAATACAAATATAGAATCTAAATTTATGTAGGAGACATAAATCCCCCGCATAATTAAGAATCCATGTCTGCACGCACTTGGTGTAGATAAGAGGGGAAAAGGGAGTAAAATATGATGCATACATCGCTGAATTACATTTATGAATATGTATTTTACGTAAAGACCCTTAGGCATATTAAAAATATCCTATCTAGAGGGGTGCATGAAAACTATTTGGCATAAAGGAGTAATTACAGCAGCTTGGTGTAATATACTATTATTATTAATTCATTAGTATGTTTTTCTACTGAAAACAAAATTAATTATTTCTTATTTGATCAAAGCTATCATGAACTTTTCTAAATTTGAGGAATAATCTGCATATTTTATACTTACTGTATGACTATATACAACCTGTTAGGCTACATTGGTGCTTACATGATATAGGTACAGCATAGAAGGGAAGCAGTGACATATGAGGAAATGATATTGGATTTTATAGCATTATATAGAAATCTAGTTTTTTCACTAAAATCTTGCAACTAATATGCACTTCATGGTCTAGCCTCCAACATAAGGGCAAATTTACTTACGTGCAAATTTTCGCTTTGGAATGCTCCAGCATACTTTGTACAACTACGTCAGACTTTATTTCTCTTCGAATACGTGTATTTATGCACAAACTTTGTCCCAGCAAATAAATGCTGATGTTCTTTCGTCAGCAAAAAATTGTCAGTTCGAAGGTTTCTTAGTGAATTTTCTCTAACGTTACTTTCTTCCTAGCGAAACTTTAACATACTTTCGCCAATTTAAATATGGAGGGTACATACAGGTCATATGCATGTATTTATTAATGATGTTGGCAAAATTGCTGGAAGTGGCCACTTATTATTAAAAATGTCCATGGAAGCAAAATAAAGACAAAAGAGATCCTCTGTTGTCCTAGACACGAGCCACCTTAAAACAAAAGGGGTATAAGCTTCAAATGGCTGAAAAAGTGTATACATAAATTTAACAGTTACAACTTGTAAACCTAATCCCATATTAATATATGAAAAAAACAGCCTTTTGTCTTTTTATGACGTTTTTTGGAATACAGGATATGATGTCACTGACATAATGTTGAGGATGTAGTTTCAGCCTATCAATTCGCTTTATATAGCCTTCCAATTGCTCATTAAGTTGAAAAAGTGTATACATACATTTAACAGTTACAACTTGTCAACCTAATCCCACATTAAAATATGAAAAAAACAACAGCTTTTTGTCTTTTTATAATGTTTTTGGAATACAGGATATGATGTCACTGACATAATGTTGAGGATGTAGCTTCATCCTTTCAATTTGCTTTATATAAACTAACCAACTAACTAATATCACTGATTCATCTAGTGATGCGCAAAAGGGGTGTAGGGGATATTTCAACTGGATTATGTTTGGCTCCTAACCAAACAGCCAATTGGTTTTTAACATGTAACTGTTATATAAGGGCACTTTTATGAAAAAAGACCTGATGTGTTTTAAATCACAAAAGCAATCCTTACTGCAACCTTTATGAAAATCCCTTTTCACTCTTGTATTTTCTACCTTTTAAGTCACAGTGTAGAAAATGGAATGCATCTTGCAAATAATATTTCATCAATGAAATAAACAAGTTTTACCTTGATGGAGAGTTATTGTTGGAAAAATGTTTTCATATGTATTCCTCTTTCCTGAAACTCCACAAAATGTGGTTTTATTTATGCAATGATAACATGTTGCTTGACATGCCATATGTATTAATCACACCTTTCTGGGGGGCTTTTTGTGGGTCAATCAACATCTGAAAGGATTAAAAATTCCTTGTACTTTCTGTGCTTTCTACTAGTGCCATTATATTGAGTGTCAGTGTTATGAAAAATTGTGCTCTAAAAGGATTCCACAGTCAAAGTGCATTACCACTTCATGCTAGTAAAATGGCTTTACTAGAGTTCAGAACCTACATAGAATATAAGTAATAATGTATGTGTGCCAATCTTGTAGTCCACAATTTCATCAGTGGACTGTGGAAATGCTAGTCAGTGTCACAACTTGGATTTATGTTGCAAGAAAAAGACAAGATGAACAATCTAAAGGTGATGGTACCAAATTATCTCAGGAAAGAAGAGACAGTTGGCTAAAGGAAAAATACACAATTCTCTTTTAATGCATAGTTTATATTCTATTTATCTCTTCTTCAATGTACAGTGATGCTTGGGGTATGAGTTTATGGCGCAAGTAGATCATTCCTTGATTGTGGAAGTACATATATAAATACAAATGTTAGTCCCATTTATGATTTAAGGATAGTGGGCTGCTGTCAGAAGCCTCAGCATCATGTAAATACCATGTACATGGACAGATTGCAGAGAGTATATATTATAAGTAATTCTAAAACAACTGGACTTGCTAAGTAATCATTGAAGACGTTTCCCTGCACAACTGAGCAGCTTCTTTAGTTCAACTGATCGGTATGAGAAGTCCTCGCCATATAAACTCTTCTACTATTCCAGTCACAATGGCACATTGTAACTCCATGGAGAGGTTACAGTTGTTTTAAAATGACTTATAATACATATACCATGACCTGGATGAATGAAAAGCTTCATAGTCATATTTCAGAGAGTAGTTTTCTATAAAGTACATAAGAACTAGCCAAGCTGTTGTGTTTCTAATAAGAGTATGCTTGCAGCAGTGTTTCTTGGTTATTCCTTCATTACACTATACAAAATAATACCTGTATTGGATGCTGTTTTTGTGTTCATATTTTATTCTGATTTCAGAGCCCAGGACTGGGGAATTTACACTCACAGGTGCATTAAGCAGTGAGTGGGAAATTTGAACTATTTACCAAAACCCTGTAGGCTCAGAGTGTAATGCAACTTCGTTTTGGTCCCCAATGCAGTGATGGATTGTGGGGCTTGAAGTCTTTTTTCTTTCCATTGGGGGAGATGAACAGATTCTCTGGAATCTGCAGGTCCATCACTTCAGAATGGAACAATATTATGGAGGGATTGCATGACACTTTTAGTCCAAAGGGGATTGGAAAAGGTTAGTAAATTCCTTACAATCTGTGGAATCAGATATATCTACGCAGTAACGTAACTTGTGGAGGGGCGGACCCTGCTGTGAGAGATGCAGCCGCGCCCCCGCCCCCTCCGTATGTGATTACCTCCCTGGGAAATTGGACTCTGCAGGCAGAACATGGCAATGCATGAGCTGCCGGAGGGCCCTGAGAGGGTGCGGGCCCTGGCCCAATAACACCCCCTTCTCCCTCTGTGGTTCTGCCACTGTGTCTACATTCATAAAAAATATTAATGTGCAAGTTACAGTAGAAGGATTAAAGGAGCCACAAGACCCTCATAATTCAAGATCTGCAATGACAAACCTACTGAGAATACATAGCATTACTAAGACATATAATACCTTCCATTTTTAGAAAGCTTTTTATTCATTATTATCTCATAAGGAGCAGCTAACTTTTGAAATTGTGCATGTTTCTTAACCCACAATATTCATTCAGCCATTCCATAAAATGCAAAATATATGGCCGACATTGTGTAACCTAATTGGCAAATTGTGGTGTTGCTCTCCATCACATCTTTTGATATTTAAATTAAATAACTGTATTCGGTTCTTTCCAAAAGAAGTTCAGACTTTACAAACATTACAATAATGGTTTAATCCTCTTCTGCATTCAATTGGGCTGTTTTACAGTATTGTTCTACAGTATGTGAGATGTTTTTCAAGTTGTGATGCCCACCTGGCATTTGTTCAAGTGCTCCAAGACATATGTTTGCTTCCATTCCATCTCAGTTACATCCTTCCTGTAGGTTTTTAGATGCTAGTTTACTAATGAACGCTGCTGCTTGTGCTAAACAGGTGTGAATCTGAATGGAATTCCTGATGTGCAAGATATTGATACCTCTTCCAAAAATAGTATGTGACCCAGTGTTCATGTTTTTTTTCCCCACTTATCATGTTACAGCTCATATTTTTGGTTGTTCGTCTACATTACATATAAATATTTGTTTTCAACCTTTAATGTAGAAATGCAAAGGTTTTTTTAAAAAAAAATCTACTTTCCATAAGAACTGTAATACATACATGAAAAAATGCATTTCCTACAATTTCATACAGTGAACTAAAGCTGATTGGACCGTAATGCTATGCTATACAACTAGTTGAGGATGAAGTATGACTTGGGTGCTAATCTGCTTTGTAGACATCAACCTGTCCCCAGATTACATCACCTGATTTGCACATTTTTGTGCATGCCCATTTTGAATGCCTTGTCCCTCAGTTAAAGCTGCACTCAAATTAAAGAGTATGACATTATCATGTTTTTATTATGCAGCCAATTACAAGGAATGTTTTCTTCAGGTACAAAATGTCATGAGTGAATTTATTTTGATGTAGCACAAAACTAGCTCTGCAGTAGCCAGAAGTTACTGGACTCCCAGGCGAAATTTTAAAGACCCCCCCTGTGTTCATGCAAATTATATTGTAAATATACAGGTATCTGATCCGTTATCCAGAAACCAGTTATCCAGAGAGCTGCAATTTATCGAAAGGCTGTCTCCCATAGACTCAATTTAATACAAATAATCCAAATTTTTTTAAATGATTTCCTTTTTCTCTGTACAGTACCTTGTACTTGATCTCAACTAAGATATCCTTATTGGAAGCAAAACCAGCCAATTGCGTTTATTTAAGGTTTACATGATGTTCTAATAGACCTAAGATATGAAGATCCAAATTACAAAAATCCATTCTGGATAACAGGTCCCATACCTGTATAATTTTAATGCTCCACTGGGCCTCCTTCACTCTGCACAATCCCCAGCATTTGTAGGGTCTGCCATTATTGTTATGAGTAAGTTAAGAGCAGTTTCGTGCAATATCATTGCATATGTATCACCACCTTTAATGTCTGTAAAGCACAAGGAAAGCCTATTTCACTAGGGGGTACAAACATGTTAGCCACACCCTCCAGTAAAATAGTTCTTTTAGGTTTTTGTCTCAGGCCAGTGCTCCTTCCTTTTGAGGAAACTGCATAGAGCCATAGAAAAATGGTCTGTGATTTAATTACCTTGCAGTAATCTGCTCTTGGACTTGGGCAATTTCCCTTTTTAAATGGAATAACAGGCCTGTGTCAGGATGCAACAAGACCAGCGCATTATATACAGTGAGAGGCAGTGGGTACTAACACCCTGAGCACATTGTATTATTGCTGTGTCCTGTACAGGAGCTGTTGGTGCCCCTTTTTGCACCTCTCAGGAGAGGTAGTACATACAGGTATGAGCTCTGTTATCCAGAAATCATCGAATAATGGAATAACTTCCATAGACTCCATTTTATACAAATAATCCAAAGGTTTAGAATTTATTTTCTTTTTCTCTGTAATAATAAAACTGTACCTTGAATACAACTGAATCCTTATTGGAAGCAACACCAGCCATTTGGGGTTATTTCATATTTACATGGTTTTCTAGTAGACTTAAGGTATGAAGATCCAAATTACAGAAAGATTCACTATCTGGAAAATCCCAGGTCTCGAGCATTATGGTTAACAGGTCCTATACTCCATTTTGAATACTTTATTGTATGGGGATAGTTCAGTCCACACCAAGGATTTTCCCTGAAGCGATAAATATACAGTATATAAAAAATGTTTTGGATAAATGTGTATTATACTGGCACCTCATTGTATCTATAGGGGTCATTTTGCAAATGAATGTGTGGTGTGCAAATTAAAATTTCTGTATAAAACTCAGCTAACAAGTATTCACATCTTTCAAGTCTTGCTTATTTACCTACTTTTATTAAATCTTTGCTTTATAAAACTGTACTCCACTTTATTTGATTTAAAGCTGTCTCCCAGGGTTTAGATTATTTTATATTTTTTTTAAATGTCTCCCAGGGTTTAGATTTTTTTTACTTTATATTAGTAACAGATTTCTGTTACAATTTCCAAATCAACATACGTAATTTTTTTTTAAACTTCAATTCTGTCAAAAGGAACAGAAAACTCTATTTTGTAGGAACTAGTAGCTATTTTTGCCTACTCAGTGTGGTGTGGTTTTAAAATCCATAAGCACATAATGAACTTCAAAGGATGCTGGATTTTCACATAGAATAGGATTTTGTGATTGTTTTGGTCAAAAGCTTTCTAAGGAAATAATGAAATCAGAAAAGGTCAGTGTAAGTTGTCATCAGCAAGCAATGGGGGTCAGCACCATAAACTCTAGTCACACTGAAAGACTGTAAAATTTCTTTCTCTCAACCCTATAACAAATTGTTTGGTGTTGTTGAAAGCAGAATGGCATCATAGTTGTAAAGGATTTTCAGTATTTAATGCTTCCATATCACATTCAGGCAACATAAAAAGATTTGTCATTACTAATTTAACCTATTTTACTCAAATCTAGCAACATCAGAAATATGCACTATTCTTATGAAATATAAGATTAGTCATCCGCAGAAGCAGAGATTTATCTCTACTGAGTAAACTAGTGATAAACTAGCAGTAGAGAACAGCCCCCATAGTCCCAATTTTTAAGCCTTTGTGAAGATAGCTGGTTGTCCAGTGATGCGGTGGGGATGCCCCCCACACTCCTCACTGGGACACCCGCAGTCCTGTGAACACCAATGCACGTCACTTCTGGGTTTGACACACGCATGTATGTGCGAGTCCTTTTGGGTTCTGTGCGCTGCACGTGACGTAATCCATGGCACAAAATTAAAATACTTAAAGTGCCCGCAGGCAAAAACATGCTACCCAACGTAGGTCTATTCTCAATAGTTCCTGGGTGCATTTCTCTAGTGCGTTTATCTATTGCTGACCCTGTCTGTCCTTGACCTCATCTAGTCTGCTGCATGTCCTGACCCTTGCTGTGTACTGACTACTCTCTTGGATCCTGCTTTGGATGTTTTTGGCCCTATTGGTGTGTTTGACCCGGCCCATGACCTCGATTATCCTCTCGTCTCCTGTATTGCACTACTTTTTCTGATTGGTGTTGATCCAGCCTGTTCCTTGACCATGCTCATTGTTCTCCGTTCTTACTGAAAACGTATGGTTCCCTTGTCTGCCCAGAACTCCCTCGTCAGTCCTCTCACATTAAGACCTGGTGGCATCCTAATACTGGAGAGATCCTCCTGAAGGAAAGGCGCTGTTATAGGTGGAAGATTGAGCCCTGTAAGGGACAGCCATGTTCACAAGCTCTGCTTGTGTGTGTCAGGAATTTAGGTTGCAGCTTCCTTCTGTAAAGTCTAGTTTGCAGAAATACAAAACACTGGAAGGTGCAAAGAATTCCCCCTTCTGGACCAAGTTTGATGTCTCATGTGGGATAAAAAAAAACCTGCATTTAGCTACCAGAAATGCCCTCCCCCTTAAAAAAAACAGGGCTTTATCTCTCCATAATTGCAGTGTTGCCAAGATGACCAACAATATCCCATCCCTAGTCTGGCCAATCCTATGGGTGATGTTTTGGCATTGTCTGCATGCATTTTGTGGCTACACCTTTATTGCATCTCCCATCTTTGCCTCTGCCTCATCAGTGGTAGTGACAATATATTTGTTTTTTTTTGTTTTTTTAAAGGTAAGTTTTATTTTATTTTAAACATTAAACATATACTTAGCAGACAATGTCATATGTGAACGAAAAGTAATAAAAGAGTACATTGTGACATTGAGAATACAGTGATGGACATTGCGAATAGGTTCAGGAGAACACTTCAGTTCCTTTACTTTGAAGCAAAGTCTGAGCAAACCAAAGAAACTGTCTCTTCTTCAAGTTAGGGGGGGGACTTTTGACATATTCTATTGTCGGGTCAATCTCACACCATGGGCCCCATATTTTATTGAATTTAGTTCTGCTCCTCTGACTTCAAATGTAAGTTTGTACATGGGTACTATCGTATTGACTAGCTGTATCCAGGCTCTAACAGAGGGTGGGGAATTGCCCATCCAGCGGAGAGCTATGTTTTTTTTTGCATAGAATAGTAGGATTCGGTAACAGTCGCGGATATTTGACAGGTATAATTTGATCTAGTACCCCATAAAGGTGGACGATTGGATTTATTACCCTAGGGAAGTCTAGGTTGTCCGCTAGGTAATTTACCACTTGCGTCCAGAAACCTAGGACCTGTCGGCATTCCCACACCAGGTGGAAAAAGTCTGGGGCAGATATCAAAGGGTATTCGACCCATTTGTTTAAGTTTTGTGGGAGTTATGTATACATGGTGTATGATCTTATACTGTATGAGTTTGTCTTTTAGTGAGATGAGGCCTGTATATATATTTTCTGTTGCTTCCTCCCAGTCCTCCTGTTCCAGGCCTACGATGTGCTTGGTCCACCATTCTAGTGCCATGGCGAATGGTTTTGGGCCTGATAGTAGGAGGTGTTGGTGTAGACAAGACATTGGTTTTTTGGGAGAGGGATCAGGGAGAGCTTCATCTATGGTGGGGCATGCTTGCTGGGGGGAGAGAGTGTTAAATTGGGAGGAGAATGTATGCCTCAACTGGAGATAATGAAAATGTTCTGGGTGGCATTTTTGCTGTAGTGCCATAAATGTAGGGAATGTCTTTTAGGAGTTCATTTGACCTTTTGACACCTCGGTTTGGCCAGTAGGTATGGTTTTGTAGAGACCTAAATTGAGGTAGGTATGAGTTCCCCCACAACGGTAGGTGGGTGGGACATCTACATAGTTACATAGTT
>CM044443.1:92843953-92892072 GCA_024363595.1 Xenopus borealis
TAGCAGAAGGTTAGTTTAGCTTAGGAAAATATAATTTTATTTGTATATTCGTGTAAAAATAATGCTTTTCTAGATTTTTTTTTGTGGCCCACAATAAAAACACCTTAGTATCTGATGCTGAGCTACCTGATAACCTTTCCATTTACAAATACCTGCACTCGGAAAGGCAGTATGTGCATCATGTGCCAGGAAAGTTTCTGGCAAAGAGTTTCCCCTCCATACACACATTTTGCATGTGTCAATATAACTTTTTGCCAAATTTATTCCACATTTGACAGATGTATGAATGCTCATTGTTAGAAATTCAAATTGCATGGCATTCCTCTATCTAGGATTCTGGCGCAGCTGCTGGATAACAAAACATAGACTAGAATGGATAACCAATTACTGCAATTTCTTTCAGGCAAGATATTTGCTTGTAATGTGAAACATTTGTCTTACTAAAAAGTCCCCCCATCCCCTTTTCTTTTTAGATTGTGAAAAGTGCATAATCTTTTAATATTGTGTGGTCCACCATTCAGCTTGTCAGAGAAATGGTTGCAGCATCTTTCCAACTAGTTGCTCCTGTCCAAGGCCCACCCAGTTTGCTATTGAGAAGTCACAGAAGTAATCCCTTCTTTATTAGGCAGCTGGCATAGCAATCCTAATGCAGAACTATTTTTTCTTCTTTAAATTTCAGGGACAGTGGAGAAATGACGTGTTCAATGGACAAGGAATTATGATTCATTGCTCTGGAGTAATTTATGATGGACTGTGGATCAATGGTCATCCTGCTGGTATGCACAACATTATGCTTTACATTGATATATAAATATAAATAAGTATGTGGCATGTCTCTTTGAGTTGCCTTCAGTCCTAGCACTTGTGGCACTGTGTTCTCAATTAGCTTCTCTGATGGGGCTTTATTACATGACAGCAAACCCAGCACCAGTTCAGATTGGCTGTATAGAAAAACAGAGTGAATAGAACAAATTTAGAACTCTGTGGAATCAGAAAGAAGAATTGCACAGATACATTTTTTTTCAAGATATGCTTTTGTTGTAGTCCGTTGCAAATCCCAACAATCTGCTGTGGGTGTATGGGATTAGAGGAGTCTGAGTGAAATTGATTGTTACAAATAATATACATTATTTTTCCCCTGCTATTTGTGGGTAAAAGCCAGGTGTGTGTAAAAAAAAAATATAAAATGTGCTTTTATGCATCGGAAACAACATGCGATGATTAAGGTGCACAAAGTTGTAATGTAAGCATGAAATAATGTTTAATTCAAAAATAATGCAGTTGCCTTTCAGTAAATAAGCATTATTCTGTATGACCTTGGCTCATATACCACTGCTGAAATGTGCATTAAAGCACCATTTTACAGTGCCTAAATACATTTGGTGACCTGTTTTTAGTACAGTGGAACACATATGCTGGCCTAGTTACTGTAAGTGTTTTTCTCTATACAGGTTACGCAGAATCATCTCTGCTAATGCTATACCTGAAATACTTCATTATAGGTCTTGTTTGAGTTGAATTATGCCTCCAATTATATTAGGCAATATCCCTCTAGGCTATATAACACAACCAGAGGGCTATAGGCAGTGATAGGAAAGGTTGTAGCCGGACTTGAAGCACTCCCAGTCTAGCAAGATCTTTGGGTTAATTGGTTGTATAGTTGGTAGGTTACTAAGTTTACTAGGTTATTGGTAGCTTTACTAAAAAATGATTAATTCGAATCTGAAGCCAAATGTGTTAGCTGCTAAAAGTGCATTTGTATATTTACAGATTTCACCCTGCTTGTTTAAAATTAGTTATTAGTGGCCCATACACAAGTTACTTTTGTGTATAATTTAAAAGTTTTGGCAAATATAAGCTTTAGGATAGAAACAAGGGGCAAAGGTATGTGCCTTAAATGTAGATTGGGGGAGGCACATTTTGGAGGGGCGTGATCTACAAGTAATGGAGAAACCAAAGATTGGAAGGGGATGGCGTGCTAACTGGGATGGGGGGGTAAAGTGCAAACCTGGTAGGAAGCGTGTAATCAGAGTGGAGGGTCACCATCTAGTGTCTGGCCAAGTAATATTGCATTGGGCACCAATACTACTCAGCCTGGTTCCAAAGGTGGGCTTACTAGGAATTATTAGGCATTTAATTAAAACGATATTGTGATTTTTATGCTGCTTGAGTGGCACTTAAAATTCAAACTATTGAATTTGAAGGTTCAGAACAAACTATTTGAGAACATAGAAGGCATATGAAGAGAAAGGAAGTAGTCAGTGAAATAACTGTTTGCTGGACCCCACAGTGAAAGGAATTTGGGACTATACCCTAAACTTTGTGAACAAGTCTTTTACCATAAAATGATACTGATATCTTCATCAGTCAGTGATATCTGATCTCTTCATCAGTCAGTGTCCTACTAGTCCCAATTTACCTTGTCTCTTCTCTACTACAGATGTAAATGCAAAAACGAAAGATTATAAGTCGGGATAGGATGGTAAAAAAGCAGGAATATGCCACCATTTACTGTATTCAGCATGCCAGAGACTGGTAGTTACCAACTAAGCCTCATGTTCCCAGGGCTTTGTTAATGGCTGTCAAGAATTTTAGTTAAGAAGTCAAGGAAATATTTATTTCCAGCCAACAATTGAGATGTTTCACTGCCAAATGAAGAAAACTTTCCTTCCATTTATGATAAGCCCACCAAGGCTTGGGCATTCTTCTCTCCATTGTTCCCAGTTTTCCTATTTTTTTCAACACTGCATGTTAAATCTGTCCAGGCTTGACAAGCAACTCTCTCATAAACGACACACACTATGGTGCCCACAAACTATTTTTATTTTCCCATTGTAATACAATTGTGTTTTGTACACTGTATTCCAAAATACTCCTTCAGGAATACATATTTCCTTGAAAACATCTGCATCTTTTCATCAAATATCATCTAGAGACCAATGGTACTGTTTCATGTCATTATCTGATGTTACAATTTACACTTTAAAAAAGGTTCTAGCCTTTATAATAAATTAAATTAATTTGAAACTCACAAACTTAGCTCACACAATTTTACAAGGTAAAATTAAATTGTAAACCTAGCAAATTTGAAGTTCCTATACATGCCATTGTCATTGACCACTACATCACTTCCTCTCTCGCCTTTTATACTGCTCACGTGCAGTCCTGCGCCTCCCACTGTCCCAACTGCATAACTCACCTGAGACCCTGCCCAGTGTAAACTGCAATGGTCCTGGGTATTTCTGTAGGAACTCCATGGAGCAATTTTCTTCTGCTTTTTCTATCTTTGCTGCACCCCTTTACTGCATGAGCACCTAATTAGCTTTAGAGAAGATTGTTGAAGAAGAAAAAGAAGAAGGTGGCTTTGTGGTGCTATTGCAGTTTTCAACTAACAGAGGCACTTACAGGTGGTCTTGGGTAAGCAATTACAGCAGTTGGGAGTTTCTAACATTTGGCACCTCCAGTGATTATAGCTTTCCTTCTTCTTTAAAGGGGAACTAAAGTTTAACTAAAGAAGTAGGCGGGGAATATTCTACATTATATATTGGGCTTCAGTACCAGCCCAATGCAACAACTGCCTATTGGCAGGGAAGATCTCTGCCTCCAAAGAAGCCCCAGTAGCTCATCATCTTCCTTTCTGCTGATTCACTGCACATGCTCTGTGCTGCTGTCACTTACTGAGCCTAGGGACCCACTCACAATATACAGTACACGTAAAACATAAATGTCACAATATAAGTCTAGTTAATAATTAAAACAGATCTACATGGCAGCTCTGTAACCAGTACAAATAGCATTAGAATATTAATAATCAGCCTTGTAGCATCAGCTTATATTACAGGCCAACCTCATTTTCTGCTTAAGTTTGAAGTCCAGGATCATTGCTCCTATTGACAAGCTGAATATTTTTGCTGGTGCAATTCAGTAAATAATATATGGTAGTTTTAGTGATATTCATTTTTAGGGTTTATTCAATGTACTGTGAGGGGCATTTCAATAACTTCAACTTTCTTATCTTCAAGTAGCTTACAATGGCACTTATTGTACAATTGCTGCTTTTAAACTTTTTATTGTTTGCAAGTGCAGGTATGGGATTCATTATCTGGAAACCTGTTATCCAGAAAGTGCTGAATTATGGCAAGGCCATCTGCCATAGTTTACATTTTATCCAAATAATCCAAATTTTTTAAAACAATTTCCTATTTCTTTGTAGTAATATAACTGAACCTTGTACTTGATCCAAACTAAGATATAATTAACCCATACTAGAATCAAAACAAGGTTTGTATAATGTTTACACAATTTTCTAGTAGAGTAAAGATGAAAATTACAGAAAGATCTGTTGTCTGGAAAAGTCCTGGTCCCGAGCATTGTGCATAACAGGCCCCATACCTGTATATGCTACTTACAGTATAATACATCTTCAGTATACTACCTTTAACTGCTGTTTACCTTGAAGGTTGTATTCCTTTCGAGCAACCCCTTCTTGTTATTCACATGGAATTCTCCAGTTTTTGTGCTCTCCCCAACGTTCTTGGTTAGGCCTGCTTGCTGTACCTAGTTCAGCCACAGGGAGCTGGTAAAAGAACTGAAGGGAAGCATCCGCTAAGTAGAAGCAAGAAAAATTTGTATATAAATTACATATAGTGTGGTTTTTGCACCATATTTTTATAGATGAAAATGAGCTGGAATTAATTAGAACACCAAATGAAATGGTAAAATGATGATGTACACTGTACTAGCAAATATTGTATGTCTGTCAGCAAACAGAAAGCATAAAGATATAAGGGAATTAGCACATCATGTGACCATCTCATTAGTATGACATCATCATTATAATAAATATTGTACAGTATGTTCTGCATTATAATATAGGGACAGGGCTTAAACATGCTATGAGCAGGTGGCAGGGAATAAGTATGATAGTACAATTTACCAAATGCCTAATAGTGTACAGTAGCTATCTGGTTGTATTTAGGCCTTTTCATTGAAACATGCATGCTCCAGCGATGGAAGGGAACATATACCTCTCTTGTCTTTATGGGTAACATGGAAAATGCTGTTAGGAGCTCTATGAGGATAGATACCAGTGTGGTTCTGTAATATTTCATATTGAGATGCAAATCACCAGATGTGGAATATTTCCTTATGCTAGACTCATTGGGGTCATAGCAGGCTCTGGTTACTGTAATCTTAATTTTCCATTGTCAGTTTAACAATCAGAACCTTATTCAAAAGCAGGCTGAATGGCGGGGAACCATAATTCTTAATCCTTACAAATTACTGTGGTATGACATGTCACATGGATAAAGATCTTAGATATACATATCTGGAAAGCCTCTCAAGCAGAGAGAAAGTGCTGCTGGGAGAAAGGAAGTGCTGCTGGGAGAGAGAATCAGAAGAGTACAAATAAAGTCTACATACTCCCAGAGTTTGTGAGTAGGGAACCTCAGTGGCAGAAAAGCGCACTCTTTTTAGGGTGCGGAAGGAAAGGGGGTCATTGTCAGGGCTCTGAGGAGCAAAGCGTGCTCTTTTCAGGGCACAGAAAACCACAGGGAGTCCTTCTCAGGAGTTTGAAGCAACGGCCACATAAGTGGGGATTTCCTTCAGCAGTCCAGAGATCATTAGCTTTGTTATTTGAGTTATATCTCTGCAATTTAAAAGTATAGTGTCCTGCCAAATAAACACATCAACTGTTCCACTGTGTATGTGTATTGCAGATTAGAGAAGTTCCCAGGGAGGGGTATTACAGTTCAGCGTGTCCTGACCTGGGTGGAGGCATGCCATATTAAAGTGTACCTGCTCTCCAATATATGGAGGCACAGGACTCCTGTAGTGCCACACACAACTAAATGCTTGCTAGATCTCATGAAGTAGTAGAAGAGGGCTATGTACTGTATACAGACACGTTCCCCAATGCCACCCCACCTCACCTCCAGCTACACACTTCGTACTTCAAGCGTCAGATTGGGTCGACGAGGGGCCGCATAGTGTAGTGAGCGTTATTGCACTCGCTGCACTAGAAGAGCCAAATTTCCCATTTAAAAAACTGGAAATTTGGCTCTAAAATTTACCAGAGGCAGCTTTTTGCAGCTCCTGGCAACTGGCCGTTCCATGCCTCCTGGGGGGAGGCTCTCACCTGACTTTATATATAGAATATATAGGCTGATTAGTAATTAATTCAGATTCACATATTTGAGATGTACCACAAAAACCAGAGCATTATGCCCCAAAATTGATTAATAATCATCCTTGTAGCGTCGGCTTCTATTACAGATGAATCTCTGCTTGATAATTTGCTACAACCCCTAAACTTAGCCTCTCAACAGCTACCCTGAGCCCACTCAGCATGTGCAGTGTCATTGACAATCCTAACAAAATCCAAATTGTCATCCTGTGTGCACATCTTTGAAGGCCTGATTGAGATTCAGAAACTTTAGGCTGGTGCAGCAAGTTCAGTATATAGACTGGAATTTAGAATTTAGTTCTCCTTTAACACAAAATCATCTAACATTGGTTATGAATCATGCATAGTCTTTGTCTTCCTTTCAGTACTGTTGGTGCCAACAGACAGCTCTCTTTATAAAAGAGCACAAACAAGCCCAATCTGCCAAATAACATAATTTGTTAAGAATACTGTCTTTCCTTATTGTGAATAAGTACTGTGGAATTCTACCCTAAAAATTAAAATTTTTCCCCTTTAAAAACTTGACTAGAAAAATTTAATAAATAGGCCCCTAAAATACTGGATGTTTGTATTTTTTTTATAAATTTTTTTCTAGTAGGGCTTTATACACTGCACATTCAGACACCAGCCCTAAATATTTTGCTTTTACAGAGGCGTTCTTTCCCATACTACAAGAAACAACATCAAGGCTTTGCAATGTCATTGAAATGGAATAGTAGACTGACAGGCTTTACATTCAGAATTTATATCAGTGAAATATTTCCAAAAATAATTTTCATGATGAAAATCTTGAAATGGCTTGATTATCAGACAAATGCAAATATAGTGAAATTATATCATAAATATATGCCATAACCAGGAGCTGGTTCCTCTCTCTAAAATCACATGATTTGGTAGTATCACATGATCTTCTTCAGGGATTATGTTCATTCTGCAACCGTACTGTGCCCAGATACACTGTATGTTTTATTTCTTAAAGGAGAAGTAAAGTCCGGGGTTCTTCTAGCGAGCACCATGAAGAGATCAACTTCCTCTTGCTTTGATTTCAAATTTCCTGGGGAAATCACATGTAAAGTAGAGCAAAATAGCTGACTATTTTGTTAAAGCCCTGAGAAGATAAGGAAGCAGGAAGCTGATCTCTGCGTGGTGCTCTCTAGAAGAACCCCAGACCGGTGCGGTGTTCGGCTGATAGGAGCACAGGCCCAGGGTATACAGGTAGGTAAAAGTAGTCACTTGGGGGTGCCTAACATTCAGCACCCCAAGTGTAAAATCCTTTTCTTTCTCCTTTAAGCAAACCGCTTGCTTAATAAATAAATGATGTTTGTAGGAAATGAAACACACTCCCAGAGATTGGGGCGATCCTGCCCAATTTGCCGCTTGAGGCGGCCTTAGTTTTTGCCACCCCCACCTCCCAATGGCACTTACCTTCAGCACCCGACGGGGGTCCACGTTGCTAGTGCAGAGGCTGTTGACATTCTGTCACTTGTGTATAGGCACATGATAAAACACCTCAATGTTTATTAAAGATATGCAGCCTGCCCGGTTGGAGCGCCCAACAGGCACCTGAGGATATGCGGAAAAACACTAGAGCATGCACAGAAATATGCATGTACGACATTGTGCTGGCACAAGTCACATGACCAGGGGCAGTGGGGAGATTGATAAAATGTTTACCCCATGTCAGATTTCAAAATTAAATATAAAAAAAATCTTTGTGCTCTTTTGAGAAATGGATTTCAGTGCACAAGTGTGCTGGAGCAGCACTATTAATTGATGCGTTTTGAAAAAACATGTTTTCCCATGACAGTATCCCTTTAAGACAAAGCTAGTGGGCAGTGCTTTAAGCATGAAGAAAGGGACTGATGGGTATAAAGTGCATGATTCAATTTGTATGTATATTATGTTTAAGAAAGCGACATTGCATATATTTTTGTATGCTGCTTTTAATTTTTACAATACAGATGGACTTTTGCATATCAAGGAGTGCTGGGGACTGTTGCCAAGAAACTCATTGGTGACGTCTAAAATCCTTCAGTTTTACAACAGGTGCTATATAATTCACTGTCTTATGTATTATAATATACTTACATTTATTTAAATATTAGCTGTACACTAAAAAAACACTGGTGCCTATGAACTTTTTGTTATCTAGAATTTCTTTATGCAGAAAACCATGAATTATGGCAATTCCAGTATCCACTGTCCTATCCAAACAATCAAATATTTATGTTTGATTTGTTTTTCTCTATAAAGTTACCTTAACGCAGTACTGTGTTTATTTTTATTTTACAGTTGCTGCTAAGAAGATTGTTATTTTAGGTGAAGATATCATTAACTTTATCCAAGGATCACCTTCCACGATTCAAATTCAGCTACAGACAGAGGAAGGGGAAACTATGAAAAGTGAGCTCTTTTTGTATAATCCCCTGATTTTTCAAAAGATATAAAATTGGTAACTAAATGTGAAATTGTATGTGGTAATTTCCTTTGTACACTTGGGTAAAGTGACCTCCAAATATCTATATTTAATTTGTATTTTTTTTAACATGTACAGCATTTGCCTTGATTCATTAAAGCTAGGAATGCACCAAATCCAGGATTCAAATCCAAATCCAAGGGGTGGGGAGGGAAATCGCATGATGTTTGTCAGAAAACAAAGAAATAAAAAAAGTCCTCTTCCCACCCCTAATTTACATATGCAAATATGCAATATGCAAAATTAGGATGCAAATTAGGATTCGGATTCAGTTTGGTATTCTGGTGAATCTTTCGCGAAGGATTCAGGGGTTTGGACAAATTGAAAATAATGGATTTGGTGCATCCCTAATTAAAACTCAGGCCATTCTGTAGAGGGCCTTGTAAGGGTCTCTTAATTCAATGTACTTCATGAACAACGATGTGCAGCAATTATATTGAAATACGATAAATGCATTATTTTCTGCGACTGAAGGTGCAGGTATGTGATAAAAATCAGGAAATTGTCCATTATTCTGGAATATCATATCCACTAGAAAATAAATTGTCTACAGTGGGGCTTATTTGTGAACAATTACTGAATTTGCAGCAAATCATAGCAACCAATCAGTCAGCTGCAGGTAATGCATTGATTTTTATTGATACCCAAACATATGCAGTGCTTTAGAAGGTGTAAACACAAACATGAGTATATTATAAATTAGAAAGTGAGATTAAGTAAATACTTAAGTGAAATTTCAAAACAAGGTTGGGTTGAAGTCCTTCTCTGATGAGTATATATAATCTATTAGAAAGAGGAGGTAGATGGAAGGGGGACACTTGTATATTTCAAGGATATATTGCTGCAGAGAAGCACTGGTGAAGTTGTGCTTTCTTCACTGGCTATGGGACCCCCATCAACCTATTCCAATGCAAAGGAGGTAAATGTGGAGGAGTGACATCAGGAATGCAGCAGTTTGCGGATTGTCTCTCTTTGGGGGAATGCAGTGTAGATATGAGGGAAGAAGGTGGAGATGCAATTTTTTGAGACTATAAATATGTTGCAGTATTCTGTCCTGGACAGTATAGAGGGTTGGGCCATTATTTTAGCATTAGATGTTGTGTTTTGGTAGCCGAGGATGAGTAGGTATAACAGGACTTTATTAGCAGGTTACAGGCCATTTGTATAAACACCACAGTAGAGGAACAAATTAATTCAGTGTTTCTAAGAGAGAAGTAGCATTCCCTGGAGTGCCAATGTGGAGTGACCTCTTCTACCAAAAAGAAAGAAGGGCCTAATGTGATACCTGCAATGGGAAACTAGGTAGGGTGATGTTACTAACTGTAATTTTGAATGGGAGAGAGCCTAGATTAGGTGGGAGGATGAGCAGTCTGGTATAAAAAGGATGAAAAGAAATTTGTCCGGTGTTGATAAATGAGCCCCACTGAATGGAGAAATGTAGTAGGATTCATTTTATGTAATTTTATAGTACAAGAGAGGATATGTCTACATTATTAGGCCCTAGGGTCGCATTAGATAAACTTGATAAATATGCACTGCCCATCTGCAAATAGTCCTCTGTGGATTGGAATTTAAGCTACACAGATATTGCAAGTTGCACACAGAAATGCTGATATACAAAATTGACACTTTACATTATTATAGCATAATTAAATTTCAGAGTTAATCCAGACTGTATTATTACTAAAAGGATAATTTAGCATGGTTTTACATAATTAACATTGGTAGTATATTTTATTTAACATAAAAGATTTGTTAGATTGTATTAAATATAAAACACCTCATATTTAAATTCATGTTCAGGTTTAGTTTCCTATTTTGGGAGGCTGTTTACCTTTTAACAAATGTAATAATTAATTATTGGCTTTATCTAATGGTAACCTTACTTCCCTGTACATTTTTATTGTTGTTTTATTTAAAAAATTAAAAAAAAAAAATTTCATACAACCCTAATATACTAATCAAAAAAATTATAGCTGTATAAATTATAAGGGTGAGAGGAAGAAACCTACTTGCTGTCACCTTTTGTGCAGGGATTTGGGTTGATGGATAATCTTAAAAAGAGCTATTTTTTCCCACCTCATCTAGTGGGCATATTTAATTTGTAGATCATTCATTAGACCTGAGCCACCACTCTGTATTTGAAACTCTAAACTAACATAAAAATGTCACTAACCCAATAACCATAATTCACTCTTAAATGGGTTGTTCACCTTCCAACACTTTTTTCAGTTCAGCTGGGTTCAGATAGTTCACCAGAAAAAGAGTTTTTTCCAGTGACTTTCTATTTTATATGTGTGACTGTTTTTCTAATATTGTAAAGTGTAAAGTTTAATTTTTCACCTTCTTCTAAAGCAGCTCTGGGAGGGTGGGGTGGGGGGGGGGTCTAAACTGATACATTAATTGATGTATTTCTTATCTTTGTACCTGCTGAGCAGTTCAGAATCTGCACCTAAATTAATGAGCTGCCAAACTCAAACAACAGATACAGGAACAGTAAAAAATAAAAAGTGTAAAGCAATTGAAAACGTCTTTATTAAAAACAATCAAGCTGGAATAAGTGTTTGGAATGTGCACCTCTTTAAAAGTAGAGTAGGGTTAGGTCTGAAATAGCACGCATACTCTACTCTCGTACTTTCTGATGCCTAGTCAGTTTCATTAAGTTGATCCCGTTTTGTCTAAAAAAAATAAAAAAAAATAAGTCCTACCTTTTGGGGCTGTTAATATAAAATACTTACATTTAACTTGGGCCACCTCCTCACAATTATACTGTCCTTTAAAGAAAAAAAAAATCAAATTAAAATCATCTATTTTATAGTGCATACTTTTATATAGATTATACTTTATATACAGATTATACTTTTTATTTACATTCTTAGATATTATATATAATATAACTAAATATAGTCATACAATTAAAATCTGTATATATAATGGGCTTTTTATATACAGGTATTTAATTGTATGATTATATTTGCCCAAATGGATTGATGACATAAAGAAAACAGGCTATAACAAACAAGGGAAAGTTGTGCTCACCACTAATTTTTAAAACCATTAGGCAGGGGTGAAATGTGACTGTGACAACAAAATTCATACAGATGCAATTAGAGAGTAGGACTGTCCAGATATGGGATGACTTTGATGTAGTTGGCCAGCTTAAATATATTGCAATATGTGGACAAACAATGCCTGCTTTGTTTAAAGGGTAAGGCATTTTTTAGTAGCTGTATGCACAAAATGTCTCTATGTCTTAAATATATTGATAATGGGTTGAGTGCAGAGGACCTCTTGTATTTGTTTAAAGGAAACAGGTTATGTTATTTTCTCCAGGGTTCTCATTTTCCTGATGAATGCACTGGCAACATCTGACTTCTCAATCCAGAAGAGAAAATGTAAATTTTTGTGAAGTCTGACATTTTCTCTGCACAACAGGAATTTCATCCATCTCACCTTCTTAAAAGCATTCTCATTCAGTCAAGGTTTCCTTATGTAGTAACTTAGATTTAATATGAGGATGGCTGGGGGATCCATTTAAAAATAACAAAAAGAACCCTGTTCTTTCAAAATCACAAGGTTATCTATAAAAATGGATTAAAAAATAAAGTATGAGTTCACGGAGTCAGTTTTCTGATAGCTTCTTTGTGTACCTCCCTTCAATAACTTGTTGTGTTTGGAGACCTGCAAATATTTGGCACATTCAGAATGTTTGTTTGTATGAACTGATTTTTTGCTTCTCACATCAAAACATTTAAATGGTCTAAACAAGTTACATGATATAATGAAAAATAATATAAAGGTATTTGCTTATGTCCAGCTACTTTGTCTTGTAATCTGAGTTTGTATACAACTCCCTCAAAGAAGTTCATTAAATGTAATGTTATACACATATATATATATATATATATATATATATATATATATATATATACAGTATAGTGTATAGATAATTAAACCAAACCCAAACAATGGAGCAAATTACCAATGTAAAATGTAGTTTACAGTTATATCAAGTACTGGTTTATAAAGGACTGTTAACACTAAAAGCTATAATCGCACACTGAGAAATTTGGTTCCCAGACAATTTTAGTTATCCCCAAGCTTACACACACTCACACACATACTTGCAGACCTTAAAAAACTGCTTGATAAAGAGATCTCCAACACTAGTTGTATGCCCTATACTGTGGTCAACAACCTTTTTTTTTTTTACCTTTGAGCAACATTCAAATGTTAAAAGAGTTGAGGAGCTACACAAGCATAAAAAATGTTTATGCTGGCGCAAAATAAGGTCTGTGATTTGCCATTTGGTAGCCTCTATGTGGATTGTCAGCATACAGAAGTTTCTGTATGGCAGTAAACCTGGTTTTTATGCAACCAAAACTTGCCTCCAACACAGGAGTTTGAAAATAAGCACCTGCTTTGAGGCCACTGGGAGCAACATTCAAGAGGTTGGTGAGCAACATGTTGCTCATAAACCACTTGTTGGGGCCCACTGCCATATAGTAAGGAAAACAGTGTTTTATCTTGAGCATGCCTCCAAATGGTCTCTTTCTATACTTCTATTAATATTAAGTAGTCCTTGACTTGCCAGGCTAACCGACCAAAAATTAAATCCTCCATCAGCTCTACTACTGAATTATAATACCCTAATATTAAATCCATAGGGGGTGTTTGTTTAGTGTCATTGGGGATATTTCAACATATTATTATCTCATAACCTGTGCAGACAAATATGACAAAACAACAGCATAGGCATTAATCTGCAAAAAAGTAAAAGGATAGTTGACTTTATTTTTTTCCCCTTTATTCACAACCATGTAGTGGAGTATTTGGTAACATGTCTATTGATTATAACAATGTACCTTTAGTAATTCTTGAAATAATAGGAAGCACTCATATTGTCAAAAACACCAGATACATTAGATTCCAGTTTTTATACAGGATTTGTATAAGGTCAATAGCCTATGAGATAAAATACTACATTTAACTGCATCCTTCTTAATTTTTCCTGCTCTCATCTTTCCTTTTTCACTTACATTTTGTTAACATTTTTCATGTTTTCAACAACCACAAATCAATAACCAAGCGTATATAAAGAACCACAAATGATGTGGGTGCTTAAAATTCAATACACAATGTCCCTGATAAGTAAAATGGCTTATGTTCCCCTTCAGTGTAATACATCTCTATTTTGGTTTATAGATGAAAATGGACGTGTCTTAAAAATCAGTGCTGGGATAAAATACTTGCAGCCCATCAGAAGTCAGACTCCAAGCTTTTTAGAACTAATAGAGGACTTGGAAGAAAAGCCTTTTCAGACTCCTTTGTAAGTATTTTATGATGGATTATATCCATATCCAGTCACGAGTAGTACTGTATAAAGATATGGTTCGTATACAAAATTGCCACTCTATGCACAATAATATTTAAATCCTTGACTAAATTCCCATTGTGCAGCTTATTGAAACATTTGCATTTTCCTTCATTTACTAAATGTGTGGACTGCATAAGGTCCAATAATCAGCATATAGTTATAGAAAGTACACTTGAATAGAAGTATTTCTTAACTCATGCATTAGACCAATACAGAAATAAAGCAATTAGGTCTATTGTTGAATTCTTCATGGAATTCCTCAGTTACTTAATTGAAGATATGACTGCAGGTATTATGTCTTTTTATCCTTGAAGTGTACTTAGACATTTTACTGACGTATTAAAGAGCATTTTGTTCTGAACATTAAACCTATTTTTATTCCCAGTGGCTATGAATGTATTAACTATCCTCTGACACAAACTGTATCAAGGAACCAAGACCAGAAAGATACTGTCCCTTTTAACAGCCAGTCTGGGTCTGTATCTTTTGGTATATCACTCCTTTCAAAGGACAACATATCAGAACATGGATCTGTGGCTTCACAAGAAACAGGATCAGCACTTAATTCTTTTGGTGGTGAGTACCAGTAGTTCTTCATTTTTGAAAGTCACCACTTGAAATATTGGAAAGCACAAATTAAAGCATATGTCTTTTCATTTGAAAACCATAATAATCAAAGTTTATTCTTGTATAATTAAAGGTTAGATCTCTTTCAGTGCTCTTGTATATTAACCTTTTACCTGATACTGTCACCTCTTAGTCGCGACCACTTAACATTATCTCGGTAACATGCGGTAGCATGCCTAGACTCAGGCAGTAGATAATTATAGGCATTTAAAGAACTAGGAAGTGAACAAGGAAGAATCATGAGGAAGGAAAAGGGTAAAGATTAGATCAAGTAGCACAATCATCATGAAATCCATGAAACAGGTGTCAGGGCATTCAAGACGAACCAGAAAGAGATTAAGGTTATAACCTGGTGAACTAGCACCCAGTGTCTATGTGCTAAGGAAGGTTGTAATTGGCCCATTTATGGCCGCCTTAAGGCTGTTGGGTAGGTGTTTAAATGGTTGTTAAAGCTTCCTAAACTGGTTGGAATTCTGCTATTAACAGTGGTTTTATCTTCTGAGTTCTTGTCATGTGACTTGCCAAAAGCAACCCATGTACTGTCACTTACTATCACTCAGTGAGTCACAGTTTTTGCTCAATGTGCTCTTGGCTGCTGTAAATGCTTATTAGACATGTTTGAGTGATGATCACAGCATTCTGTTCCTAGACAGTGATGTTAGCACTGTCAGGGTACAACTTTCAAACCACAAACCTCCATTGCCACAGGGTATATGCTGTTACTGCAGACCAAGGCATATCATTTAAAGAACTAATTATACAAAGTTGGCTAAAATGTTGAAAAACTGAGAAAAAGACTGTAAAAAGTAGCACAAAATAAACTGTTAGAATTAATGGCATGCATTGCAATCATCCACTAATTGTGATATTTATTTGACCCAGTCTAATGCCTAGACCTGGTGTAACTCATTGAAGTCACTGGGAAATGTCAGGTGGCAAACATTTTATAATGTTAAAAAGGGGTACAGTGCTATGTTACAAGCAGTGGTGGTTTAGGTCAGCCTTGTTTTTTGTTATGTGGGGTTTTTTATATTCAGTTATACTGTTCTTTAAACTTTGTAAGAAAGTTATTCGTTTGAAAAATATTGTGGTCTTGGAGTAAAAAACTTCTGAAATTGGCTTGTTACTTGTAATGTCCCATTTTGAATCTTTTGAAACTTGTCTATGGCAAAGGAACCACATATCACTATAGTGTCATTTTGACCCTTTGTAGTTTGAAGGAGAAAACTGTTCTTTTTAAACAAAATTCAAAACTGAAATCTGATCATTTTTTCTTCTTTCAGCTTTAAAAGCCACTATAA
The DNA here is from genome assembly GCA_024363595.1 of Xenopus borealis. Lineage (NCBI taxonomy): Eukaryota > Metazoa > Chordata > Amphibia > Anura > Pipidae > Xenopus > Xenopus borealis. The sequence continues at coordinate 92,859,922 of CM044443.1, forward strand.
ATTTGTATTCCTGATATGTTCTTTTGGCAATGTAAAATATGAAAAATATAATATACAAAAGCAGTTATTTTACAGTTCATTTACCATTGCCCCAGATGTAGGTGCTAGAGCACTCAGAGCTATCCCCCATTCTAGGAGGGCAAAAAGCTGTACCTTAGAAAGGCCTAACATACAGTTAGGTCCATAAATATTTGGATAGAGACAACTTTTTCAGCTGCATCTGAGTTGTTTCATTTAAAATTCATTGTGGTACTGTACAGAACCAAAATTAGAAAAAAGTTGTCTCTGTGCAAATATTTATGGACCTTAATGTATGTTATCTGAGAGGTAAAGCAAATATTTTAAATTTGCTGATAAAAATATTAAAGATTGTGAGGTTACATTTGAATTGTATTTATATTTGTAAATAAGTTGAAATGGCTTTTAATATGATTTTTTACAGAAGCAGAAATTTTTATTCAAAATGTAAGCACTGAATCATAAAACACAAATGACTGAAGAGTTGGGGCAAGAGCCCACATAAGGGAGAATACAAGGAGAAGTCCTGCAGAGATGGGGTCAGATATACTGTACATTAAAGTAGTGGTTACAGACCACTACAACAGCACCTGGAAAAACCAGAACAGATAACTCAGATTGTGGCATGATGCAATTAGATGGAGAATTAAAACTACAGAATAGACTAAAGAATTAAAACTAGAACTACTTCTGTACTTCTGGAACATACAAGGTGTATACCAATGCTATATAGTGCCTGTGCCCTTTTAGATGCTTCTTTCTAAAGTCAATGCCCTGGAATACCCACCCATGCTCAGAGAACCCCAGGGCTGCTTCATGCAACTGTGAACACTCTGTAATGTGTCACAAAAGTGGATACAATGCATATCTGACTACTAAGAATTCAGCTTCAGCATGGGCCTATGGCAATATCATGTTCACCCCCATCCCCATTGTGACCAACCCTGATTTTCACCACCGCCCTATCAACATTGGGACACAGTTTTGAGATGAAAAGGCCACAGGGTACTATATTAAACAAATACACATATCATATATACATTTGACATAGTACTTGTAATGCAGAATGCTCAGGATCTATGTTTTTTTGGATTTTCTGGTCTTTGCATAATTGGATTACCACACTTTTAGTCTATTAAAATATTATTTTAGCATTAAATTAACCCAAAAAGGATTAATTACATTTTAGTGTGTAGACCAAGTACAAGGTATTATTTTATTAAAATTTTGATTATTTGTTTAAAATTGAGAGCATGGGAGGTGGCCTTCCTGTAACTTGGAGCTTGCTGGTTTTCAGGATAATAAAGCCTATACCTGTAGTATTTGACTGAACTACCATGTGACACCATATCCATGTATAATAGTTTGTATCAGGGGAGTAACTAGATGCTATTGGGCCTCACAGCAAATTAATTTTAGGGCCCCCAACATATCCAAAGATTGCCCTGTTTTACCAATAAATGTTGACATTGCTCATTATTTGGGCATCATGCCCCCTCCCCATGCCTCCTGGGCTTCCTCTATAGTTACACTATGCCAGCCACCCCATAGAAAATACTCTCACTCCAACAACACATGATTCCTGTCGAGTCTTTAACCCCATTGCATCTGAGTTACCATACCTGTCCCCAATTTCTTGGGCCTCCCATGTAACTTCCCCCTGCTTACAATGACCTCTGGGCCCCACACGTGGCCACTATTGCTCACTACAACACCCTTTTTTATATTTCACAAACAAAAAGGTGGGGTGATGCTGGTAGGGCTGCCCAAACTTAACCGAATATCATCCTCAGCTATTTTCTTAAGAAAACTGTGTAGTGACAAATATCTGTTAATACTAGAAAGCTTTGTGCTCCGCTGGCCTTTGCTAATCACACTCAACATTAAACAGATAAAGGGAGACGGTTCCTGCTTCCTAATTCTCTGCTTGCCTATGCCAGCTATAGTTTATTGGGTTTTTATAACCCTGAAACAGTTTTATAATTCTACAGAAACTTGAAATTGCCCTTATAGTTAACAATAGTAGGTACATTTTTCCATGCACCATTCCCAACTGTAGGGTACTGCACTGGTTCTGGATCCATATATTTCTTAAGGCCTGGCGATATAAAGGTGTCTGATATATAGTGATTAATCAAGGCTGAGAAATTGTATTTGTATAAATTTTTTTATCTTATATTTTGTTTTCTTTCATACTGTTAAACTTTTAACAAATGGAAATGGCAGGATTTCATTATTTCAGCTCTATTTGCATACCTAATAAAAATTCCAGCTTTGTGGTTTTACACGTCGCTCCTCCTGTGGCATTGTTTTATACAAATATACTAATTGCATCTTCATTTTTTATTGAGATTTTATTTTAAGCATAGCTAATTCATTTGCTATTCCTCCCCCATGCCAGACGTGGTTTCTGAGTCACAGTTAATGCTACCTACTCCTTCTGAACTGAGTCACAGCTGTGAAATGATTGTCAAGATGCACAATGAATAACGATGTTCTAAAATAAGACAATGGCAAATTGCTTTCAGCGTTGTAGTGCTTGCTGTAGCGCTGCCCTTTCTCTTTTGTGGGGGTTGTCATGTCTTTGCTGCTGACTTTTGTTTACTTTAGCACATAAGGGTGATTCTTCCAAACCACAGACCTTGGCAAAATATGAAATGGAAATACATCTGTATGATATACTGGAATTTTACTATAGACATTAGCCCTAAAGATACGGGAGCAATTAACTAGAAAATGATTGTTTTATATCAGCTATTGATGAAATTCAAGTGCTGCCATTGTCAAAGAGAGTGGTTTGCTTTATAATGCAAGTACGGGAAAATGTGTACAGTGGAGCTCACCCATCCAGCATTACCGAAGCTCGTCTCTCTTCCAGCGGCATATCACGTGAACTATGCAGGTACGCAACTCCTGTTTAGCTCTGAAGAAGTGCCGTTGGTTGTGGGCATTTGCATGGGCATTGCCACTGTATCACATTCTTTGCTATAATAAAGACGCCTTTGGATGCAGATTTTCCTTCTCTGTAATTACTCCAGCTGCTGAACGAAGTTTGGTGCTGTGCTTAACAGTATGGCTACTTTTGAGTACATATGAGTAGATTCAGTGTTGTTTCATGGCTCTCATGCTCACTGCAAATTATTTTATAGACACTTATGGGACAGAGCAATTTGCACAATAGAACCAGCAGAGGAGACAATGCAGAACATTTTATAAATTCAAGAACAACTATAGACTGAAGCCATTTTTGGCTCACTCCTCTACGAGCTGTTTTTATGCTATGATTGGCCGGAATATTTATGTAGACATTACAACTTCTGACAGCCTGTACCCAGTGTGCTGAGTTAATCCAGAGCATAGTGATGGGCATGTTAAAAGAGCCATAAGAAGTAATCTCGGCTTTTATTTAAAGGGGTTATTCACCTTTGAGTTAACTTTTAGTATAATGTAAAGAGTGATGTTCCGAGACAATTTGCAATTGGTTTTCATTTTTTATTGTTTGTGGTTTTTGAGTTATTTAGCTTTTTATTCAGCAACTCTCTAGTTTGCAGTATCAGCAATTTGCTAGGGTACAAATTACCCTAGCAACCCTGCATTGATTTGAATAAGAAACTGGAATATGAATAGGAGATGGACTGAATAGAAAGATAAGTAATAAAAAGTAGCAATAACAATACATTTGTAGCCTTACAGAGAATTTGTTTTTAGATGGTGTCAGTGACCCCCATTTGAAAGCTGCAAAGAAACAGAAGAAAATTGTAAATCATTAAAAACTATGACAAATAACTAAAGAAGACCAATTGAAAAGTTTCTTAGAATTGGTCCTTCTACAATATACTAAAAGTTAACTTGAAGGTGAACCACCCCTTTAAAAAAAAAGTGAAATAAGAACAAAAATAGCGTTCTAGGGATGCACCCAATACAAGAGTCAGTTTGCGATTCATCCAAATACTTATGCATTTCTGGACTGCATTTGCATATGTAAATTATGTGTGGGAAGTGAAATCAAGTGATTTTTTTTGTCCCTAATTTGCATATGTGGATTTTGATTTGGTTCGGTATTCAGTTGAATCTTTCACGAAGGCTTCAAGAATTCTGCCAAATCCCCAAAAGTGGATTTGGTGCATACCTAAAGTGTCCCCACCATTGCTTTTTTTATATTATGAAAAAAAAAATATCTAAAATGTGGTAGGAAGTAAGTTGATAAAGTTATAATGTAATATAGAAGGCAGCAGTGAACCAATGTAATGGCTTTCAAGGTACAGTATACTGTATATCACAATGTGTGCTGTTCGCTGTGTATTCTACTATACAGTTTTATGATTTCTTCTGTTGTTGCCAGGAGCAAGAATTTCATGCAGTGAAAAGGGTACAGTGGCATGCTGCTACATCAAAAGAGAAAACAAAACTATACCTTTATTCTTTCCACCTCTTGATAGCATCAGTGAAAGAGCATGCACATCCCCTGAGCTAGGACAGCAATACTACTGTTAGAGAGGCAACCTGCCTACCCTTTATTCACAGCGGGTTCTTTATGTTAGCTCAAGCTGAAAAGCTTTCTTACAGTATATTGTTTGTTATTATTTGTTATTATTGCAAGCTGATTAAAGTCTGTAGGTTACGTAACAGCAATCATAGTTCAGGGCTTCAAAAAAGAAATAGCACTAGAATATAGAAAGAGACTCGCAATATATAATAAGATTACATAATAACTAAGTAGATAATAAAGATGATAGAATCTTTTTTTTTTTGTTTTTAAAAAAGTGAGTCAGCACCATAGTAGCCAAAGAGGCACTAAACAGATATTTTCTCCAGAATTGCATCATTCACAACATTTTGCATCAGTCCCTAGACACAAGTAATGTGCTAATAATGGCATAAATGCAGTGGCGGCTTGTAAAAAAACAATAGAAATGCAAACAATTTTTTCTCTCTTTGCAAATGATGCTGAAATGTTTACTTGACCTATATTTGAAGAGAAAGCATGACGATATTAAAAAAAAACTGTAGTTCTATCAGGTGGGGCTTTTAGCATCAGTTCATAAATATCTAAAGCTCTATAACAGACCTGTGAGGCTCCATTCAGACAACAGATAAAGGATGGCTGAACAAAACACTGCAATAAAACAGGACTTTTGCATTATGTAATGTTTCTTTTACATGTAGAAAATATCTACATTCTATAATGTCACAAAATAAGTTATATTATGTGGAATTGCACTTGACACATTGCAGCCATTCACTTATGCCCAACAAGTTATGCTCCTAACAACATTGAGGCATCAACTATTAACCTGCTCTGAAGAATTGAATGCAAGTGGTACACATATTGACATAAGGGAACTAGGATGGTCCCAGTTCAGGTATGGAATCCATCATCCAGAAACCTGTTATCCAGAAAGCTCCAAATTACAGAAAGGCAATCTCCCATAGACTCAATTTTAGCCAAATAATCCCACATATTCTCTGTAATATTAAAACTGTACCTTATACTTGATCCAAACTAAGGTATAATTAAATTATTGGAAGCAAAATCGATCTATTGGGTTTATTTAATGTTAACATTAGTATGAAGATCCAAATTATGGAAATATATGTGATCCAGAAAACCCAAGTACCTAGCATAGGTCCCATACCTGTAGTTCTAGTGTTCCACTAATGACTTATGTCAAGAGGTGTTCTTGTTTGACAAATCAGATGCTAATTGGAAGCAGTTACACCATACTAGCTTAAATCCTGTGGACATTGCATCTCTCACACTTGAAAAAGAATTCACTATGGACTTACAGGCTGAATGCTCCAGCCTATGTATTTTTTCAGACTGAGAGAAGAGGATCTGCACCCTGTCCCTGCTAAGTAATTTAAATCCAATAAGCATGTGTACTCACATTGGAGCTGAAGCTGAGGTCAGCCCAATTAGGCAAAGTGAAGCATCTCTGGACCGACTTTCACTTCAGCTCTGCTGTGCAAGAGTACAAAGGCTGGTAGGATTAAAAATAAATGGAGCAGGGAGCAGATCTGCTTCTCTCAGCCAGCAGAATATGCAGGATGAGAAAAGATAGGTACATTTTAATGGTCACAACTTCCCTAGGAAATGCAATTAGAGTTCTAAAAAAAAAGAAACACTTCCATTTTGGGAACAAAACATGGTGATCTCTGTCTGAAATTGCTACTAAAGCTCCACCTAAGTAAATGACACATGAAAATATAGAATTGTGCAGCCTAAAACTGTTCTAAAAATTGTGTATTTTGTTACCTATATTACATTCCAGTGGCTATTGATCACTTCTAGAAATAACTAAAATAATGCTACAAAGCAATTTGAGATTCAATTGAAATTGTTAAAACCAAGATTATTGAGATTACTGTATATGTAGTGTATTTATATTCAATATTTTTCCAAGTTGAGAGTACCTTTATAATTTATCTTTTCTGACACATGCATTTAAAAGCAGCAGTTAAATCTGATATGCAGCCCAATGATGCAAGCTACAGTGTAAGTAAATACTTAGCTACCAAAGAGCAGAGCTAATGATGACTGGCATCATAGAGAAACACTATAGCTGTGCTTTCAGTCTTCTGCGTTAGCAAGGAATGATGAAGATGTTTTCTAATCAGCAGGGGGTCAGTGTCGATTTCTCAGCTAAGCATCTGGGTGTCAGACTATCCAAAAGACTAAAGTGGAGTCAAGCATGGTATCATATAAATGCGTTTTATGGAATAGAATTTATTTTGTCAATGTATGTGCTTCCCAGATAATTTATGTGACATCTTAATGGCATGGCTTTAGTTTTGTATGTAGAAAACAACTACTCACTGCATTATCAAACTCTGTGCTGTTCTCCAATCAAATTAGATATTAGTGATCCAAACGTGCTTAGAATGTTTTGATTATTACTTGACTAGATTTTAATGAATATTATTCCCCACTGTGCATTTAGCTGTGTGCTACTGGAGAAGGAGAAGGGGGTATTATATTCTCATTTCACCTTTGTCACCTATTGCAAACCCAAACTCTGGGGGAGTGAGTAGATTCTGGTCTAGGCATGCTCTTCTGCCTATAACATACACCTTTTCACCTCAGTGATGGGCTTCAGCTACTCTTACCACATGAAAATCCAGAGACTTCCACAGGGGAAAGTGAGGGAGCCAAACATAAACTAAGAAAGAAGCCATTGATGATAGCATTAGATGTAGTCAAGCAGGCAAGTCAGTACCATGAAGTAACCTCAAATATGTGAGACAAACTCAAAGTAAGGGCCAACTGGGGTCAACACCAGGAAACAAGATGATGCAGGACTAGGGAAGCAAGAACCAGCAATAGGAACAAGAGCACCTAGGAACAAGCAAGCTTGACCTGTAATTGCAGTGAATGAGCACAAAACTGTGGATTTTATAGAAAGAGTGATGTGTAACTATGAATATGAAATATGCCTGAATCAGTACAGCAGTGGAAAGACGGGGCCCTAGTTTCCTACTCTGCCTAAAGCTACATTGAGACATAAGAGATCTGTATTTCAATACAAAATTAAGCATAGGGCACTACCACTAAATTCAAGACCCCCAAAAAATAGTATCGGCAGTCATTTGCATCTTTATATGGGGGTATCTTAGTAGGGTGTGCAACTTAAAGTCTGTAGAGATTTAGTAATTATGCATATGAAGCTAGATGGTAAGGTAAAAGAGAAGGCAATGTTCCAGGTTTATCAAGAGAAAAGCTTGCTTTTTATTAACCATAAGGGCTAAACCATAAGAAAGGGTTTATCCCACGCATGCTTTTAAGGAAAGGGAAAAGATCTAAAAGCCAGAAAGGATTAAATATGTAGGGAGGAGTGCTGAGTGATGACAGGAGAACATAAGGGGTACGGTCACCTTTTTAAATGGGATATACCATTTTGGCAGTGCTTCACTCACAATGCATTCCATTTCAAATACCACTGTTTTATCTGCAGCACAAATCATAACGGGCAGTATTGTTTCACTGCTGTCTTTAGAAAACTGTGCTAAAATCTCACAAAACAGGTGGTGCTGAATTTCAATGATCTTTTAGCACAATTATAAATATGGCGGATACTAATTCTAAATCTGATCATGAGCTGGGAGCCAAGTAACTGCACACCTTGTCACAGTCATAAATTCATTAAATGAAAAGGGAGTCACGGGTAAGAGCATTTGTCCATGGATGGAATTCATCCTTCGTTTAGAAAAATTCTGTTATTTTTTTTAGTTTTTTTTTTTTTTTTTTAAACTTATTGGGGGAAAAAAACCAAGTCAGCAAGCTGAGGTATTCAGATGCAGAAAACCATGCATGATTTTAGTACCCAAATGGTCAAGCTTGGAGACTCAAGCACTAGTAAATTGAAGTAAATGTTTTGTTATTATATTGCAATAGAATTTTTGTTCATCCAGTTGCATACTTATACTAACTTTTAACTCCTCAAACGGAAAAGGAAATGGGCAGTATAGAAACCCTGTGTTCCATTTTAATCATTATTTTCTAAATCAGTGATTTAGCATTATTTTTATTGGCTAAATTGATAAAATATTGCCCATGTGGCATTCTATGGGGGAGATTTATCAAGGGTCGAAGTGAAAATTCGAATAAAAAAAAATTCAAATATCGAAGTAATTTTTGGGTACTTCGACTATCGAATAGGCCAAAATTCGATTTGAATTGAAAAAATTTGACCATTTGAATCTCGAAGTACTGTCTCTAAAAACTTCAACTATTCGCCACCTTAAACGTTCCAAATTGTGGTTTTAGCCTATGGATGACCTTCTATAACCTATATGGAGTCTTTTGGGTGAGTTTGAGAAGTTCTTTTTGGGGAAATCACTGTAATCGTACGATCCGAACAATTCGAATGAAAACGGACCTGCTTGATCGAAAACGGTCCATTGTCATTCAAAAAACTACTTAGTCTGGTCGAATATTGAAGTATTTTCACTTCGAAATTCGACCCTTTGTAAGTCTGCCCCTATCTTTTTTTCTGGCAGCATATTATTATTGTATTATTCTAATTTAAATTTCTGTTTAAAAAAAAAAAAACACTGTATTCAGATGTTTAAATCTTCCTATCCAGGTCTGGGATAGTATGAAATTTCCCCATCTCTCCAAATATGCCACCTGTGTTTGTGTTGCTGTGGAGTGACTTTTTGCGAATTTCACATCAGTTATTTGCACCCTGGTCTACTTTATGGGGTCTATACCCAAAGAAGCCAATTGGAACATCTAAGGGCTCTAACATACAGGGGCAGATTTATCAAGGGTCGAATTTCGAGGGTTAAAAACCCTCAAATTCGACCCTCAAAATTTTCATGAAGTAGAATCCAACAAAATCGAATTCGTAGGATTTTACCGCTATTTGATCTATCAAACGATCCAATAGTGATCATCCGATTTATAGAAAAAATCGTACTAAACATCCGATTTCACTAAAAAAATCATACGATTTGATCTATTCGATCAAAAAAACTTAGAAAAAACCAAGGGAGCTTCCCATTATATAGAAAAAGGCAAATATAGAAACTTGCTAGGTTTAATCTGACAAAGTAGGCCATTGAATAAAACTTTGAAGGGCAAGTACTTAGACCATCGAATGGTCGAACGATTTTCTTATTCGAATCGTTCGATTTATTGGAATCATTCCATTACATTCGAATGATTCAATTCAACCGAATTTAGCAAATTCGATGGTCCAATTAGCCCAAAAAAAATCCGAAAATCTAATTTTTTACATTCGAATCCTTCACCCCAGCTTAGTAAATCTGCCCACAGTGTTTTTTTTATGCGTTTACAGGTATGGAACCTTTTATCCTGAATGGGGTTTTCTGGATAATGGATCTTTTGGTAATTTGCAAACTGTACAGAGCAAACTGTACAGAGCACCAGGCAGTATCCAGTATATATTAAAATTAGAAATTTATTGTTACAAAAATTCCATGGATCACAACAATGTAGCAACCCTCACGCTTTATGCATTTCGTGGCCTCATGCCACTTCATCAGAAGCCTAAGGTGCCACCTCCTATCCACCCTTGAAATAGAAAAGGTATCTCCACACACCTGTAAAAAGACCATGGCCCAAATTCATTAAATCGTGAAGCATCTAACGCTAGCCCTAATTCGCCAGCGTGACGTCAATTCGTAACTTCGGAAATTCACTAACACCGGCTCTGGCAAATTTTCGCTAGCGAAGTAGATAGACTTGCGCAACTTCGCACCCTTACGCCAGGGGAAGTTGCGCACTGATGAAGGATCGTAAATTCTCTAAGATGAAAATTTTCCTGGACGTTACTTCACCTGGTCAGACCAGGAGGTTGAAAAAAAAAAACGTCCCAAAAAATGCTGGCATGTTTTATCATTGTAGGGTGATAGTCTGAAAAACATCGATATTTTTTGGGGGGGTTACCCTCCTTCGCCCCTACATTTCCTAACATATGGCAACACAACTATATAGGGGGCACATGTAGGGCAATAGGACAACTTTATTTTTTTAATTAAAGGTTTCCTGGGCTTGTATATTGCAACGTAGTGGCTGTAACATACACTTCTATTATACTTTGAAATTCGTGCCGTATGCAAATTAGGCATCGCTAGCGAAACTGTGCTATGCCTGGCGAAGGAACGATAGCGCTACTACGATAACGTTCGCCGCCCTGAGTGAAAATTCGCATCTTAGTGAATTTGTGTAGTGCTGGCGAAAATTTGCCTGGCGAAGTGCGGCGAACGCTAGCGAAGTTAACGCTTGCGAATTTTCGGATCTTAGTGAATTTGCCCCCATGACCCTAATTAAGATAGTTAAAAGACCAAATCTAACAACCCGTGTTGAAGAGTGAAAATTAAATAGTGAAAGATTATGTTCAATGAAAACCCAATGCACCAAATAAACCCGTGATGATATAGGAAGAATATAACCAAATAATAGTAATAACCAAATAATAATAACCAAAAATAGTACGAAACAATACAATAAATCGCATAAAGTGAAACAAAATCTAATACAGACCATATGAAAACCCCACTAGTATTAAAATACAAAGTACTTTGGATAAAATTTAGTCTATGGGAGACAGCCATTCCGTAATTCGGGGGTTTCTGGATAATGGATGCTATACCTGTACATTCTGCGTGCATAATTTTAAAGGCACATAAGTGCGTTTTTGACAGTTCCAAATGTAACCCTCTATTCTACTTTTTTCCGGAATGCATATCAAGCACAAGAACATACAGCGTGCTGCATTTAAAAAAAAAAAACACACATTCTGAATGTGCTTTTTTTGCCGAATTTTTGCTGGCGTTTCGGGAATTTATTCGCCAGCGGCGAATCGCGGGAATTCGCCCCTGGCGAATAAATTCGCCCATCACTATTAGACACCAGTGGGATCACCCAGGGCCGGAACTAGGGGTAGGCAGCTGCCTAGGGTGCAACGACTGGGGGGCGCTGGGCAGCTGCCTCTTCCTCCTATTGCCTACCCCTAGACCAGACCGTGCACCTTTCAGCAATTCGAGGTGCATGAGCGCCACTGTGCATGTGTGCATTGTGCATCACAGCGCACTTGTGCACGAGTCCCACCAGGGATGTGTGCACGAGCGATCATGCGAACCAAATTGCTGAAAGGTGCGCTGTGCAAGCGAGGTACAGGGGCAGCAACGGGTTGGGGGCTGGCCTGCTGTGTTGCCTAGGGCGCCCAGGCGGTCTGGCCCGCCTCTGGGACCACCTGACTATAGTTGGGAAGGGGTGGGAGCTACAACAGAGAGCTGGTCACTGCTCCTATATGAACTATAGCAAACAAGGGAAAGTTGTGCTCACCACTAATTTTTAAAAACATTAGGAAGGGGGAAAATGAGGCTGTGAGCACAAAATACATATAGACAAATACAAGAGGTCCTCTGTGCTCAATCCATTATCAATATATTTGTCTATATGTATTTTGTGGTCAAAGCCTGATTGCACCCCCACCTAATGTATTTAAAAATTAGTGGTGAGCACAACTTTCCCTTGTTTGTTATAGAATAAATTAATTTAGGTAATACGTTTAGGAGGGCTCAAAACTGCATCTCACGCATAAATCAAACGGATTAAAAAGCACCCATGTGTAAGAGCCCTAATGCAGAAATAATTGGCCATGCAGTATTTTATCTGCAGCTAGAAATGCCTAAGTGTGGGTAATATTGTAAGGTTATGAATGATGTGAACTGCAACATTATCCAAAGCTTTTCTTTTAAGAAAACTAAGTAATTGAGGGATGTTTAATTTCTGACCCGAAGGCAGTAAATGAACTACAACTCCCAGTACCATCCAGTATTTTTGGATCACTAGACTTTTTCCATGTTTGGCATCATATTAATGACATGCTTTTATGCTATGCATGTGCATAGATCCAGTTAATGTTTTCATCTTAAAAAAAATGACAGTGCCGTATGCCCTTCCTACCTCCCAGATTAATTCTAAATATATTCATCTCTCAATATGAGATAAACTGTATTGTTGACATGAAATACTTAAATCCTGCTTAATTTTTAGTTAACTTCAAATCATTTCTAACGAGGAATGCAAACTAGACCATCTTCACAAGGTGGAAACGTTCCAAATTTTATAATCCTATTATTGGCTAAATTATAGAACCCAGATTTAGCTTCAAAGCACTTTGATTTTATGGTCAAAACGATAGTTATATTTAGTCTGTTAACCTTTGATAATTCCCTCCCACAGCTTTAAATTGTAGAACATTTTTTATGCTAATTGTTGTCAGTGGGGTTTCTGCCACAGCCCCTCCGTAATTTAAACCCATTGCATCATAATGCAGGTGCTGATAATTGCAGAACCGCTTTATTATTGACAGATTGGCTGCATTTTAAACTTGTGCTTTATGCAATTTATTTTTAGATCACGCTTGTGAATTTCCTTTACAATTCCAAGTAAAAGAAAAAAAGCAGAGGCAAAATAGAATAAATTGTATTTGTTGTCATTTTATGAGTTCATCTTCAGAAAAATGTTTGGTTTTTCTTAAATCAGGAGAACTTGCTACAATATAAAGACTATGGACATGTCTGAGGTTCAAAACACACAAATGCTATGTGTAAAGATATACTAGTATGTATAATGTATATACTTAAGGACAGTGGCAGCCAATGTTTTGTGTGTGCTGCAGCTTTCATAGGGAAACAACTACTATCAAAATAGCCTTAGCTATCCCATCTTATAGAGAATATTACATTACATGACTTGTGGTGACTCAAATCCAGGCCCCTCACACCTGCTATATTTACCCCTTGCCCTGTATCTCTCACACTGACAGTAATCATTTTGGGTGGAAAGAATGCAGCTTGTATAATAAACAACAACAAAAACATACATACATATTATTAACTACCCAAAATGCTACTTCCTGAACTTAAAATAATTTATAAATCGGTGAACTAATGTTCCCAATACACCCGCATACTGTAGCTACAAACCTAATCCCAGGTCTCTCATACTTGACCTACAGTTCACTTCTGTCTTCCTCCGATCCTTTCTGGTTGACCCATAAGGCAGACTAACACCCCATGATGCAACAAAAAGCAAATACTCCATATACATTAACCCCCTACTACCCCCATAATTACGCTCGGCAGGAGAGAAGGGAAGCTGTATGCTCCCATTGCTTGTTCTGATAAAAAGTCTGTCCTTTTCTTCTTTTAGTCACCTCTCTAGCTTCTCCTACTACTTCCAGACCTTCCAAACTACACTTCCAATAATCCCACTATCCATATACTGTCTTAAAAGTGTTAGAACAAGCCTATCCTATTACCTTCACCAGAATACTGTTTTTTTTTATCTTGAACTTAGAGCTTCTACCACCCCAAAATGAGTTGCCAAATGCAGCAAATCATGTGCTGGCAGGCCGAAGTCAAAATGCTGGCAGCGTGTTCTCTATAATATGCCATGGCATGTAATTTACATACATTTGTTGGCAAGGTAACTGTGCAAAGAGTATAGGTTCTGAGTAGGTATAAATAAATCATTAAATGTTATTTATTAGGGAAAAGACTGACACTTGTTTAAGTCAAGGGCTCAGCAGGTAACAGCATAACAAAAGGTAAATCTGCATATATATGTATTATAGATGGCAAACTTTCCCATAAGGCATAATAGCTTCTCATTTTATTCTGTTGTTTATTTCTGCATGTATCACTTATAAAATATACTGCTAGCTCTTAATTTTCAGCGTATGCAAAGTAAGTAGCATTTGTTTATTATAATCAAAATGTTCTGCAGTTCAGGCAACTGAAAGCTAGCTAAAGTACTCAAAGGTTTATTCCAGCCAGCATCTGCATAAGGCCAAACAATTTCTATTGTTGGAGGGCATATATTGCCTTGGATAAAAACCTTTGGAAGACTCTGAAGTAAGTCTAATTCTGCAGATATGACAACGTTTATCTGTTAGAATCATGTTTAATTTGATGTGCATTCTTAATTTCTTTTAAAAATCCTTGAGGAAAGAATGCCTTTGATGTTGCCTCAACAAAAAATGTAACTCTTTGACTCTGAACATATTACTATTTATCCCTAGGGAATATAAATGATAAACTCCAGAGTTCCTGGGAAAATGCTTCCTTTTTGTACCTTATTAATTCATGTAATTGAAATTTCACTTTCACACCAATTCATTTTTCTAGTAAATACATGTTGTCCTTTGGTCTTTTATGGAATGTCTTTATGATGAAAACCATGCCCCATTCTCATACCTCTCCCCACTTACTGTATATTCATCTTTGCTTCTGGCAAGCGAACAGGAACACTGTAATCTAGGCGTGGTGGCATAAATTATACTTTTATCATTTACTTTCACACCATCTTTTTATCCTTTACAATCTAACTGTGGTTTAGCAAACTCCATTTTCTGAGCAAATAAAAAAAAAAGTACAATTATGAACTTGCTGTTGTGGCTGTTATTAGGTTTGCTGGGTCTGAGGTGGCCATTTGCAAAGTGAAGCTTGTCATTATGCTAACTACATATTACAGGGGGTCATACATGGCAAGCAGCAATGTCACAGTTCAAGTCTCTTCTGTAATTATCACAGGCAATGAGAAGAAAAATGCGTGCCTGCTCAAAAACGGTTATTTAATTTATGATGTTAAGCCTAAAGAATAAAACATTACTTGGGTCTGTATAAAACTGTAAAGAGATGACAAGGTTACATTTCAGTTAGCACATGCAATTGCTATTAATTACTGGCACAAAATATACAAAAAGGGGGGTTGTGGGTGCATTCCAATGTAAAATACTCAAGTACAATGGAAATCCAACTGATCTGGCCAAGTAAACTACAAACATACAAAAGAGTAGGGTTTGATCACATTCCCTGGTTCCCGTGTTTCATTAGTAATTTAAAAAACAATTTGAAGCCGGAAATCTGCCATCTCAAACCTGTTGAGATTCTGCATAAGTCAATGGCAGATGTTTCTATCCCAATTTGAAGATATCGTGGTGTGCGCTGGGTTTAGCCCAATAAAAAAATTAGCCATTCTGGAGAGGAGTCCAAAAAAAGTATGATTTGGGTTTTTTTCCACTTGACATTAAAGTAGAACCACACCCCGGATCAAATGTGCATGCGCAGAAAGTCACGAAAAATTTTCTTAAATTTTCTTGAC
This sequence comes from Xenopus borealis, assembly GCA_024363595.1. Lineage (NCBI taxonomy): Eukaryota > Metazoa > Chordata > Amphibia > Anura > Pipidae > Xenopus > Xenopus borealis. The sequence goes on from CM044443.1 coordinate 92,875,580, forward strand.
TTTCGGCACAGTAGATCCGCACCAAAAGATTACTCCAACTGCACAGGCACCAAAAATGTTGGTCACTACAGAAAGAACAACAAAGGAGGCAAGATGGCTGCTGTTAACTCCACTGGACAGGACCTGCAAGGAGGGGTAAGTAGAAAGTTAGGGAAGGGGGATACAAATGATGGGATTTGGTTCTCCTTTAAAGGGATGTTCACCTTTCTGTTAACTTTTAATGTTATACGATGCCCCATTCCAAGTAACATTTCAATTGGTTGTCTAAAGTTTTTTTAATTATTTGTCTTTTTCTTCTGACTCTTTCAAGTTTTGAAATGGGGGGTCACTGACCCTGGCTAAAAACAAATGCTCCAGAAGGCTTCAAATTTAAAGGAAAAACGTTTTTTTTCAAAATGCATCAGTTAATAGTGCTGTTCCAGAAGAATTCTGCATTGAAATCCATTTCTCAAAAGAGCAAAAATAGTTTTTTATATTTAATTTTAAAATCTGACATGGTGCTAGACATATTGTCAATTTCCCAGCTGCCCCAAGTCATGTGACTTCCCCCTCCCAGCAGCCTAAAAAAGAACGAGAAGGTAACCAGATAACAGTTCCCTAACAGATAACAGCTGCCTGGTAGATCTAAGAACACAACTCAATAGTAAAAACCCATGTCCCTCTGCGTACTATTCAGTTACATTGAGAAGGGAAAAAAAAACAGCCTGCCAGAAAGCAGTTCCCTCCTAAAGTGCTGGCACAAGTCACATGACCAGGGGCAGCTGGGAAATTGACAAAATGACAAAATGTCTAGCCCCATGTCAGATTTCAAAACTGAATATAAAAAAATCTGTTTGCTCTTTTGAGAAATGGATTTCAGTGCAGAAGTCTACTGGAGCAGCACTATTAACTGATGTGTTTAAAAAAAAAAAAAACATGTTTTCCCATGACAGTTTCCCTTTAATGTTATTTCTACTTTGTCTTTCTATTCAGGCCAGTTCCTATTCATATTCCAGTCTCCTATTCAAATCAGTGCATGGACCCTAGCAACCAGATTTCTGAAAATGCAAATCAGAGAACTGCTGAATAAATAGCTAAATAACTCAAAAACTACAAATAATAAAAAATGAAAAGATATCACTCTCTACATCATACTTAATGTTCATTTGAAGATGAACTGCCCCTTTTATGATCCAATGTGGTCATTGTCATTAATTCAAATAGTGCCAGGAAGTATGCAGCACTTACAGGGGTCTTGCAATAATTTAATAAACTAGTGTTACAGAGTAAAAGAAATACTTGTCCCTACTCACAAGACCTTACAAACTAAAATGTTAAGGTAATGGTAGCGGTGTATACTAATGCCTTAGAATTTGAATATTGGGCAGTATAAAAGGAAGTACACACCATTATAACACCCCTTTTTTACCGGCTTTAAATAATTTTAATAGAGAAATTATGCAATAATTTAGACAGTTTAATAAATAGTTCCTTAAATGTGTGTGATGTTGACAGTAATATTTAAAGATTCACTGGGGAGTGATAATTTGACTATTGGGCACCCCTATACTGATGACAAATGCTAACCTCTATTTTATTGAAAGTTGTTTCATTGTATCTCTTGTCTCAAGGATTGTTTAATAAATTTAATTGTGGATCAAATCGCCCTAGGCCTACTGAGTTTGGGGTCCCACTGTGCCCACAGCCAGCTGTGCACTGAGTTCTGAGTCTGCAGCACAGTGCAAACAACTGGCAGACAGTGGCTCTTCAGCAAACAGGTGCATCAGTTGCCTTCATTCCCTTTTGACTTCCTTCTGTTCACAACTTTGCAGGTTTGGATCAGATGGAGGACACATACACACTAATTGCTGTTACAAGCTCAGCCTTGTCTGCTCAACAAGGCCACAGTCACACTGCCCCTACAGATAATGATTTTCGGTTAAACAGGATGGCGAAAATGGTTTTTGCTCAGGGCCTTCCAAGCCTAAGGCCTTAAAGCCACCCTGTGCTCAGAAATTATAGTTTTGCCTTTTTGATAATTATAATATTTTGAAATATTACTTGAACAGGGATACAAATATTATAATAAAACAGAAGTATCTGCAGCAATCAAAATTAGCGATGGGTGAATTTTTTCGCGAAAATGACTCCCATAGACTTGAATGGCGTCAAGCGTAAAAAAAAAAAAAAGAAGCACATCAAAACAATTCAACAAGTCAAAAAATTTTTGACGCCCATAGACTAAAGGGCGTCTGCTGCTAATTTTTGGTGATGCAAAACGGGTCAAATTCGTCCACCCCCAATCAAAATGCATTCATTGGTTTCTTTTTAGCCATAATTAACAAAAGTGCAGGGTTCTTCTCTTTGAATTCTTACTACATCTGTCCATCCAGGTAAACTGCTGAAACTCCATCCATTCCTTTAATGTACAGAGTACTGCTTGGAGAACCTTAATAATGAGCTAGCTTTCACAAAGGAGAAACCCCGCATGGCTTCTGCTTTTTGTAAGCCCCCTGCGGTAAAACTTAGCCTGCACAGCTATCTTCTATTGGAAGGTTGATATTATTCTAGGATATTATTCTAGGCGCTGAACGTGTTATAATGCATTGCTGGCTCCCGTAGAGAAGATAGCATGGCAGACTGAATGCTACAGCAGGAGGCACACAGAAATAAATGCATTTCTTTTACGTTCAGCCTGCACTCTATAGGGAGAAGATGCCAGTGCGGATCATGACAACATGTAAGCCTTTATAGGAGTAGAGAATGTATTTGACTCAGGATTTGTAGCTAGATATCTGAAAAAGCCTAGTAGCTAAGAGGACTGTGACCTTAAGGAATACAATAACCCTCTCCAGCCTGAGATATGTTATTTTAATTAAGGGAATCTACATGCACTATGGTAACATATGCAATATGTGTAATACTGACACAACTGCACAAAATCACTGTTGTATCATTACACATATCTCAGAACATGCTATATTGGACTAATAAGAAGTAATAGGTGACAATGCAAACAGCAGCTCTACTGCAACAAAGCACAACCACTAGTCTCCTACATTCACCTATCTGTGTGTCTTTCACTCTTGTTACTAAAGGTGAAAGGTAAAAGAGTCCTATGTTCAAATCAGGAATGGAAATACTGGGATAATAAGTGATTTAACTCTGCAGTTTTTTCTATATAGAGCTGGTATATGTGCTGTATGCAGGGTTTAGTGCTCCATTTAATTGGTTCTTTTCTCTGCCTGTTTCAGAAAATAATTAATGAAAATAGATTTGATCACAAATCCTATTTCATACGACCATTTAAATATCCTTGTCTTTAAAAAAGTAATATATCTGTTCTATTATTATTTTTCCTAATTAATTTACCATAGTAATACACTGCATTTTTCTGTAATAGAGAAAGAGGATCTTGGAATGATGTTATTGATTATGATGTCAAAATAATAATACTATTTAATTTTTACTCTATCTGACAGATTCATTAATCTTCGCTGCTGCATCCATTTCATATTATTTGTTTTTTAATTTATTATAGTGCCTACCTTTAAATCTGTTTAATAAAAAACCCATTATTGTGGTACTGCGTACAGCATAACATTGTACTGATGTTGGTTTAATATGTTACACATTATATGAAGTAGTAAACAGAAGCCAAGTTTTAACACACGTTTTACATTTTATAAACCAAATTGCATCCTATTTCTCAATTAGCAATCAGGCACCAGATGCACAGAAAAGAACCATAACATGTTTGTTTTTTAATCATAGTACAACACAAGGGAATAGCGTTTATAGCATCTGTTTGCATCCTCACCTGCTGCTCCTGCACGATTCAGTTCTGCACATCAGTACTGTAGAGGCAGTTAATAGAAGACATACCCAAAGTGGAAAGTATTAGATTCCCTCGTGGCAAAAATTCTGTAAATGTACATGTAAAGAACACATTATGGGGGGGGTATTTGCAAAACTCTCACCCAAATGCCCTTAACTTATCAATATTTACTCAAAAAGTCAGTTTGAACAAACATTGCAACAAAATCATACGTCAGTTTGAATTGTGAGACTTTTTCGAAATAACGAATAAAAACTAGCACAGATCACAATTTCAAGAAACATCTTCAGGAATATCTACTAATGACTTCTACGTGACCTCGATAGGTTTGAGATTGAGTATTTTCAAATTAAGATTTTTAGCAGCTTTGGGGTATAATAAATTAAAAAAATTCAAGTTTTTTTCCTTCTATAAATTTTGCCTTTAAAAACTCAGCCAAAACAAACTGAGGTTTAATAGGCTCTTTAAAGTAACACTGAAAACATTGGAAGCCACACACCCTCTTAAATCCTGTATATTTTCAGTGATTCCTCCCAGATAGATATATATTAGATACATTTTTACATGCAAGTAATGTACATATATAGCAAAATTTTGCATGCCCATGACAATCCTGTCGGGTGCAATGCTTTTATATTCATCAATGCTGCCTTTTTACAGTTCAATCATAATTGATTTGTATATAGGGATCTCCAGCTATATACTTGTTATATCATTGGCATTATATTTCAGTAAGTAGATATAGCCTCTAAAATTTTCTCTTTTTTGTAACTGTATATAGAAATACAGGTATGGGACCTGTTATCCAGAATGCTCGGGACCTGGGCTTTTCTGGATAACGGATCTTTCTGTAATTTGGATCTTTATACCTTAAGTCTACTAGAAAATCATGTGAACATTAAATAAACCCAATAGGCTGGTTTTGCTTCCAGTAAGGATTAATTGTATCTTCGTTTGGATCAAGTAAAAAGTACTGTTTTATTATTACAGAGAAAAATAAAGTCATTTATAAACATTTGGATTATTTGGATAAAATAGAGTCTATAGGAGACAACCTTTCTGTATTTTGGAACTTTCTGGATAACGGTTTTCAAGATATCGAATCCCATATCCAGATATATCCTAATCTGAAAATACCACTTATCCAATAAAATCTTCAGAAATGCAATTTCTTGCAGTAAAAAATAAAAATTATTTTTTTAGTTGAGTTCAGCCGGAAAAACTCAACCACTTTCTTTTCATTCCTATGGGATTTAGAGCATATTTATCATTGGGTGAAAGCTAGATTCACTTTTTGATAAATACGCTTCTAAAAATCCCATAGGAATGAATAGAAAGTGGTTGAGTTATTCTGTGCTGAGCTCTGATTTCACACTTTCATAAATCTGCTTCCAAGCAATCAATGGGAAATCCCAACAAAACATAACAATGTGAAGCTTTGCTTAGTTTGATTTTAGCCATACAACTGAGTGTAAACCCATCGTGCTACAGTCAGTAGAAATCTAAGAAGCCCTCAGAATTAGGATTGTTGATGCTTTTATCTGGAAGGGTTACAAAGCAACTTCACAGGTTATTAAATGTTTCCCAATGTTTTCAGAGTTAGTCATTTTATGGTACAGTTGATTTTATATACTAATGGAGAAAATTCCAAACTGCTGGCAATCTATCAAGAGCAGGCAGTCCCACCAAATTAAGTCCATGTGGTGATGGCAGGAAAGCCTAACATTCATTTGTATACCAGGTAAAATCATCCCTGCAGTAAATGCCGAGCTGAAGATACAAGTAATTAAAGCTTCTAGTGGAGAACAGGGATAAACATTGTTTAGGCCATGCAAAAGGCACCATAGGACACTAGACGGAGAGGCCAACAACATGTAGATATAGTAAATTATTATAGTACATTTAAACTGTCTTACATTAGTGCTTTCTTTACATTATAGCAATAAATAACATTAAAATCTAAAATTCCAGGATGATGTAGAGTCTGGTGGGTAAATGGTCATGGGACACTTCACATAGCTATGTACAGGATTTCCTAATGTTCGCCCTGTATATGCTCTGTTGACCTAGTGGTCCTTTAGCTTCAATGAAACACATATGAGCAGAAAAAAATCCACTCTACTGACCTAACTGAATGATCCCCACAGAGTCTCTGAGGATTTTCCCAGCACATTGCACATTAAATACTTTGAGTAATGCATTTAACTGCTGTTTGCTGGTTCTCAAAAGCAAATTTGGAATAAAGATTTTTTTTAACTTATTTTCAAAATGATCACAGAATCAGAGACTGGATAATATAACACAAATCCGAATTTTGATGAATAGGTCTCCCAGTTTCAAGAATTGTATTAGTTTATTCCTATTAGGAATGCAATTCTTTAAATATGGAGGCCTGTTTATTAAAGGAAAACTATACCCCCAGGACAATGTAGGTCTCTATAAAAAGATATTGCATAAAACAACTCATGTAAAACTGTAAAACCCTGCTTCATGTGAATAAACCATTTTCATAATAATGCACTTTTTTGTAGCATGTGCCATTGGGTAATCATAAATAGAAAATAGCCATTTTAAAAAATCCTGGGATCGTAGGATCAAACGGTGCACACAAACATACCAAACAAACTATAAAGTTAGGTCACATGAGCCAATTAACACACAGAGTTGTGTATTTTGCTTTCACACTTCTTCCAGTTACAGTCAGAGTTGAAATATTTCTGGTCAGGTGATCTCTGAGGCAGCACACAGACCATCACGAAATGGTGGTTCAAGGCAAGAGATGTAAAAAGGCAATATTTACTTAAATATATATACCAGTTTGGTAAGATTCTTTAATATGTCACTTAATTTGATATAAACTACCTGTTGCTCAAGTATTCATTTTGGGGGTATAGTTTTACTTTAAAATTTGGATTCATGTTTTTTTAAAGGGTTTTTTTTTCTGCAGATCAACTCACAATTTGAAGAAAAACCCCCACAAATATTACCTTATGCAGTAAACAATCTGAATATAAAAAACTGTGGTTTAATCAACATTTTTGAATTTGAAAATTGCAAAACCATTGAATTGAATAAATAGTCCCTGTCCCACAGTGCATACAGTCTAAGTGGATAATTAAAAATAATTATATTGCCGGTACCCCTCAATGCATATATTTTGGTGATAAAAAGGTATCTATCGCTCCTCAGAACTGAGATTAGCAACCACAGGGTCTTGTTCCAGGGCATAACTAAAGAGGAAGCAGACCTTGTGGCTGCAGGGGGGCCGAAGAGGTATAGGGGCCAATGAGGCCTAATTCATATACAATACCAATAAATATTGGTTAAACAGGTCACCTATAGACATTTTGGGGGCATGAAAAATAATTTGCTGTGGGGCCCATTAATATCTAGTTACACCACTGTCTTGTTCCCTCTTGTTTAATTAAAATGACATTAGAAAGAGGACCCTGTCCCACAAGTGGATAATTAGTAATAGTTCTTTTGTAGTTACTCCTCAATGCCAATATTTTGGTGGTCTCGGTATCTATCTCTCCTCAGAACTGAGACAAGTAACCACAGGGTCTTCTTCCCTCTTGTTTAATCAAAATGGTCACTTTTACAGGGACAAGTACTTACCAGAAACTACCTGGAGGCCAGCCAATATTGTTTGAATCCTTTAGTATGTAAGTATGTAGTATGCTACTACTATACATTTCAATTACATTTTTTAAACATTTCTGTTGACTTATGCCTTTGGTAAAACTGTTCTTTTAATCCTGTAAATAAGCAATTTAGGCATTTTTATAATGATTTTAATGGCCAAAAGGCCTTTGTTTTTTGCTATATCATCCTGACCTGACACTTTGCCAAGTTTAAAACTCTAAATATAATATAAAATCTGTAGTTCATTTAAACATCTTGGATACCATTTCTTTGGCTTCAGAAAAAAGCTCCCCTTTAATGAGCCTTCTATAAAACGTGTAATTTTTCCTCAATAAATGTTTTTTTAGTGTATTAGAAAAATGCTGTATACTTGATTCACCAAATTTTGATTTTAATGTTATATTTAATTGTCAAGTTTCTTTAAACAATTGCCTTGTATATCTTAATTGTTTTCTATCATGATAATGGATTTAAACTTTTCTTGCGTAATATGCTTTTTTTATATCTATCTTTTTAAAACACTACTTGTACAAGTACTTATGCAAGTCTTTTTACTCTCCCTGATTGTGTTGTATCTGGGAGAGTGTTTTCAAAAAGTCCTGTGCCACATAAATGGTCTATATAAGGACATACATTTGAAATCAGTGATAAATACAAATTCATGCAAAAGGCAAAACTCAATATAAATAGGTTAATCTTTTCCTTGAAAATCACCAACACACTAGTCTGTACAGAGAGATGGGCTCCAGTGTTCAGAAAGACACAAAGGACCACAGTCAATAAAACAACATGTAGAGAACATACATTTATGTGTCTTCCCTTCCAGGCTGCCTGTTTAGGAGGAAAAAAAACATAGTGCATGATATAAAATCTGGTGCCCACTACAATAGTTGTAGATATGGTGTCCTTATTCCAGGTCTTATTAAAGGAGTTGTTCACCTTTGAGTTGACTTTTTTTATGATGTAGAGAGTGGTATTCTGAGACAATTTGTAATTGGTTCAATTTTTTATTATTTGTGGTTTTTGAGTTATTTAGCTTTTTATTTAGAAGCTCTCCAGTTTGCAGTGTCAGCAATCTGGTTGCTAGGGTCCAATTTAACCTAGCAACCATGCATTGATTTGAATGAAAATATGGAATATTAATAGGATAGGGTCAGGAAATAAAGACCAATAATAAAAAGGGAGGATTTCTTTTTTGAGGGTGTCAGTGACCCCCTTTTGAAAGCTAATAAGATTCAGGAGAAGGAGACAAATAATTCATAAACTATAAAAAATAAATGAAGACCAATTGAAAGGTTGCTTAGAATTGATCCTTCTATAGCATACTAAAAGTTAACCTGAAGGTGAACCACCCCTTTAAGGCATTGTGTTGTCTGACATTTTTTCACTAGACTTTAGTTTGAATTAAAGATATACTAAAACATCTTCCACTATTTACAAATTATTTCACATTCTCAGTTTTCATTAAAATATTTTTTACAACTGTGGGAACACATTTGCCACCACTCACATGTTACACACTCAATATTCCTTCTAAGGCAAAAGAACAAAAACTTCTATAAAACCACCTTTATTCTTACATGTAGTAACCTATATGAAATTTTAAAAAATTGACTTTATTAGCCATTAATAGCAAATAAATGTTGGTAAAATTCCAGTTTAAAAATCAATTGAACCATTCCCTAATAAACACTACAGCCTCTGCTGGCATTACATTAGAGTCTGACCATCTACAGAGTTCATGGGTACAGTTTTTCGCATTTACCTTTTGTGACTGATTGTGAATTTTGTGTATTATGATATTTAAACTGGCAGGTAGTTTTTATAATAACTCTTTGTCTTGTTTGTTAAGCTTATTAAATATGATACCTGCTACAGTTGACATGATAACACCTAAAAGAAAAAAAATACTTTAGCAGCTGCACATGCTCTTTGTGTAGTTGGTATATACATTGTCAGTTAAGCACCCCACCTTTGTTCTGAGAGAAAGCTGTTATATTGTGAAAAACTATTTTCAGCTCACCTTCTAGTCCTGCTCTGTTATTTTTTAGACCCCATTTTATCCACATTGCATCAGGCACAGACATTTTACATTGCTTCTCAGGGATAACCACTGTAATCAAATAATCGGTGCCTGCTTCCTCCATTCATGTAGCAGATATTGCTATTTGTAGGCCTCTGTCTATGGACAGCATCCATCCTACAGAGCTGATTTCCCAGTTATATTGAAGGGAAACAGCTGTGCATGACATTTTAGATGTTATAGTTCTCTCTGAGAGCACTGTGGCAATCAAAAATGCCCATGCGATTAAGTGCTCTAACACTATACACGTTGTCCAAATATGTATGAGTAAATTTTAAGAAAAAATTTAGATGAAAAATATCAGTATCCATTTGAATTAATATAAGCGCTAAGCATCCATCCTCTAAATGAAAACACAACTGTATTGACCAGGAAAGCCCTAAATAACTTCAGAGGCCAACCTAACATCGATGAGTACTTCCATTGGGACCAAAAGAAAGAACCAGAAAGTTAACTGTTAGGTCTGCCATGCATTTTAATAACATACTGTAAATTTGTGGACAGGGTCCAAGCAACCACTTTTAGAAAGAACTAATACTACTAACCCCTAGTACAGATGCTGATCATTTATTACCACAGAGGGTCTATTTGTGCACCAATTGGATGTTCTTGTTAACAACACCAACCAATTGTAGTTAATTCTTCTGTTTGATCATACATAGTTTGCCAGTAAACAGACTCTGACATGTTTTTCATAATTCTATTTAAATGTATTGATTTTTTCACAAAATCGTGGCAAAATTACATCATGAAAATGTTTGCTGTGAAAAACATGGAAAGAAAAATGCAGTGGGAAAAAAGGGCAATTGACTTCAATGCATTTTGTGCAAAAAGAACAAACTACAAAAAAAAACCCATCAATGTATTTTGTACAAAAATAAGCCCAATTGGCTTCAACGTGTTTTACACAAATAATACTCATTGATATAAATGCATTTTGCACAAGAAATAGGCCTTGAAAAACGTTAGTTGATTTCAACTGATTTTCGGTGTTTTGCTAGAGGATTTAGGACCAATTTGTTAATGTCTATTTAAATAAATCACACAAAATATTTGTGGAGCACTTCTTACTTTTACTGTATTGCTGCAGTATTTGTTGGTAATGAAGACAAAACTTCAGGAACTTTTTTGCTAGAAAATTGTGGTGACTTTCTGTACAGCTTGAAAGTGAAAGTAAGACTTACTGCTGTTATGTAATGGCTGCATGAACCTGCTAATAAAGCATTGTTATACCCTCCTCATCCTCGGCTACCAAACACAACAAAAATATAATATTTTCTGTTGAAATACTGAAGAAAAAAAAGTTATGTTTTCCTTGTCAAGGGCACCATACTTTGACTTGTATGCCACAAGTTTTCCTCTGATGTAAACAATTATAGAACATAAAATGTTTCTTGTACCATAGGTTGTTCACTGTAAGAAATCTAGATTCTGTCATCATCTACAAAGGTATGCTGCTTGTTAGGAAGGTGTTGACAAAATATTGTATAGAATGCAACATGTCAAGTCAAATTAATGAAATATGTCCACCTGGAAAACAAAATCCTTCCTAATATGTGAAGACAGATAAAATATCAAGCTATCTTGGTGCTGCTGTATTGCATCAGCTTCAGTCTTATACAAGGGAACTGTTATCCAGAATATTCAGGACCTAGGGTTTTTTGGATAAGGGATCTTTCCAGAATTCAGATTGAATTCAGACTCCATTGTTTTAGGGGCCTATTTATGAATGCTTGAGCTCTTCTGCTAGTAGACTCTATGGGATATGTCGGATGCACTTGCGCCTGATCCCTCAAAACAGATGTAATTGTAATTGTGCCTCAATGCAAATTGGATGCAATAGTGTTGAAAGTTTTTGAAATTGGAATTGCCCTTTGGTAGATGAAATCTGCATAATAAGTTTTTAATTAAGAACCCTTCCTTTAATGCTCCTCAAGGTACCTCGATTGCATTACATTGGCTGGATTTTTTCATTTGTTATAAAAAAAAAAGTACTATTAATGAGAATTAAAGCCTGATAAAGGTTAGGATGGAAAATGAATACTTAATGCATTTGGTTTATTATATTAACCTATGTGTACAGCAGCCCTATAACAATAATAATGAATAATTCTTTACAGTCACCACCGGAGGACGGGGAAAAATCCTGCCTGCTGGTAGCCCTGTAATTCATTAAGAAATAAGTACTTATAAATGTTGATCTGATCAGCTTACTTCTTTAACTCTTTTTTATTTACATATTTATTTACATCAATCAAGTTTCAAACCTAAATATACAGTATTAGATATGTAACTGATCATAAAGTTTGTTATTTTTCTTGTGCATTCCATAGCTTTTTGTACAATCTTTTCAAATGACATTAGTGACCCATAGTGATCTAAAAATGACTTTTAGTAGTCAAGGCAGTGACCTATAGTAACCAGTCAGTGATTAGCTTTGTTCGGTCAATTGCAGGTAGAATTATGAAAGTAAAAAAAAGTTTTTCTTTTAATACTAAGTTATAAATATTACAAAATGCAATATTAATAGGCAGCTTTTTATTGATTTTGTTTTTGTTAGAGCAAATAATATTTTAGGCCCAGTAGCCCTTTAAAACTATAAATGTAAACACAGCTATTTCTAATGTAATCAAACATGGAAAGTCTTTCTTTTAATAGCATGGATTATCAAAGGTTGGTGCCAGTGCTGAGCCACATAATGAATCTATTTTTCCTATATTTTATGATCATTGTGGTGAATTTCTATGGTAACAGGAGCCATGTGTGGAATGTTAGAATATATTGAAAGCAGCAACATTATGTCATCTGTATCCTAATTAGAGCTGCTGTAGTGTGCAGTATGCATGAAGAACAATAAGACGCCTAAAGGAAAGATTAAGAACATGTACAGTACTGTATAGCATAAACCCCAACTGTGCTATTGCACAACTTCATTGTTAAAATGGGGCTCTTTTCAATACAATAAATAATCTGAACCAAAAGGCAGCTTTCTTGTATGCTTAGTTGCTGCTGTTAGAAATAATACGAAACATACATTTTTTTCAGATTGATATGAAAATCTGTAAACTATTGGGGTAATTTTATAAAAAGTGTCTGCCCACATCTTGTAATCCATAGCAACCAATAAGATGTGTATTTTTAAACAGACGAGGAGTAAATGCTACCTGCTGATTGGTTGCTATGGGTTAATAGAAAAGGAGCAAATGTAAAGAGTTCCTCCACCAAAAGACTGTTTTGTTTTAAATATGGCATTTCTAGAAGTCCTGATGCAGAAGCAGAACTCAGGCCCTTCCAGTTGCAGAAGTATCAGTATTGATTCCCTCCTTCCTAATGATATAAAGTTATTTATTGGTAGTTCCTTGTGAATGTCTTTCTTCACTCTTTGTGCACAGGATTGAGGGGTCCATTTACTAAAGTGCGGTAAATTTGACCATAAGTTTCCGCATGTTATCGCTGAGAATATTTTTCCGCCAGAATATTCGCAGCAACAAAGTTTACTAAACAGCGATGTGCTCAGAAGTCATTGCGATCACTCGCGGTAACTACGTTAGCGAACCAGTTTACGTTAGTGGTAATTTTAGTGAGTTGCGAATTTGCTGGCGACAAATTACGTTTGCATATATTTATTCTAGAAAATAGTCTTGTTTTATGCGTTAATAATGGCGTTAATTATGGCAATTTTTACTGTGACATTTATGGCTAGAAATGCATCTTCAAAACTCATAAACTTTGACTGATGACTATACCATCCAACAAAATTACCAGAGTGACACCAATCAAACATGTATGCATCATATTAACTCATACTTCATCCATCCAGTCACCAACACTTCTACCAATAGAATCATATGAACAAGAAATCATATCAGTTATCTCTTTGTATCATTTAAATGCACAGTTTAATGAGAATTAAACTCCCATTGAGAATTTTTTGGCCAAAAAACAAGTTAATGCCACTATATAGATGGCGGTAAAAGGTTGAGAATATTCTGGTGTTAATTTTGTCTTTCACACATTTCGCTGTTTAGTAAACCAGGCGTTAATGTGCACGTAGCGTTATTTTCAGTGGATGCGATAACTGGCGAACACATCCTTGCGCAAGAAAATTCACAAATTTATATTTACCGCAGGTTAATAAACTCCCGAAAACATATTCTGCGTTAAATTTGTCTATATTTTGTGCGCAAATTTTTACTGCACTTTAGTAAACGGACCCCTGAATTGCTATTTTACCAATGTATTAATGTTTAATTCCTCAGGCCCAAGAAATTAGAAGCTTTATTAAAGGTCCTGATGCCGGAAAAACCGTCAGGCCTTCCTTTTTTGGTGATTCATCACAACCTTTTCTCTTCTTTTTATGTGCAGTGCACTGGTTTTACCAGTACCAAATACCATAAATTCGGAAACATTACTTTATCAGCTTTCTGAAACTCAAAGTTTATATTTGTTTGCATGTAAAGACAATTAATATAACTTATGTTTAATACATTGTTGAGGACTGTCTCAATTGATTCAACACATATAAATCACTGGCATTTGTATTAATCCATAAAGACTGCAAACCAACAAAATAGCCGGGAAATCACAATGTCAGAACTCACATTCTGTACAAAGATTTACACTCAGGTCGGCAAATGGTAGCGTAGTTGCGCTAGTGTTACTTCGCTAGGCAGAGCGCAGTTACGTAGCGAAGCCTAATTTGGATATGGCCACTACATTCCACTACACAAGCCCAGGAAACCTTTAATAAATAAAATAAAGTTGTCCTATTGCCCTACATGTGCCCCCTGTATAGTTGTGTTGCCATATGTTAGGAAATGTAGGGGGGAAGGAGGGTAACCCCCCCCCAAAAAATATCGATCTTTTTCAGACTATCACCCTCCTATTTTACATTTTTTTTAACCTCCTATCTATTGTATTGAACTTCGCCTGGTCTGACCAGGCGAAGTAATATCTAACGTAAGTGCTAACGTTCAGGAAAATGTTCATCTTAGTGAATTTGCGAATTTACGATCCTTCATCAGTGCACAACTTCGCCTGGCGTAAGGGTGCGAAGTTGCGCAAGTCTATCTACTTCGCTAGCGCAAATTCGCCAGAGCCGGTGTTAGTGAATTTTCGAAGTTACGAATTGACGTCACGCTGGCGAATTAGAGCTAGCGTTAGACGCTTTGCGCAATAATGAAGTTGCCCCATGGTGTTCACAAAAACTGTATGAAACAATTATTCATGAAAGGTACTTTCAAGCCCCTCTTTGCACAACCTCATAGTTGAGCTGAATGTTCATTTTTACAATCGTGTACAAGCGTGAATATTTTTGCAGGAAAATAGTGGTGTGCAGGTTGACCGGTAACCCAGTTGAGTGGGTTCTGGTTTAAATTTGGGCAATCAAATATTTATTATTACATCTTCCCAAAAATTTGTTTTTTGGGAAAAATCTGAACTTTTCGGATTATCCATCTGAAAACTCAAATTTTTTATGCTTTTTGCAAGAAACCCCCAAAACCCAACGCGCATCAAAAATCTTTGGGATTTCTCCCATTGACTTATATGCAACCTTGATAGGTCTGAGATGAATTTTCAGATTCAGACTTTTTCCATCCTCGGGGTATAATAAATTCCAAAAAGTACAATTTTATACTAAAAAAAACCAAAACATTTTTCGTAATTTGGAGTTTAGTAAATAACCCCCTAGGTTTATGTTAATATCATTTGAACCTGGTGCTTTTATATCTTTAAACATTATTTAGACTCTGCTAGTCATATACATTTTATGAACTGGACTTATTTAACTGCAGCTTCTGGCTGCACTTCAGTTGAAAAAGAAGGAAATTAATATTTTAAATTTCAGCTTTCTCCATATTCCCTCTCATCAAGGCAACAGTGTCACTTATTAATAGACACGCTTTCATATTTTATATTTTAACTCTTTTATATGTGAAGTTTTTTTTATTTTCTTTTTCTCTTCTTAAAATCTACTTTCCATTACCTAATTTTCCTTACTTGATTGCTATTTTTTTTGCATATTCTGTTTAGCTTTTTCATGATAATAAAAATATTTTTTATTGTAAACCTCATATTTATATGCTAAGTAAAGACGCTGATTTATTGTACTATGTTTAACAACATAAACATATTTTTTTTCTCTGTACTTAATCATCTCTGTAAAATGCCTTTATCATACAAAGATCTGCACCACTGATTCCTTGGCACTTTCTCCCTGTCGTTGATTGTAAGTGTATATAACAAGTTTTACCATGTTAGCCATTGATAGATGCAGGAAGTGGAAATAAAGTGATGATTATTGACTGAGTAGATTTTACTTGCAACCAGCCAGAAATTCGTTGGCCCCTGCTTAGGACCACACCTAAAAAAAGGTATTGAAAACCTCTGATTCAGTTATTATAGTGCACCAATTTAATTATAGGGTGTCCTTCAATAAATTCAGAGCTCTGATTTTTTTAAAATAGATATTAAAACAAGTCAGTGTCAGTGGAGGTACTTATTTATGAAATACTGTTACATATACAAAGCTAATCTAGCCATATTTGGCTTCATCAATTTAGCACGAGAGCAATCGCATTCTTGCACCAATTAGAAGGGATAATTTACCTAAGTATACGGTCTAGTCATTTGCTCTTTTCTTCTTTTCTGAACCACTGCATTTACTTTGAGTTACTTTTATTTCATTCTATAAATTAGCTTAACCCTGAATCTATCTGTACCTGTCTTCATGTATGTCTTTAAAACCTCTGTCCAACCTCTGTGAATCTGACATATATTTTTAGAGGGGCATCTACAAATTATCTGTAAAGGCTGACCATTATAAAATGAAGTTACTCAGAGTTACTTAGTTTTGCACACTCAAGCTGGTACTGTGGTTTAAGTAAAATGCCAGATTTGGTCCATAATATATTTGTCTTCCTTGACTTCTACAGTATTGTAAAAGTC
>CM044443.1:92901069-92941316 GCA_024363595.1 Xenopus borealis
TTTACCACGATTACAGAGATTAGGTTATAAACAGTCTATTTACGCCCCATTGTTAAGAATCACATTTGCAATTTTATGATATGACTGCTTCCATCCTCAAATGAGATTTCCTTATTCCTGCGGGGAACATTTCTCTGGCTTGCACCTTGATGTCCTACACAGCTGATTAGTGCAGTGTAATTGAGCCGGTTGTAAAAAAGATAATTAATTGACATTTTGCTTGCTGAGAAATCTGTCTGGCCTTTCTTCGTTATGAGTCCTGTCATCCTGCTGCCTTTCACTCCCTATGATAAAAGTACAACCTTTTTCTTGCTGATCATGTTATAATTGTTCTTATTAAAATGGACAAGGCTAGATTTAAAGAGTCATTTCTTACTCTGTGGTTCTTATAAATCTTGATTGGATATCCCTTAAAGTGCTTATAACCCCAAATGTAAACATTGATTTATTTATTTTTTTGAGTGATTAAAAATAAATGAAAACACCTAGAATGTCAATATATATACTATATAAATAAATGAGTGGAATAATTTTTCTTATTAAGGGCTCTTACACACAGGCGTTTGTGACCTGCCCCTGTGTTCCGTTTGGCTGCTTTCAGCTGCAGGGAAGCGCAGGTCTAGACGCAACATGCTGCATCTGAACCTGTGTTCGGCGCTTACACGCGTCTCGTGGGTACAACCTCAAAGAATGAGGTGTGTCTAGACCTGCTCCCCTGTTTGTGAGCGCAGGTCACAAACACCCCTGTGTAAGGGCCCTTACAAAGTCTTCTATTCCCAAATTACATAGGAAAATCTAATTAATCTGGAGTGTCACAAATCTGAATAATATATACCCTAAAAATTTAGGGGCAGGTTTATCAAAATTTAACATTGTGTCTTGATTTAAAAAAAAAAAAGTCAACACTGGAATATTCAGTGAGAATACAAGAGTCAAGGATACTTTTTAATTTTTCAAATAAAAAGAAACCCAAAAAAGTTGTGTAAAAGACTTGACAAGTAAAAGCTGCTGAGATTCTATATCAGTTAATGGGAGTAGTCTCAAATAACTTGATTAACTTTTCCCCACTCAAATAAAACATTTCAGATTTTCAATCTCATTGAAAAAAGATAGTGTCAAATACAGTCCTATTGGGTTTATTTAATGTGTAAATGATTTTTAGCTAACTTAAAGGAGACCCAAACCCATACTTTAAAAAAAACCCTCCCCGCTCCCCCCAGCCTACTTGCTACCCCAGGCAAATGCCTCTAACTTTTTACTCACCGCTCATTGCTTCGTAATTCATGGCAGTCGTCTTCTGTAATCTTCATGTATTGAATGGCGTTTCAGCACATGCACAGTTCTGGACAACTGCGCATGTGCCGAAAATCACGGGAATCACCAAAGAGCCGAAAGAAGACACAAAGATTACTTAAGAAGATGGCTGCCATGAACACCGACTCTTGAATCTGCTGCAATGGGTAAGTTAAAAGTTAGAGGCATTTGCCCGGGGTAGCAAGTAGGCTGAGGGGAAGCCGGGAGGGGGTCTGCGGGGGGGGGGGTTTAAACTATGGGTTTGGTTCTACTTTAAGATTTGGTGATGCAAATAATAGAAAGATCCTGTGGTTAGATACTTCATTTCAATTGCTGATAATCACCCCTCAACTACGGATGAAGTAAAAGAAGCAGTTGATTTCATGGAGTTTTTTATTCACTGTTCAGTCTTATAGGAAGGGTTTATCATTTGTATAGACCTAGGTCAACAAAATCTAAGAAGGGTTTCCCATAGTACCATAAGTTAAATTCCAGCCAGGACACTATCTTCAAGTGCTTCTTTTTCTGTGTGAGAGGGGGAAGGGTATGGCAAATTTTCCCATAGTTTACATGTAATAGAGACTACTAATAGAGATTACTGTTGTCATGTGCCTATCCACGATTTGGTTCATTTTCAGCCAAAGCTTAGCACTTTTTCCAGGTTTTGGATTCAGTGTTCAGCTAAACCGAATCCAAATCCTTAAAGTCTTGAGAAATTAAAGTTTTAAACAACTGTTAGATACAAAATATTTAAATCTTAATGTGAGTTTGGATTTTGCACAGGATTAGGTGAATCTTTTGTGGAAGATGGGGATGCCTAGTTAGCAATATTTATATTTTAAATGTTTTGCCTTTCATTCGAAAAAACTTGAGAACTCCCAAACGCATGCTTATTTCTTTAAAAAAAAGTGAGATCAATTGGAGCACAATCACGTTCTACTCATCATTAACAACTTTACAATTACTTAAAAAACTCAAGCTCAAGTTGAAAAAAAATAAAATTTTTCCAGGACAACTCACATTTACTTCTACATGAACTCACCAAATTTTAATTTGTTTTAGCATAAAAAAAGGCTTCAATCACTGTAAAAGCTCAAACTGAAATGCTAATAAATTGACCAAGTATTATCCACAATTTTGAGCTTATTATTATATAAGCTAAATTTGCATGTTCAAAAAACTGCCAATCAGATATTTGCTTTCATTATTTTATCTGCTGCAAACTTGTAAAAGATAGCTTACTGGTTGGTGGTTATAAGATACTGGAGGGCATGTGAAATCTTTGTCAACTTGTTTTTAATATTTCTTATATCTGCAAGACCTAATACTTGCCTTTAGCTGTTAAAAAAAAAGTTTAAAAGAGAATTAAATAGCTCTTTTCGAAGTGAATCAGACCTGTTGATTGTAAGCTGTCACGAGCAGTGTGCTTAGACCATTTGTTTTGGTTTATTACTGATTGTTACATTGTTTGTCTTTTCCTCATCTGTTTTGTGCAGGCTTTAGAAAATCTTACGCTTTATAAATGAATAATAATATATGTCACATAGTGAGGTGTCACAAGCTAATAAGCAGCGTGAGAAGAATTAAATTTTTATTGCGATCAACAAGCTGTTAAGGTGCCGAAAATGTCATTGTACAATTTGTTACATCTTGAATGCATTAAATATGTAGCTTTTTACATCAATGCCATCATAAAGTGCTCTCTATCATAGAAAAAAACAAACTTTATTTTGAACAGTTACTACAGTTAAACTTTAGTTTTTTTACTCAATTGCATGATCATTGCATGATTGTGTTGTCTAGTTATTTCTAGGTGCTTTACAAATCAGGCTAAGGGTAATGGGTAGCATTTAGTGAAACTGGTGTGCTAAATGTTTTTCAATAGCATATACTTTGTCCCACATTGACAGAAAAGCTTCTTTCCACTTGCTACAACTGATCTTCATAGAAATTTGACAATTTCTTCCATAAACATCCTTCGACAGACAGAGGCAGTGCCAAATTCCAGCAGCAGGCGCCACTAGGCCGTGCGGTCCTAGCTCCCACCTCCCACACCGCTTTAGCGAGAGCAGGCACACCTGTGCACTGTCAAAGAAAAAGCGCACACATGCAGGGACCCGGTCAGTAGGAAGGAATCCACGGTGGAAACATAATTAAAATAATCTTCAAACTTTATTGCTCCATATTAAAAGATAATACACGGGGGGACGCGGCTTGACGCGTTTCGTGACCGAATTAGTCACTTCATCAGAAGCCACTGTGCACTGGGGAGCTGCACGTCCCCAGTGCTCCTCAGCAAGCGGCTGGGTGGCATGCCGCTCTAGGCCGGGCCTATGTGACCTCGCCACAAATCTGGGCCTGGACAGAGGGAGGGATGTCATTTTTTCCCTGTGCATCAGACTGTGTTTTTTTCCCCCAGTGTAACAAAATGCATTGCGAAATTGTAGCCTGCATTGCCTGGTGAAACCACGAAACTGTACCCGGTGAAAAAGTTTGAACATCCATAATTATAGCACATAGGGCTGTATCTAGTCACCTTTTTCAACCAATCAGCAGGTAGTATTTACTGGTCACCTGTTTACAAGCAACCATCTTATTTGCTGCTGTTAGTTTCTGTACCTGGCCAAATATATTACATTTCATTATAAATGGGAGTATGTTACTCAGGAGGCCAAAAACACAGTTTTAAATTGTCTGAATCAGCCCTGCAGAGAGTCTGGCAAAATTTGCCAGGAAAAATGTACGGATGCTTTTTCTATTGCCTATCACCTGAAAAAACAAGGCCAATATGAGATCTTTTATTGGGAAACATGTAATCCAGAAATTAAAAAAAGTACCTTTATGGCAACTAACTGTAACTACATAGTTACATAGTTACATAGTTAAATTGGGTTGAAAAAAGACAGAGTCCATCAAGTTCAACCCCTCCAAATTAAAAAACCCAGCATACATACACACACACACACACACACACACATCTCCACTCTTTCAAACACAAACCATACTGTATATGCCCATAGCTATACTAACTGTAGAGTTTAGTATCAAAATAGCCTTTGATATTACGTCTGTCCAAAAAATCACAACATCACCCGGCAGTGCATTCCACAACCTCACCGTCCTGACTGTGAAGAACCACCTACGCTGCTTCAAATGAAAGCGCTTTTTTTCTAGTCTGAAGGGGTGGCCTCTGGTGTGGTGATCCTCTTTATGGGTAAAAAGGTCCCCTGATATTTGTCTATAATGTCCTCGAATATATTTGTAAAGTGTAATCATGTCCCCTCATGTAATCATGTCCCCTCGCAAGCGCCTTTTTTCCAGAGAAAACAACCCCAACCTGGACAGTCTACCATCATAATTTAAGTCTTCCATCCCTCTAACCAGTTTAGTTGCACGTCTCTGCACTCTCTCCAGCTCATTTACATCCCTCCTAAGGACTGGACTCCAAAACTGCACTGCATACTCCAGATGAGGCTTTACTAGGGATCTATAAAGAGGTATAATTATGTTTTCATCCCTTGAGTTTATGCCCTTTTTTATGCAAGACAGAACTTTATTTGCTTTAGTATCTACAGAATGACACTGCCCAGAATTAGACAACTTGTTATCTATAAAAACCCCAAGATCCTTCTCACTTAAGGAAACTCCCAACACACTGCCATTTAGTGTATAATTTGCATTTATTATTTTTGCCAAAGTGCATAACCTTGCATTTATAAACATTGAACCTCATTTTCCAGATTGCTGCCCAGTTTCCCAACTTAGACAAATCACTCTGCAAAGTGGCAGCATCCTGCATGGAACCTATAGCTCTGCACAATTTAGTATCATCTTCAAAAATAGAAACCGTACTTTCAATGCCCACATCCAGGTCATTAATAAACAAGTTGAAAAGCAAGGGACCCAGTATAGAGCCCTGCGGTACCCCACTAACAACACTGGTCCTCTCTTTGTAGTCTATCTTTTAGCCAGTTCTCTATCCAGGTGCAAATACTATGTTCTAGGTCAACATTCCTTAATTTAATCAGTAACCTTCTGTGTGGCACTGTATCGAATGCTTTAGCAAAGTCTAAGTAAATCACATCCACTGCCATCCCAGAATCGAGGTCCCTGCTTACCTTCTCATAAAAAGAAATTAAGTTAGTCTGGCAAGATCTATTACGCATAAAACCATGCTGGCACAAACTCATAATATTGTTATTTGCTATGAAGTCCAGTATCATATCCTTTATTAATCCTTCAAAAATCTTTCCTACCACCGACATCAGACTAACTGGCCTATTGTTTTGAGGCTGAGAATGGGATCCCTTTTTGAATAGCGGCACCACATTAGCAATTCGCCAGTCTTTCAGCACCATGCCAGACCTCAATGAATCCTGAAAAATTAAGTATAGAGGTTTGGCAGTCACAGAGCTAAGTTCGCTAAGTACCCTGGGGTGAATCCCATCTGGGCCTGGACCTTTGTTTATCTTAACATTTTCTAGTCTCTTTTGAATTTCCTCATGTGTGAACCATGCATCATTGGATGTATTAGAATTGGGGCTATTAACAAGGAAACCTTCATTAGCTGGTTCCTCATTTGTGTATACTGATGAAAAGTATTCATTCAGAATCTGAGCTTTTTGCTTGTTCTCATCAACCAACTGACCCCCCTCTGATAATAAAGGTCCTACCCCTTCCTGTTTCATTTTTCTACTATTAATATATTTAAAAAATTATTTTGGATTCTTTTTACTGCTTACTGCTATATCCTTTTCCATATCGATTTTAGCTTGCCTAATTGATTTTTTGCAAGACTTATTGGCCTCCTTGTACCTTATAAATGATTCGGCTGTCCCAGCTAACTTGAAAGCCTTAAAAGCACGTCTTTTCTTACCCACCTCAACACCAACACTCCTATTGAACCAAAAAGGTTTTGTTTTATAACAACGTTCTTTGTTTGGACTATACTGACGTATATTTATTAAGCAGCATTTTAAAGAATTCCCATTTTTGTTCAGTGTTTAACCCTGTGAAAAGCATTTCCCACTTAATATGTTGCAGAGATGCCCTTATACTATCAAAGTTTGCACGCCGGAAATTCAGTGTCTTAGTTACTCCCTTATAGAGTTGCCTCTGCAACAAAATCTCAAAGGAGACCATGTTATGATCACTATTCCCCAAATGCTCACCCACACAAATGCTTGAGATTAGATCAGTATTATTAGTTATTACAAGATCCAAAAGAGAGTTATTCCTAGTAGGTTTTGCCTACATAAATGTATACTGCTGGCAAAACAATGTTATTGGATCCCATATATGTATGAGCAACATAAGTCTATGGTGGGCTGTTTGGGGAACTTCATCTTGAGAAAAGTTCCTGCAAATGTTGTGACATGAATGCCATGTCGACATTTAATTACTAGAGAAAAAATATTTTCTCTGGGGTCAGTAAGTGAGCACATAGGGTACATGTCAGATTATTGAGAGGACATGTTTACTCAGCAGAGGACTAAGAACCTGTGCTGTACAACTGTGTTGTATGCGGTGTACTAAAAGTACAATTTTCTGCCTTGCCCAAAGGTGTCTGATGCATCCATGTGCATGAGGTTTTAAGGCACAGCATATAAGGGAGCCCCACACTTTGCACTTTTTCATTGACCAGCTTTCTATACTTCACACAAAATAAAAGGGTGTAAAAGTATACAAGTGTAAGGCTTAGTCCAGACGGGGAGATTCGGGGGTGATCCGTCGCCTGGCGACTTCTCGCCCCCGAATCTCCCCGAATAGCTAGGCACCGGCGCTTTTAAGCCTCGCCGGTGCATAGCTATTCGGGGACTAAGCCTTAGGTCTATTTTAAGGAATACTTGGGGCATGGCATTTTGGGATAATTTTGACCATACCTTATTTATGCTAAAAAGGAACAGTTCAGCGTAAAAATGAAAACTGGATAAATAGATAAGCTGTGCAAAATAAAAAAATGTTTCCAATATAGTTAGTCAGGGAAAAATGCAACTTATAAAGGCTGGAGTGACTGGATGTCTAATATAATAGCCAGAATCCAACTTCCTGCTTTTCAGCTCTTGAACTTTGAGTTAGTCAGCGACTTGAAGGGGGACTACATGGGACATAACTGTTCAATGAATTTGTAATTGATCCTCAGCATGCAGCTCAGATTCAAAAGCAACAGTTATGGCCCGTGTGGCCCTCCCTCAAGTCACTGATTGGTTACTGCCTGAACAATTCCTTTAAAGGAGAATTCAACCCATAACATAAAAAACCCTACCCCCCACCCTCCTCCCCCCAGCCTAGCTGGCCAGACACATTTGTGACTTTTGGCACATGCTCCGTTGTTCGGGACCAGAATATTACTCCAACTGCGCATATGCCAAAACTCCACTCTGCTTCAAAGTTTAATGAAGAAAAAAGATGGCTTCCGTGAACTTCCGAGGTTAGAATCTGCACCGAGGTTTAAGTAAAAAGTTAGGGTGATTTGCCCCAGGTACTAGGTAGGCTGGGGGGGAGGAGGGAGGGGGTCTATGTAGGGTATGGGGGTCAGTTTTTTTTTATGTTACTTGTTGAATTCTCATTAAATAAACCTAATAGAATTTACCACCAATATGGATTCATACAGCTTATTTGGGATCAAGTACTGTTTTATTATTAAAGAGAAAAGGAAATCCATTTTAAAAATTAGAAATTTTTTGCCTAAAAGTGACAATTTCAGTAGCGATTGTCAGGATAAGAGATTCTATACCTGCAGTAACATTGTTCACCCCTTGATGTGCATTTTATACACACATGCTTTCTTTAATAACCTTCACAAAATGTTGCATAACATTTTCAGCAAGTGTAAATATATGACATTTCTGAGAAAATGCTGCATTTCAGGGAAAATTTTTTTATTTTTTATATGTACTGTACATTCCTAGTCTACTAATAATTTACTGGACATGACTAGATATGCCCTGACCAAAACAGAGAGAAAGGCAAATGAAATTTCTCTTTCCAATTATATTTTTGCTAAGAAGTTACTGTGACTGATAGAATAGCTTTCAACCTAGGCCAGCTTTTCCTTAGGCTTTAAAATTCCTAGCACTGGGTCATAATTGTGAAGGATGGAAACAAGGACAAGTAGTCTAAAATGCTATTTCTCTGGCTGTGCTATATGTATTCCTGGAAAGTGTTATAATTTTATAGGAGGAAGATATCTGATTATACATTTGATTCAGAGTACTGTATGTATGCCTTTACAAATATGTAGTAAAAATGTGCTAAATTATGTATTTATCAATGTAGCACATGGAGGGAAAGTGTTTCTTACAATGTTTAGTGATAAGAAAAATCCAGATAAGAATTGCTGGCTTCATTTTTCACAGTGATTTTCTTAGTGATGTTGTAAATATAGCTACAGTAGCTATGGGAATATTCCTGTAACTATTCATAGCATAAGAAAGTAGTAGTAGAGGAATGTTTCAACTCCATCTGAACAGTCCCATAAGCTCAAATGTTCCATATTATTTTCTGTCATTAAATGGACTGGCCAACTCCTTCTGATTACACTGCTTGTCTGAACAAGCCCTATATTTAATATGGATAAGATTTCTGAGTAGTTGATTGAGGCAGGGGAATGTTTGAATCACTGGTTCTTCATTACCTTGAATAACTGGTTTAAACATAGAAATAAACAGAATATACATGAACACCAGGAGCAAATCCTATACTGCCGTGCAAATATAACCATTTTACATATCCATTCTGATACCCCCCCCCCAAGATCCTTTAAAATAGCGTTACAGCATTTAGTCAATCACAATAACCTTTAAGGCAAATGAGGTTTCATTGAAGGGGACCTGTCACCCCAAGAAATTTTTATAAATCTTGTTATCATGTTAGTTGAGCAAGATAAACTTTACTTACACTATATAAATTATTTAAATCTTGCTCTTCAGTCTTGGAATTCACAATCACTGAAAGCACACTGGCACCACTTTATAAACACTGTTATTAAGACAAGTTTGCATCATTTATGTGTCAGAATGGGGAACTGATGCCCATGTACTGGCTACACAATTAGATGGTGAGGAGAGAGGGGGTATGTGGGAGTGCAGTGACATCTAGGAAGTGCTGAACTGAAAGTGAGAGTAATTGCCTGCCCTGCCTCTATGCCTCAGGCATAGGATAATATTTATATTATATATATTATGATTAAATGAGTTTTGTGCTTTAATTTCTACAGCTACTATGATTGAAATGTTAATGTGTAATAAAACAAAAGTACTAAGAACAAGGAAATAAATCTTTATGTGACTGACTTTGTGCTGATCATACAGGTCATATGGATATTCTGTGTTGTACTCCTATTTTTACACATGGCATGTCCAATTAGACTTACATCAGTTTCCTATTAATTTTGTTGTCAGAACTTTGATATAAATTAGATATAAATCCAGGGCAAGAGCCATAGAGCCATGCAGGCCATATAATGAAATTCTTGTTAAGTTGGAGTCATGTTGAGAGGTGCATCTGCAATTTTTTTTCTTAGATCCAAGTCACATTTAGTAAGATAGCTTGAAATAATGTGGATATTATATTTAATAATGAGGTAACAATGTGATGAGGGTTATGTACTAAAATCCAAATTTATCTCATTATTTAAATAAAAAAAAACTCCCTTACCCGATTTAACGTTATTTATTATTAAAAAAATCTTGGTTTTATTGGTTCTGGTTGAAACAAATAAAAACTCGAATCGCTCTATTTTTTTTCCCTGTATTGCTCAATTTTTTTGGGCTTTTTCCCAAAAAGCCTGATTCTTGGGATTTTTGCCCGAAAAGCCAGAAATGATCTGATTTTTGGGCTAATTCCCGTGCAGACCACAGAAACCTCCAAATAGGATAGGGACCTCTGCCATTGACGTATACACGACCTTGGCATGTATGAGATGGTAGATTTTTCGGATTTGGACTTTTTGCTGCACCGGGCTTTAATAAATCTTGAAAAATTTGAGTTTAAAAAAAACAAAAACAAAAGATTCTTTGTCCCAAAAAGCCCGACCAGATGTGTGAGTAGAAAGATGCATATACATTACCCAGTATTATTTACATGTATATCAAATATATCAAATATATGCATGGAAAATATATGGCTCCATGTTTTCTTTGAATTTCACCTTTCATATGTTACTAAATTGATTTCCAATCAACAAAGTGCTCAAAGAAAATATTTAGAAAAAAAAGATCACATTTTCCCACTGATTTTGTGGATATTTTTATTCTTTTTGCAACTTCTGCAGTTTTATGAGGAAAAAATGTAGAAAGTATGAAAATTCTTTTAGATAGGGATGCACCAAACCAAGCTTATGTTTTAAACTTATATATAGTTCGGATATGGCTCGGCCAAGCTCCTGGATTCAGCTGAATCACAATTCTGATAAAAAATAGCTCTGAATCCCAAACCCAATCTTGGATTTTGTGCATCCCTATTTTTAGAGAATCCTCATTACTCAAAATAGATGCAGGAAGGCATGAGTACAACTGTACTCTGAAGTACAAGGAGCACATTATGATGCAAGTAATGAAAGGGATTTTATGTTTTTCTCCCAACTGCAGGGAAATTGTGGGGACCACAACTGCACTACACAGGCATAAATGGGAACTCGTATGTTTTTAGATTTTTGGTCAGCCCAATGGCACTACGTTCTGTAGCAGTAAGCCAACAATTTGTGACCCAGCAGCTCAACATATTCTTTTTTGCTGATTCACACCACTTGCTCTGGGCTGCTGTAAAATACCTGTGTTTAGACTAATTTGCAATATACAATATATAGACTGTATACAGTTACATTATATGACAGCATAAAGCAACAGTATTCTGTATCAGAATTAGTGATGGGCGAATTTATTCGCCAGGGGCGAATTCGCGAAACGCCAGCAAAAATTCGCCAGCGAAAATTCGCCAAAAAAAACGAGTTGCGCATTGTTTTTGACGCAACGCATCGAAAACGACGCGACGCGCGCCAAAAATTGGCGAAAAAATTCACGAAACGAGTCGCGCGTCGCGCCGTTTTCGCCGAAGCGAAACGGGTGAGATTCGACCATCACTAATCAGAATCAATTAGTAAAAAGCTATGATACATGTAACCTCACTGTAATCACACTGCTTATGTTTTGATTATTCTTGATGACAGGGTTTTAAATATTTAAGTATTTTAAAGTATTTTGAAATTTGCCTTAGGTGTGCACCCACAACCCCCCCCCCATTCTTAATGACCCCTAAACTTCTTCTCAACAACAGTCTAGAGCATGGAGCATTTGCAGTGCCATGGGCACCCTAGAGATGCCTTGAAAGATCAAAGATCAGGAGCTGATATGTACAATGTTTATGGCATAAATACTTGATGTTTAGGAGAAAGAAAGGTTAAAACTAAGTAAGCCTTATCAGAAAGGTTCACTTAAATATACAAGTAAACCCTCAAAGTAATGCTGCTCTGAGTCCTCTGTCAAATGAAAAACTGCATTTATTTTCTTCTATTGTGTACAAATGGGCTTCTGTATAAGACTTCCTGCCTTCAGATTAAAACTCCTTGGCGTGAGCATGCTCAGTTTGCTCCCCCCCTTCTCTGCTGTAATCTAAACCCAGAGCTATAACTGAGCACGGAGAGACTCAGGCAGGAAGTGATGTCACATCAAACTAATACTGCAGCTGCTATCCTAAACAGACAGCTTCTAGAGCTTTTAACTCAGGTATGGTAAAACATTCTTCAAAATAAATATAGCATTCTAGCTTGCACTATTGCAGCTAATCTATTGGTAATAAAATCCCTCTGTGGCTTTCCTTCTACTTTAAGGCTACTCAGCCTATGGGCTGATAAAAAAAGAAACATTGTTTCTCACTTGCAAGTATAAGGGGCAGAAATGAATGAAGTTTATTTAAAAATTTAAATTTTTTAAACTTTGGTGAATGGGAACAACCCCCAAAATTGAATTAAAATCGAATTCGAGTTTTTTCTCCAAAAAACCCTGTGATTTTCAGGAAGCCAGCAAACAACCCAAATTGATCCCATGTCGTCCCCCATAGGCTAATGCAATTCAGCAGGTTTAAAGTGACACATAGTTGAATTCTTAAAGGGCCAGTGCATGATAAATTTCAAAAATCTAACTTGAATTTTTTCAAAAGTTCAAATTGAATTTTGACTATTCCCTAGTCGAATTTAACAAAAAAAACTCGAAAATTCTTTTTGTGGCCAAAATCATAGATTTTATTTAGGATTATTTTTGACTATGAAATATACTCAGTTTAACAACAAAAACTTTTTGTCGGGAATTAAAAATAAAAATAAATAATATAAATGTATGCAAATTAAATAAAAATTCTTCATTTGGTAAAAGATTTTGGCATGTCCTAAAAATACACAAATAACAACAAGGAAAAGTAACAGTAAATGAATTTGATCATATTTTTGTCTAATTATCTCCACATAAAATCAAGAGAACCCACTTTACTTAGTCAATCTAAAATTCTAATAACCCAATTAAGGCTTTATGTTGAGAAATACAATAGATAGTTAACGATGCAGTCATTTCCATTAAAACTAAGTAGGCCTGTGATTAAGTTTATATTCCTTTTTTGTTATACAGTACTGTAGACTAAAGCAAATGCAGTAGAGATTACTGCCCCATCACTTTCTCCTTTTTGGGACAGATTAAGTTAAATGATAGTATAAAACACAAAATGATACTTTAAAGGAATGTTATGACTTTATCCCATTTTTTTCCTTTTTAAAAACAAATCAACAGTATGTAATTTTGTATATACGGCTATGTAGAGTAATACTGATTTCTCTAACGAATAAAAATTAGTTTTTGATAAAACACTATTGCTCTACTTTCTTGTCCAGTGTTCATTGGGTGTAAGGTCATACTGGTAATTTGTTTATGCAGATGTGGGTATTTAGGTAAAAACTGTAGTACTTTTAAACTTTTTCCAAAGTTTAAGGGCTATAACACATAGGAGGTCCTTTACTGACGCCATGGATATGGTGTAAACCCCCCCCATAGCACCCATCAAAAAAGTACTTGCTTCCTTGGTCTGCACCTCACTTAGGATAAAAGTGCAAGGGCTCTATTTTGGCCTACACCAGCTGGTATTTATTTTGGGGATGGGTAGTGGGTTGGGAAGACAACTACATGCTGCCCCCCATCCATCACTGATGGATACATATCTTGTGTTTGCAAGGTGAACACAGCTTTCTGCATGCTGTTTTTGAGCAGAGATCTGTGGTAGCTTTTCTTCATGCAGGATTAAACGACCAAAGTAATGGACATCCTTGCAAAGTCTTTCTTCTGACTACAATGGGGAGCATTGTAGTGATGTGCAGATCAGCAAAAACCCAATCAGCACCCGACTAACCTGCAAAATGTTGCCATTTAAGGACCTGCACCGGACCTGTACATGCATCATATCACTATTTACACTGCTTCTGTGTGTACCTCTGGTTCCAAGACCCAGGAGTAGTGATAATTCCCGCGATTTGCCGCTGGCGAATAAATTCGCGAAACGCCAGCGAAAATTCACCCAAAAAAACGAGTTGTGCAGCGTTTTTGACGCGACGCGCCGAAAACGGCACAACGCGCGACGAAAACGATGCGACAAATACGACGTGACGTGTGTCGAAAACGTGCCGTTACTCGTTTCGAGAATTTTTCGCCAATTCGCAAATTTCTCTGGAAATTCGCAAATTTTTCGGCGAAGTGAAACTGGGGAGATTCGCCCATCACTACCCAGGAGGAGTGCACTTCCCCAGTCTGGCCAGCACCCAACCGTAATTCATTGTAATGAGCGAATCTGTTCCATTTCGCTTAGCTGAAAAATTCACGAAACGGTGTAAAAATTTGTGAAACAGCAAAAAAATTGTGAAATTCATTGAAGTCAATGGGCGTCAACATTTTTTATGTATAACAATTTGTTACTTGTGTAACAATTTTTCCTGTTCCAAATGCATTAAAGGAAAACTATACCCCCAAAAGGAATACTTGAGCAACAGGTAGTTTATATCATATTAAGTGGCATATTAAATAATCTTATTATATTAAATAATCTTATATATATATATATATATATATATATATATATATATTTTGCCTTGAACCACCATTTCGTGATGGTCTGTGTGCTGCCTCAGAGATCACCTGACCAGAAATATTTCAACTCTAACTGTAACAGGAAGAAGTGTGGAAGCAAAAGACACAACTCTGTCTATTAATTGTCTCATGTGACCTAACTTTATAGCTTGTTTGGTATGTTTGTGTGCACCGTTGGATCCTAGGATCCCAGGAGGCTGTCCTTATTTTTTAAAATGGCAATTTTCTATGTATCATTACCCAATGGCACATGCTACTAAAAAAGTATATTATTATGAAAATGGTGTATGTACATGAAGCAGGGTTTTACATATGAGTTGTTTTATCGAATATCTTTTTATAGAGACCTACATTGTTCAGGGTGGGGTATAGTTTTCCTTTAAAGTCAAAGGGAGTTTTTTCTTGTGGCAGCTTTTTTGTCTCTGCGTCTTTTTTGTCCAAATGCATTAAAGTCAATGGGTGTTTTTTCCTTATGGCAACTTTTTTGTCCAAATGCATTAAAGGCAATCGCCGTTTTTTATTATGGTGACTTTTTTGTCCAAATCCATTCATGTTAATGAGTGTATTTTCTTATGGCAACTTTTTTGCCTTGGCTACATTTTTGTCTCGCCAACTTTTTTTGTTGCAGCCTATATTTGTTGCAGTTTTTTGAAAGAATTCCATGGTGAAATGATTCGCTCATCACATTGGTCAGCCAAATTTCAACCTGTACCCGTCCAACTGGTGGTCAACCCACGGGTCACAACAGGTTCTGCGTCAGTAACGGACTAGAGGGGGGCAGTGTAGTATGTGCAGCTGTCCCCACCCCCCTCCATATGTGATTTTCAGCCGATAAATCAGTGGTGTTCAAGCTGCCGGGGGCCCTGAGGGCATGCGGGCCCTGGCCCAATCGCACCCCCTGCTCCCCCGGTATTTCCGCCACTGTTCTGCGTCAACCTGGACATCACTAGAGTGATGTCTAATGGCAATTATTATCTTCTGAAGTGAAATTAGCAGTAGATATCATTTTATTCCACTTAAGTGCTTGTGATATTCCAGCCCCTGATGTTTGGATGGCAGTTTCCTTGCAAAACCATGTATTTAATAAAATGTAGTAAAGGATTAAACATGACATTTGTTTTGCTAGATATAGAGCAATGTCATATCTTTCTTCCTGTTATTGTTTTTAGCACACGTATGTCACTGAACGTTAAGCTGCATCAGGCTGAAAAATTTCTAGACATTTTAATTTAGTATTATTTATTCCCCTTTGTGTGCACAATGTACAAAGGAGATATTGTTCCACAAATGAATTAGTGCCTACACTGCTTATTAATTCTAAGCTGCCATCATTTTTAGTGCCTTTATAACTAGGAGATGCAATGCACAGTTTTACATATGCAGCAAAATGCTCTTCAGCCTCCTTTTTATTACTAACAAGAAAGAAATTGTCACATCTCCTTGGACTTTGGAGTGCATTAAGAAATTACAATTATGCTCCAGGCAATTTGGTTCCTACTCATTGCCCAGAGCACTGATAGTGCTACCACAGCAAAAACTAATGGAAAGATAGAATGTCCTTGCGGTACTAAAATGCTTAACTTTCTCCTAATGTATTGTAATTAGAAAATAAAGACCTTTCATGAAGAAAAATGGATTTTAACTTAATAAAACACCATTGTATAATGTAAGCTTCTTTTTTGCTGCAAATGTTTTACAAATCCTCATCATGTCTGCTCCAGCGATTTCATTTGGAAAGGTTGGGCCATATTTCTAAGCAGTGCTTATAATGCTTCACTGGTAAGACATACTATCACTCACTGTGATGCTGGCATTGATTCCATTTCTCACATACCTTTGAATGACCGTCACAGAACAGTACTATGCAAATACCGCATATGCTTATCAATGGCGGCACATTCTTACCTATCCATAAAATGTTCCATATTACTTTTCACCCCTTCCGAGCAAATCTGACGCTGCTCTGCCTTGTTATTGTGCAGATAAACTTATCAACTGTTGCTGATGCTAGAAATTAAGCAAACAATTTGGTAAAAAAGCCCTGCATTTTATAACATCGACATCATCATAACAGTGAATATTTGGCTATCAGTGGGGTCAAATCAGCACACATTTCTATATCCCCTTTTGAGAATATGCAATAATTTTCTGATGTAATCTTGCAATTTCATAGCATTTTAGTAGCCCTGGAGGATAGGCTAAGTGCAATAGTTGATAGATGAAATAGTTCACGTTGTTATGTTATGCTGTCGTTC
Organism: Xenopus borealis; assembly: GCA_024363595.1. NCBI lineage: Eukaryota > Metazoa > Chordata > Amphibia > Anura > Pipidae > Xenopus > Xenopus borealis. The sequence goes on from CM044443.1 coordinate 92,917,739, forward strand.
CCTCTCAATTATAGGTTTGTACAGCTTTAATTCATTAAGTAGACATTTGTGTCTATGACTAGAATAAGATTGTGCTTAAAATGGAATGTATTGTGCATTACTAAGTAAAGGAGTGTACTGCTTGAAAATGTCTTGGACTCTACAACTAATTGTGATAAGTTTTCTTGGTAATCATGTGACTTGTAACTCTCTTAGGGTTTGAGCCTGATTAATACAATATCATCTATCATGTGCCTGTAACTGTTTCTTGTCTGCTTTGCTATGCTACAATAAATGTTCAATGTTACTGCTGATTTTTACTGTCTGTTTCACTATTTGGTATAAAGACAGATTAAGTTAGTATATTTTATATAGAATTTGCCATCTCTGTTTCTGTCTTTTTATAATTTAAAGTAGACATATATCATTATTTAAAATGCCCCCAGTCTTGTAGGCAATAATGAATAATATGTGGTGCTTTGTTTTATTCGGCTACAACATTTTAATTTTCTTTAGAAAAGTCCCCTTTATTGGAGCTCCCCATAGATCCTCTCTGGTCCTTGTCCATGTTTCAAAGTGAGGGGTGAGTGTTCCTTATCAGGCCCATGTAGCTGCTAAATTGTACAGTGCTGTGTACTGAGTGTTGCAAGCACCTCTGCATAGCCTAGTAAAGGAGGGAGCATGAACTGAAACTGATGGACAGGACTAGTAGGATTTTTAGAAGCAATTTCATTAAAGAAGCCTGAAACACAACTTTTTAAATCCCGTTCCTTCTTTATTTAAAATAGTATAATGCACTGGTAAATTCTTGTTATTTACACAATATAAGGCCCATTTTAGCCTGAAACTCAACTTTTGAATAAAATTTGAAGTAATTTCGAAGTAATTTTGGGCTACTTCAACTATCGAATAGCCCAAAATGTATTTAAAATTTTGAAAAATTCGAATTTTGAAGTACTGGCCCTATAAAAATCCTTCAACTTCGACTATTCACCAGCTTAAAGCTGCTGAATTGGCATTTTAGCCTATGGGGGACCTCATAGAACCTGTCCTGAAAAAGTTCCAAGAATTTTAAGGATTTTGCGGATAATCGTTCGATCGAAACAAACTATTCAAATTATTTTTTATTTGATCCAAAATGGACCTATTCGATCAGACACAATTGTATGGAAGTCTACCTGGAGTCATTTGTCAATGTATATCAGTGGCGTAATTGTAGAGGAAGCAGACCCCGAGGTTGTGGGAGAACCTGGACCCCGTGGTCCTCTATAGCTTTAAGAAATTCCTTTACCGCAATCTTACCTACTAAGTGCCAGGGAGCAGTGAACATGAGCTGATGGGCAAGTAGGGCTGCCATTACAACACTAACATCTGTGTCCAGTTCTTACGGCACAGTTGTGTTTGATTCAGAACAGCATATAGGAAGCACTGTGTGGCACCAAGCTCGAGTATATGAAAATACAAAGAGCACATTTTAATGGAAGTACTTGTAAAGCTCAACTTACTGCAGGGTAAAGTGTGGGAGTGCAACTGTGCTTGCACTCATAAATTACCCCTTATTTATTTCTAATATATTTTAACATATCAAAAAAAGTATGTACAGTGGCATCCATTCTTCTATTAGTTGACATCACTAGAAATCGGTAATTACAAGAACAAAATTCACCTAAACCGCAAATGATTGATTGAGTCTTCATTTTTAGTGGCCTTAAATTCACTGTTTTGCATCCATTGTTATTGCATAAAAAAATAACCACATGGTATTTCTTTCTTTGACTTTATTTAGAATCAGAATACCCAGAGATCTCAGTAACTACAGATGATATATATTTACCACCTTCGAACGTGCGAGTAGAAGCAGGATTTGCTGTATTCAAAGATATTATGCCTGGACCACCACCGTCCAAAGTCCAGCATCTTTTACCAATCAATGAGACCGATAAGGTATGACATTTTGTAAATAGAATATACAGGATTTAGTATTTAAGGTGTTGGAAGTTCTTAGTTGGGCATGGACATAATTATCAGAAAATCTAAAACCAAAACCAGAGGATTCCCATTCCCCACACACAAACTGATGGCATAAAAAAATCAATGCATTTTACATTGTAGGAGACTTGTGGGAAACAAGATATTTCAGCACAGGTGGGTTTAGACAGCTCAAGCCTCACCGCAAAAGTTTTTTTCTCCAGTAGGAAGTGCTGCTGGTGGAGTGCTGGTCTCAATAAAGTTGCAAGAGTTCAAGGTTGCAAAATAATGTAGCAGGAAACCGCACCTCCAGTTAAAAATGTTTTCATCCTTTATTGTATTTTGCCATTAGAAAAAGTATATATAAAAGCACATTATTGCCTATGATGTTAATGTGCTTTTATATATACTTTTTTATATATTTTTTCTAATGGCAAAATACAATAAAGGATGAAAACCTTTTTAACTGGAGGTGCGGTTTCCTTCTATATTTTTTTTATCTCAATATTGCAACAAGTTATTTCAGCCCATTAATACTGATAATCAGCACCATAACAGCTAGCAGTTGTTAAAAAAAACGTAATTGATGACCTACTTATAAACGGAAAGCACCATTTCTGTCTTTGTTGAGTAGCAGAACAGCTCATTGGCAAAATAAATATCAGATAAAGGTGACCTGAGATGTAATGTGGGAAAACAACCGCAGGATTAAAAAAGAAAAGTGTCTGACCAATTAACCTTTTTCTAACATCAACCCAACAAATCACTTTAAGTCACTGAAATGTAAATTCTTCAAAAGAGATTGTTTCATTTCTCTGATAGGGAAAACATTTTTCTGTCCGTGGAAATTCTTATTAAACCAAATAAAAAACCAAGCATAGGTGAATTGATACACTTAAATAATGTATATAAATGGATTTCCATGTCAGATTTAAGTTAATGTACATAGGTGTAATTGCTTTTCCAGTTATTGGACCATGCAAACAGGAAAGACCTCTAGGTTTGAATTGCAACTACGATAAAGCTGATGGTATAGACATGCAATCATATAAAGATGAACAAATTAATTTTTTTATTATTAATAAGCTAGTGTAGTTCAAGCAAAAATATGTGTTTTGTGATTGTACTGTTTAAATGCCACTGTTTAGACAAATTTCTGTTCAATAATCTGATAGAGACAACATAGATATATTTATCATGGGGTAATTTTCCCATTTACTTTTTTTTTTTTTTTTAAATGCTATGGCATTTAAAATTGTATTATTGGGTATAAAGCTTACGCCAAATCAGAAAACCTATTGCAGCCAAATAACAAGTAACTTTTACTGGTCTACTTTTTGGAAACAATCAATTAATTTCTATGTGGTCTTAGACCTAATACAAAATAATCCTATTTGGACATTTTCAACTATTTGTCAACCTCTCCTGTTCATAAACCTAAAAAGAATAGTTTTTCCTTTTTTTTTACTAGTAATTCTAGTAACAAGCAGTGGTGTCATATTGTAAAATATGCCCACTAATGCTTTTACTAATGTAAATAGAGGAAGATAAGTCCAACAAGAATTAAAATGTTCTTTAGAACCAATGTGAGATTAATTCTAATGTAATATGTGTTACAATGCCCCAAATACAAAAATGTGAAACATCACCCTAATGGAGAATTATATAGTATCTAAGAAATAGCATTAGGAGCAAATGATGTTGCTACATCAATGGTTTTTCAATGGTCCTTGACATCAAGTGCTGTCTACGATATTTCCTGATCTTGAAGCAATGTTGATTAGCTTCAGAATCCATCATTGTCTCACCCACATTGGGAGAGCTGCCACTTTAACACTGAGTAATTTATCGTGGTTCCCTGGAGGTTTCAGAAATCCGTTTTAACATTGTGGCACTTTATGTAGGGCTCTAATTATTGATTTATTGGTTTGTTGTTTGGGAAATAGTGATTATTTCTTTATCTTAAGCTGTTTTATTAGGGTTTAACAAAGTTAAACAAATTATAATGAGTGATTTGCAACAAATAAACAGACTTGCAGTCTTGCAATAAATTAGGCCTGATGTTCACTCTCTGCCTATGCCTCTTCCCCTTCTGCCATAACTTTACACATGGGATGTGTGCACAAGTAGCATATTTAGGTGGTTATTTATCAGAGGTAGAATGTTACAGTTTTTTATACCTCAAATGAACTCACAACTTGGAATGGTATCTTATTTAAAAAGAAAACCTGATTCTGCAAGTCCGAGGTTCTAAAACCTGAATACTCAAATTAAAGGAGAAGGAAAACTACTAAAGCAGTTTAGCGCCAATAGATTAGCCACAGTAATGCAAGCTATAACATTATATTTGTTATTTAGAATTCTTTACCATACCTGAGTAAACAGCTCTAGACGGTCTGTCTGTTTACTTAGGATAGCAGCTGCCATAATAACTTTGTGACCTCACTTCCTGCCTGAGTCTCTCCCTGCTGACTCATAGCTCTGGGATCAAATTACAGCAGGGAGGGGGGAAAGGGAGGGAGAGAGGGGCAAACTGAGCATGCTCAAGCCCTAGCCCTGGAGGTTTATGCTGAAAGAAGGCTGAAAGAAGTCTGATAAGAAGGCCATGTGTACACAATAGAAGGAAATACATGTGGTGTTTCTTTTGACAGAAGAAGTATTATTTTCATGGTTTACTGATGTATTTATATTGACCTTTTTGATTACGCTTACTTAGTTTTAGCTTTTCCTTCTCCTTTAATCAAGGTTTCCGCAGGAATAAAATGTAAATTGCTGAAATTATTCGAGCTTTCGGGCAAGACCCAAAAACGTCAAACTAGAATTTTTGTGGAAAGCACAACTGGAACCTTAATAAAGAACCCCTTTAATATCATACCTCCAAAAAATATATTACATAAACCATATATACAGTTTATAGCATGCAAAGGAAATAATTTACAGAAACCACAGACACAAGTGCAGGATTACAAAGTTGCCCCTTAGTGTTCATTTAAAGATCACTTGGGCTGGGATCTGCCTGCACTCTACACCTCACATCAGAAAGAAATCCAGCACTAGGATCAGAGTAGGACATAGGACAGGTGGTAAGTACACGGCTGTCTTGTAGGCTGTGCCCACTCCCTAACTTGCATGTCTGAGTAATACCTACATATGTGCCTCCCCAGACCCTTATGAATACAGTGCTATTGAATGATCCTGTTTTGTAGAGAACATGCCAGATTAAGCCCTTATTTGCAATTTGCTGCCAGCATTTGATTATTCACACTAGTATCTCTTACACCCTACATACAGTACATGGGCAGGTTGGTTGGCTTCACTTACAGTTTTCACCTTCAATATGAAGGGTGAGCCTGATTCTTTTGCTGCAAGTGCACTGCATCTATTTATGTAATTCACTGTGGGAAAGCTGGAACTGCAACCTCCTTCCTTCAATTTGGAACAGTAGGCAAGACGGACCAAGTTGCACAAAGTGCAGGTAAGGCTTACTATGGTCCACTTAGCATGACCACAACTGTGGTTGACAACTACCCCATAAACTCATTGGAGAAAGTACCCTGACTTCAACTGAACTGCAAGGCAAAAGTCCCACCTACTGTGCAAATGCCATTTTTCGTGATTTACAACTGTACAAGTCACTGATATTGTTCAGTATTGCAAAACAGTCTAACAATGAGAAGGAATTAGTTGCAAAATAACCGTTATGTAAAATTATGTTTACCGTACACACTGATTTCTCACTGTCTCACTAAAAATGCCACATTTATGAAGTATGAGTTTTTTTATGGTTTGCTTTCTTTGTGTATTACCTAAAAACTAATCTCAATCTGATTTATATAGTTTACAACCTTCAACATACAACCACAGATGCTCACACTATCTTCTTAATCATTTTTATAACAGAATAAGGGGAAAAAGCCAAGCGGCAAAATATCTGCTGAAAAAACTGAGAAAATGACAGTCTCACAAGAGAAGATTGAAGACAGCAGGTAGGTGTGAATCAGTGTTTCTGTCACTCAGCTGGATTTTCTTTCTACTTATGCTGTTCTTATGTTCCCTGAAGCAAGTGAGCCTTCTGGCAGGGACTTCTATTTTGAGAAATAACAGTATGTCCTTCTAGAACAAACCAGCGCCTTTCATCGAAATGCAATTCTCCAGCAATCAGTGGGTAAAGTTTGGGACGGTTATTTGACGTTTATAATCCATTGTTTGATATGCTTGCATAAAATCATTTGAGCTAATTAAAAGATGAAATACATCAAATATATTCAGAGCCGTCCAAACTTTACTATGATGAGATAATAGACAGCAGATTCTCATTAGAAATCTTTTAAAATCATGAATAGCAATCTTTGCTCCCTAGCTGATTTGCTATCAGACATGCCAATGATTGGCTAAACCATGCAGTGTTCTACAGTATCTTTGATTATACACAACAGTGTTCTAAATGCATTGGTGACTTATTGCAGTCTCTCATTCCAAAGGTTTCTTGGTTGTTCGTCCTTTTATAGATCACTTTGTTTGAATGTGCCTCATGCATCTAACAGAGCATCTAAACTTTTAATAAACCACCTCAGCAATACATAGGCTACATGGTTTGGAACTCTTGCAAATTGATCATGCAGATATCCAAATTGTTCCAAGAAATTCTTCTTTAATTTAGTAGTTTATTTTTCAAAAACCCATGGACTATTTGCTTTTTAATATCATTGTTATATACTAGCCACTCCTTTTCACTGCTTTATTGATTGAAGAATAGCAAGGGGTTTATGTAATAAAAGGCACTAAGTTCATCCAGGAACAGTAACCAGTAGCAACCAATCAGCAGGTAGCATTTACTGGTCACCTGTTTAAAAGCAAACATCTTATTGGTTGTAAACGTACTGCTTCTGGTCAAACTTAGCACCTTTTACATAGGGAGACAATACTTTTACAAAGCAGGTGATATTCGTTTTAGTATGTAGTTGTCACAACTGTATAGGGACAGCCTAGAATCCATATACTGGATAACATTGGTATATTGTGCCAAAGTCAGTGTGATGTAATGTAAGGTATGACAAACATGACTGAGCAGAAGAACAGATCTATTCCAATAAATGGCCAAGGCTGCTCAAGAAGGAAGGAAGGAAAAGGCGAAATGCAGTTTGCAGGCCATAGGACAGCACCAGTGCCTCCTGTGACTCCATTTTTAATGTAAACATGTTAATACAAGCTATAGCTTAGGCAATGTTCTCATAGACTTTCCTTCCACTTACTGCCCTATATTCAAGTGTATTTGTGTGGCACAAATACTGTATGTAATGGTTTATTTAAACTTCATAAATGTCCTTCACAGAAGAGAGTAGATTTTGCTAGGTTTTTTTATAAAATGGTAGTATGCAGACTATGCATATACAGATAAAAAAAAAAGTTAGTACAAATGATGGAATTACCCTTCTGAAAAGGGAACCCACAATTCTGTCTCAAAGATTGAGGAGAACAATAAATTAAAATATATACAGTTACAACAAATAAGTGCTAAGACATAGGAGAAAGAATTTCCCATCCACATAAAGCTGGCAGTCTACATAAATGTCATATATGTCAGGTCTGAGGTGGTATAAAATCTGACGATATATAATAACTGCAATAAAAATGCAGTACATCATTTAGATGTGCACGTTAGGGAGCCTCAAAAGGCACAAGATGCTTTAAAACCCTGTACTACCTATACAGGTGGTAAGGACTGGGCTGTACTTTGTGCTGAGCAATTGTGTGCCCCTTATACTGTATGAGCCATTATACAAACAATTCCTCCATAAGTTCTAATGAAATATATCCTATAAAAAATATTAAACTTTAGGTTATTCTCCTAAATCTTAACTCTTTATAAATTATACATTTTGCTCAGGCAGTGACATGCACTTTCTTTAAGAGCTATAGGTACAAAGTAGCAGACATTGAATCCCCTTCAGGTCTCCTAAACACCCTATAGGGAAGATCAAATAACAAAGAACATAATGCAACATAATTCAATAAAAAGTTAATTAACTTTCACACAAGTGTATGTAGTCCAAAACATACAGAATCATAGTGCCAATACAGTATACCTTATTTGATTTTCAGCATTAACTAGTGATCACACAGCTTACATAAAGATATAAAACTAGAGGAACATATATTGTAATTCTTTTTTATTTAACCCCCCTGTTACAGTAACTACTCACATGATGCCTATGTAAGAACAAATAGTGTTTTCCCAGTGCATTTCCCACATAAACAGTCCACACAGGGCCGCCATTAGAAATCACGGGGCCCACCCCTAATCCCTGCCCACTCCACATCAAAGTTAAAAGACCACACAGACATCAGCGCTAAAAACTTAACCCCCCCAAGGCTCCCTTATAAGTTAAAAAAATTTGGCGCCAGGCCCCCCCCATAAAAAATCATTGGTGCCAGGGCCCCCCCATAAGGCTTTTTAAAAAATTGGTGGTCAGGACCCCCCAACAAGTTAAAAAAACATTTGGGGCCCCATAAAATATTTTTTTGAAAAAATTGGTGGTCAGGGCGCCCCGACAAGTTAAAAAACAAATTGATGACCAGGGCCCCCCTATAATTTAAAAACCAGGGTCCCCTTACACGTTAAATATTTTTTTAAAACTTTGTCACCAAGAACCGCCTTACAAGTTAAAAAATAAAATTGGGGCCCCATAAAATATATTTTTTTTTAAATTGGTGCAGGGGCCTATAGAGTCCCCCCTGTCCCCCCCTGATGGTACACATTACACAATTAAAATGTAAAAGGGAATAAAAGACTTTCAAGCCTCCTTTGCCCCCCAAAAGGGCACCAGCAAAAAAATTATGCACTACTTACTTACTGTGTTATTTGTACATCCATGTAGAAAAAGAAAAAGGAAGTTGCAGGAAATTATGTTGGTCCCTTATGTTAAGGGACGGGAGGGGGTTACCAATGTTACCAACCTCCTCTCAAGAATACAGTACTGTTAGCTGTTAGCGTGTATGTCAGTGCACTCTGTTCTGTTATCTGTAGGGCAGAGAGCAAAGTGCAAACAACATGGTGGACTGTGCCCATTTTGTGCACTTTGCACCATGTCCTGTAGGTTGTAAAGGACCCCTACTCTCTCTTTCATTACATTTTTACTAAACAATCATTAATATTCATCTCACATAGTCTGTAGAGTGAAGACCCATGTCACTGTAGCTAAAATTATACACACTGTGAAAGAGAGTGGCCCACACAAGCATTTCACGTTAACATTATCCTATATGTATTCTGTATAATTTTTATAAATTGCAACTCTTGCCTGTCTCAAAAGCATGTAATTTCTACTTAAAAGGGAAAGAACTGAGATTTAAACATTGACATTATACCAAAATAGTTGTGAATCGGCTTTGTTTCGTAAAAATTGTTTGTATGTTACATAATTGGTCACATTACCTTGTTAAGAAAATATTACATAATTAATGACAGAAGACATCAAACTTGCTGCATGACTCTTTGCGGCTGCAGTTTTAAATATGGTTATATTTCTTTATATTCATAAATATAACACCTGTGAGGGTTCTCAGAGAATGTCAGGCAGCTTGAAATGTTCGGTTCCAGTTCTTGCTGTCTGGGGACACATTATCACAAGGCTTTCAGGGTCTCATACTCAAAAGCTCTGGGAAATGTCATGATGACCTCTTCCTCAATCATTCATCCTGTAATCTGTGTCTGCATTAATAGCAGCGAAGTGCCCATTGTGTCTTGTACTAAGAAGCTCAGCATGACAGGTTTCCTGCTAGCATGTCATCATGTTGCAGAGACAGAAGCAAGTATGAAATAAAAGGCATAAAGTAAGACTAATAGTATAGGGCTCAGTGGACTGCATGACTAGAATAATGCTGGAAGGAGACATAAGAGCAATCTACCGCATAAAAAGGGATAGTCACCCAAATAATTCTACTTTTGTGGCAATACCAGTGTTTATTTGTTATTGCACTATTGTGATGAAAGGGTCACAGCCATCAGATGCATTTAAGGCAATAGTACCATCACAGAGAACACTCAGAAGCTAGCTATCATCTAGTAATAAACTGTAGAGATGTGTGGGTGAGGGAGATGGGGAGTTATGTACTAATAGCTGCAATCCTGCTTGTATTTACTATATATTTTTCATAGAAATCAAAACAGTAGATCAGTAAAAAGTAAATAAAACACAGATTTTAAAATGTTAAATCATTTTAATGTGGGAAGTACTGAAAAAAACATTGAAAATGCCCTCACAAAAGTCAATTTCTATATACCTCCCATATCCCTGGTCTCCACTTACTTATTATCAATATAAAGTTAGATGTACACTGTATAGTCAAATGCCTACTCAATGAAATCATACAAGCCTGTATTTTATGCATTAGCCCCCTTGGGCTTGTACTGGTATTCATTGTCTAATTCTACTGTGCTCCGGAAGCATGGCAAGCCAGGTGGCATATGGCATTGTCAGAAATGATACTTGAACAAGGTAATGCAGCTCAATCCCTTAGCGATTGGGTGCACGTGGGCTGGCTAAATATACAAAAAACTAGAAAATTCCCCAGCACTCCAACCTTTAACCCCTAAGTGAGAATTTGCACAACTGAACTGTAACTAACAAAAAAGACACTTTTAGTTACAAGGTTTGTACAAAATATGTTTTTTGTATATTTAGCACATTTTGTACAAACCTTGTAACTAAAAGTGTCTTTTTTGTTAGTTACAGTTCAGTTGTGCAAATTCTCACTTAGGGGTTAAAGGTTGGAGTGCTGGGGAATTTTCTAGTTTATTGTCAGAAATGATAACTTGATTGCCGAACAAAATAAAATGTCCCAGAAAATATTTTGGCACAAAACAGTGTAGAAGTACAGAGGTGACATTTAGCAGGAAAAGGGTCTGGAGGCTGCTAAGAAGGTTAGAGAGATGCATGAAAGCGTAAAACACCAGTTTGACATGCCTGAATTAGGGGAACCCATCAGGAAAGGTTTCTCCCATGGACTGAATGTGTGCCAAGAAAAAGAGACAAACCTATTTAAAGTCTATCTATGATCCTGTGTAAAGAAAACTTTGGCATACTTCACAAGGCATTGCCACTTAAAAAATGGTGTAATTATTGCTATGCTAACTGCATATTAGTGATGGGCGCATCTGTTGCTGAAAATTCGCAAAACGGTGAAAAAACCCGTTAGTGGGCGTCAAAATAATTTTGAAACGAGCAACAATTTTTATACATTATTTTGTCCAAATGCGCTAAAGTCAATGGGCATCCAAATAATTTTGATGCATGACAATTTCTTTGTAAGCACCAATTTTTTTCGTTGCATCTCATTTTTTTGCTGCCAAATTTTCATTGTGATTTCACAAAAACATATCACTACTGCATACTTCCACAAACAAATCTGGCGTAACATTTTCAAGCAGCTGTTTGAAAATGATATTGGAAAATAAAAACCATCCATCACAGATTTTTACACTGCTTTTCCTAGAGCTACTTCCGGTGGAACTGACTTCAATTTTTCCCTTTGACTTTAATAGGTTATATGTTTCTGAATGTTAAAATCTCAAAAAATTCAAGTTTTTTTCACAGTTTTTTTTTATAGGAAATAAAAACGATTTTTCCCCCTTAATTTATTATACCCGAATGCTGCAAAAAGCCAGAATCTGAAAATCCTCCATCTCAAACCTGTTGAGGTTCTGTATAAAACCAGAGGCACTTATCTCAATTTGACATTTTCATGGTCTGCACTGGGTTTAGCATAAAAATCCAACCTTTTCCGGGTTAACTGGCAAAACTTCAAAATACTTCAAGCTATTTGGGAAGTACAGCCTGAAAAATTTTAATAATTCAGGATAAAGCCCCAAAAATTAGAACAATTCAAGTTTTTTCTCGATTTTATCAGATTATTAAGATAAAGTCAGGCATGGGAGTTTGGTTGTGGTTTTTTTTTAAATAAAATACGAGATAAATTCTGATTTTAGTAAATAACCCCCTTTGAAAAATAGAAAACAAATGGCACAAAGGCAGCACCCCCTGTGTTTTTAAATGATACTATAGCAGGACACTTCTTGTCGGAAACCAAAGTAATAAAATAATAACTATAACATTACTGGAAGAAGAACTGAATTATTAAAATTGTTTCACATTTGCAGTTATAGTATAATCTGATATTTATGATTTAAAACTAACCTCATAGAATGCTGAATTATTAAAAGTAAGAAACAAACAAGCAGATGGACAGCTGAAAAAAGTATAGCAACTCCATAATCTATGGAGCAAATAGAAATATATCTTAAGAGATACATGGGATCTCTCATAATCATTGCCGCCATATGACTGTGCAAGCAGGCCCAGTGATAAACAAGGTGTGGCTCTGTGCAACAACAGTTTGTAAAAATGTACCATCCCATCTTTAAGAACATTGTCTCTATAACCTCCTCAATACTGCAAAGTCTTTGCTGTGGGTTAATACACCTACGTAGGTGTCAGTTGCAACTATGAAGTATGATAGTGCCTCCAATTAAATCAGAGGTACCAAAATGCTGTTTTTTTCACACATATAGACCCTATTAGAATTAACTTGTAATTACAAAGCAGCAGCATACATTGCAGTTGGTTAGACAAAGCCATTTTAGAGGCACAGGCCTCTATAAGTGTGGCTACAGTTCTACATGCCACCAGTAATACATACCTGTATAAATGACAACAGTCACTTTGTGCACTCTCTATACTTTTTTTATCATTTTAACATAACTTCTAAAAAATATCTATGGAATGCACTAAAAGTTCTCTACTGAATCTAAATGTAAAACATTTAACAATTACTTGTGCCAGCTGGCTTCTTGATTATCTTAAGAAAACTTCAGATGTATGCAATCAACACGTGGCTGGAGATTCAGCAGAGCCATAGGAATAGTTCCAATGTTCTGAATCCTTCTTGCTAGCTTACTTTTCTGTGCTGGGCACCTAAACAGAAAGCATAGTTGGAGAGGATGTTTAATTCACAAATATATATTGACATTGCATGGTAACAATATACAGTTCAAGGAGAAGGAAAGCTACCAATACAGTTTATTGCCAATAGATTAGCCACAATAGTGCAAGCTAGAAAACTATTTATTCTGCAGAATGCTTTATCATACCTGAGTAAACAGCTCTAGAATTCTCTCTGTTTGTTTTGGATATAAGATGACATATTAGCACATATTGGTGTGACATCACTTCCTGCCTGAGTCTCTACCTGCTCACTCATAGCTCTGGGCTCAGATTACAGCAGGGAGGGGGGAAGGGAGGGGAGGAGAGAGAGAGAGGAGCAAACTGAGCATGCTCAAGCCCTAGCCCTGGAGGTTTAAGCTGAAAAGAGGAAGTCTGAACAGAAGCCCATGTGTACACAATAGAAGGAAAGAAATGCTTTGTTTTTTTGACAGAGGAGCATCACTTTGAGGGATTGTTGGCCTATTTATATAGACTTTTCTGATAAAGCTTACTTACTTTTAACCTTTTCTTCTCCTTTAATGTTTGATTTGAGTTTGGACTTTGTCCTTGTGTATTCAGGAGCATTTGGTATTCACAACAATTGATGTTTACATGCTAGGTCCTTTCATCTACCAAGCTACCTTTAGAGTCTCACTAACATTAACATTGATTGGCTCTGAACAGATACTCAATCTTAGGGAGCTACTAGACAACATTATACATTTTGGATGTTAAAAAAGTTAGAACCAAATGGTTAAATAATAGTCAATATAAAATTGGAAACCTGTTGCATTTACAAGTTCAACATCATACTAAAGGATTTGTATGTCAATAAGACTATAGAGGCCATGCAAATATGGTAAATATAAATTTTAAAATATATTATCAACCAGATTCTAAATGCAACAAATATACAGTGCGGGCGACAGGGGGCAGGCAGGGTGCAGGCAGTTTCCTTGGTACCACCTCCTTCCCGCTGGGGACATCGTTAGTGAAATGATGGAGGTTGACAGGTATGAGTGTGCACACAAAGCATGTGGGAGGAGGCAGGCAGGCAGGGTGCATGCACCATAGCCCAGGATCTGGTCATTCCACCTCTGCTAATGCATAGTCTTTGCTTTCAATAAATCGGAACACACCTTGCTTTCTTGTAAAAGGAATAAAAGCTGCTGTCAACCTTATAGGCAGTGAACTCTTGCACGTAATGCATCCAAAATGGATAAGGAAGGATAGTCTTGACAAGGCTAGGAAGGCAGGGAGTTAGTATGGTGAGACCAAAGTCACAAACAGGGGGGGGGGAGGAGTACCTTAAAGTTGCTAGGCAACCACAGAATTGATTGTAGATGGTATGGTGCCTGTGAGTTGGGGTTTTCGTCTGGCAGGTTAAGTCACAATTGGGGGGTCAGCAGGGAGTGGGGGAATGCTGTAGCCTTTCATATTCATCCTCCACTGTAGTGTGTGTTTCCTTGGAGTAGACTGTTAAATATGAGATGTGGTTTGACAAAAGGGGTTCCGATGGCCAAATACTTTGACACTGCACTGGTCATGCTACATTTTCACATTTATTAGTTAGGAGGACTAGAGGAAGCATTATTGGCAGGGGAAGTGAGAGAGACTGATTCTTGCAAAACCATTGTTCCAAGTCCAATGTGTTTACCTTTCTAAGGTTTAGGTGATCAATACTTACTACTAAAATATGAGCAATGCTTATTTATGGCTCTATGCAAGTATCAACATGACTGCATCACACTGGAGGCGTGAAGTATGTGTTACTCCTTATTTTAACAAAGGATAAAATATTATACAGTATTTGTTTTTGACAACTTAAGTCAAGGCTGTTGCATAATTCAGTCTTATTTGCAGTCATACCTAGTTTCTATGAAGTAGGTTGCATGTACCTACAATTATAAGTAAGTCCTAATTGTACAGTCAGTCCAAAGTGTCACCTTTGATGTAATCGTTCAGTTCATATCAACACTTTACACTGTAGTGAACATCTGCATAAGACTTTCGCTGCAGAATGATGATTATGATTGTAGTCTGACAATATATTATAATAATCAAGTCCCTTCTGTCATGTTTTTTTTCTGTTTTGTAATGAATAACTTGCTTTAGAGCTGTTTAATGTGGTCCATAGTCTGCCTAAATGCTCCATTGATTCTTTATATTACATCATGTGTTTTTTTTGTAGTCCAACCCCTACACTTCGCTGTTGGCTTATTATATAATGGTGGATGTACTGGGTTAGATAGTAATGTTTTCCATTTGGTTATGGACTTATTGTAAATTTCCGTTCTCTTTATGTTTTTCTAGTTAGATGCCCATTACATTTGACATCACCTTTCCCATACTACTCTACTAAAGTAAAGCTCACCACACATACTGTACCCATGTTTACCTTGGCTATGATTATTTAGCCTTAGTAACATACAGTTTAATCAATTCTCTGTGCGAACAAGCAGAATCTGTTGGAGTTCCAGACAATTAGGTCACCTAATGCACTTGCAGCTGTCTGGTGCATTGATCTTCTTTTCTGTCTGGAGCAGACTTCCTCATGACCTACAGCACACTTTGCATTAACTCATTCATTAGTTCCTTATAATAGCAATCCCCTGCAGTGCAAGGGACGTCATTCATTTGGATTTACTAAATGAAAGTTGGGTTTTCAACTATAAAAAATAATATTGATTTTAGAAAAAACAAACAAAAACATATCCTGAAATGATTTCATGCATTTTGCTTTTCAGTTTAATGTGGCTTAATAAAGGCTTTGCGGTGCTTTCAAATGGATTAAATTATAATTTTCAAAAGGTCGCTACCTGCAATTACAGAAAATTAGAAACTCTCCAAACTCTTTCTGAACAGTCAGTTGGAGCACTGCCCTTCATCTCCCAGTGGATCTGTATATTTCTAGACATCAAAGGAAGATGCAGTGATGTGTGGATTTAAAGGGGAAACAGATGGATTAATCAAATATTGAACGGGTGATAATGATAGATCTTTTTTCAATTTATAAAAACTGTCAGAAATGTGTCTTTTTCTTTAATGGCATAATAGAATAGAATTCTTACTCCCCAAGTAAAAAGAAAAGATTTGGACAAT
This sequence comes from Xenopus borealis, assembly GCA_024363595.1. NCBI lineage: Eukaryota > Metazoa > Chordata > Amphibia > Anura > Pipidae > Xenopus > Xenopus borealis. The sequence continues at coordinate 92,933,770 of CM044443.1, forward strand.
TTGTTTCTGATCTGCAATAAATCTTTCCAACGTGGGAATAGTTGGAATGGTAAATATGATTACTGGGTAAATTGGTCACATTTCAAACTGAGGATTCCTGAAGGATTCCCAGCAGTTTAATATTTTTCCCATTTATCAATGCTTTCCTGACTGTAAAGAAAGGAATTGAAAGGAAAAAAAGGTATATGTGTATCTATGTGCTTGTAGTAGTTGATTGTCATCCTGCTCTGAGGATGCTAGTGCATAAAAACTATTGTGGAAGTGAAAATGTAATATAAGATTCATTATACTGAAATTATACATTTTCTAAATATATCAGTTACAAATCCTGGCCAGTTCCTGAAATAATCAAGTAGCTTTTTCCTCCTGCTCTCAGCATCTCTCTTTCTTCATTCAATTCTCATGTAAGAGTTGGGAGTCTGATTCTGAATGACAGTTAGAGCCCACATATCTTTTAAGGGGGCTTATTTTGTCTAGAATATGTATTCAAGCTCACTCACCAGAAATCCTGTCTCTCTACGTGCAGTTATTTTGTTTGTGCTTGAGTCAGTTGAGTGAGCGCTAACACATCTGCTAGGAAAGGGAGCCCCTTAAAATATACATTGTATCTTTACTGTCATTGATGACTCAACTCCTCTATGAATAGAGAATGAAGAGAAACAGATGTTGAGAGATGGATAGTGAAGATAAACCTCATTATTTCAGAAATGGTACACCATTTTTACTTGATTAGATTTATATTTTTAATTTATTAAATAAGTTTCATCATGTTTCAGTATGATGACGCTTATATAAAATTTTTACAGTTCTTGTTTAAAAAAAAAAAAAAAAAAATATATATATATATATAATATAGAGAAAAACACAGACAAGTAGTTGCAGGAGTGCTGTATATAGTATGTGTATAGGAGGGATGTATATAATATGGGACCTGTTATCCAGAATGCTTGGTACATGGGGTTTTTCCAATAAGGGATTGTTCTGTAATTAGGATCTCCTTACCTTAAGCCTACTAACACAAATTTAAACCTCCAATTTATCTCCAATAAGGATTACTTATATCTTAGTTAGGATAAGGTAGAAGGTACTGTTTTATTATTGCGAATAAAATGTAAATCATTTTTAAAAATTTGAATTATTTGCTTAAAATTGAGAGATTGTCTTCCCATAATTCTGAGCTTTCTGGATAAGCTCAGTTTAAGATATTTTGTAATGAATCTGCAGATAGTAGTTTTAGTTGATTTATCTGGCCTGTGTTTATTTCCTATGATTTTTGCAGATTTTCTTCTAGAATTAGAAGACATTATTGTTTTTTTCATATTTTTTTTTAGCTTACAGCGAACATTACTCTGTTGTCTTTTATATCAAGATCAAGGCATTAACTTTAATGCTGCCAGTGGCAACACAACCAGTTCCCAGTTCAGGCAAATATCTTTTGTTGTCGGAAATATAATTTAATATACAGATAAATAAACAACTTTAAACTTGGCCTTTTATCTCCATACAAAATAACTGTGACTATTACTATTGGCTGCATTGAGTAATGAAAAACTTGATGACTTTGTATTGAACTATGGCAATGACGGTCCTGTTTCCATAAGGCTTTATAGTGATGGATTTTTGCATAAATCAGTATTTACTTATGCTAACAATACAGCGTATGTGTCTGAATGTATTGCATTCTCGATATAAAAATTTATCAAAAGAAACCTCTATTTTCTTGGCATAACTGCAACAAGCTTGATTAATAAGCATAGGTCATAGGAACGACATGCATTCAAAGGGAAAATTGGCCTATTTTGCTCTTAAAATGTCCTTATTTGAATCCAATACTTTTTGTTAAAATATTATTTTATATGAAATTGGATTCAGCTGGTGTTTTATTTTCTATCTGATTTTCCCACAGATGATTTATATTGAAAATGTAATGTATCTGCCTTATCTAAACAATTTCTGTGTTTTTATAGCATTTCATTCCTGGATCAAAATAACAGTTGTATGGGAATCCTTCTCATAGTGGGAGCTGACAATCTGCATTTTCATTGATTTCAGTTCCTAAACAAAATAGAAGCTGGAATTAGAAAGGACTTCTAATTGGGAAAACATATAGAAGTTCTTATAGCATTAATGGGAGTACCAAACAAAACATTTTAGTGTAGTGTGAATTTAGAAGTTTCTAAATAAATTCTAAAAATAAAGCAAAGATTTGAAGGAGAACTGAAGCTTAACAAAGGAATGCTGCACAATATGTTTTGGGCTTCTGCACCAGCTCAAAGCAACCACAGCCCTGTAGCAGTAAATATATGTGCCTCTGAAGATGCCCCAGTAACTCTCCATCTTCTTTTCTGCTGATTCACTGATTCACATGCTCTGTGCTGCTGTCACTTACTGAGCTTAGGGACCCACTCACAATATACTGTAAATCTAGAATATAATTGTTACACATCAAGGTAGATTAGTATTTAATTAATATTCTCATTTCATGGCAACTCAAAAACCAGTGCATTTTGCATTTCATTTTAACATTCAGCTCCTTAGTATCAGATTATGTAACACGTGATTCTCATTTTCTGCTTTATGACCCCTAAGCTTAACTCCTCAAAAGCTGCCAGTTGATCATATAGTTGGATACATAGGATACCATTGATTTTAGTGGAGAGATTGGTGCCTGATGCTTCACTAACATTTGCTCCACGAGTGGGAAGCAGATTGTTGACCTGTTGCAGTAGTGTGCTTTTTACCCCAGTATGAATTAAGCCAACCCATCTACTGGATGTATTCAGAGCCAGACCATGAAGAAGGCTCCTGTACACAGTCAGTGCTTGGTCGTAGAAGACCCATTAACAGCAGTATAGAAAGTAGTTCATGTCAGTAGAGCAAGGTAAGTAGCAACATGGGCCAAAAACTGGCCTCTGTCCAAATAATAGAATAATGTTTCATACTCTGGTACAGAGAATGAATTGTCTGAATTTGCTCTTTACCCCTTGTATGTTCATCATATACACTTATTTATTGCACAGTGCTGCAGAATCGGTTTGCACTTTATAAATATGTTGTTATTATTATTATTATTATTATTAATAATGATAATAATGATAATAATAAAAATATGCCATAACGTGAAAGCAGTTTCATTGTGTATACATATATAAAGTGCACAAAGTTTACCCCAGCACTCCCAACATAAAACCCCTTAGGAAAACCTATTTTTGCACAGCTGAACTGTAACTAGTACACATTTTGTACAAAATATGCATAAGCTGACACACCAGTCAAGGCAGTGTCCTTGCGTCAGTCCTAAGTAAGTGAAAAAAGTGTGTTATCTTTGGGGGGAGAAAGACCATACCTGCTTTTGTCTTTATTTGGCATTCTCTCTTCCAAAGACACCATTAAGTGGGGTTGGGAGAGCAGGCATTAAGGAAAGAGCCACCTCCCCATAAAAAAACAATAAAATGCAGCTCATCCCTTTTTATTGGGTGCACTTGGGTGAGGCTTGATTTACAAATTACGCAAAGTTTACCCCAGCAACATAAACTCCCTAGGAAAACCTATTTTTGCACAGCTGAACTGTAACTAGTACAAAAGAGACCCTTTTAGTTACAAAGTTTGTACAAAATATGCATAAGCTGACGCGCCCTATCAAGGCAGTGAATAATGTACTCCCTGAAAGCACAAAGTCGGCACGCGTGCGTGCGTCGTGACGCCATCACGCCTGCATCTGTTTTGGCGCCAATTGGGGCCTATTTAAGGAGACTCTGGACGCTGGACTGGTGCCCGATTATAGGTTCTCCTTTGTGGTTCCTGGGTGCGCTGATCCTGACTCTCTTGTGGACGTATTCGTGTATGACCTTGCCTTGTTCCTGGACTCTTGAACCTCTGCTGCCTGAACTGAACCTCTTGCCTGGACTTTGACCCTGATTTGTTCCTGATCCTTGCCTGTACCGTGTTTGTTGGACTGTTGTTTCCTCCTTGGTCCGCATCCCCTCCTGAGCCCGCTGACCTTACACTGTCCCATAATTTGGAATGTGTCTGGAGTGTAACTATACAAAGTGCAGCTTCTTTCCGGGCACATTCCAAATTAGAACCAGCAATGTTTCAAGAACATTGGAACAAAATTTATGATGCAGGGCAGAATGGTGCAGTCAAGCAACGCATCTCTACTGCACAAATTAGCTACAAAGGATATCGACTGTAGAATCAGCTTAGCAATGATTGCTGGGAGAAGGATTTGCAGCAGCAAGGGAATCCAGGTTGTCCACACTGTGCCAGTCATGAATGCTGGGTTTGTTGTGAAAAGATTAGAGGTCACACTTTGCCAATAGTAAAAATGTGAGGGGTCCACAGCCTGCCAATAGTGAAAAGCTGGGGGGGGGGGTCCCGCATTGTGCCAATAACAGTGTTCTCAGCAAAAAAAAATTGCCAGGAGGTTAAAATATGGCCTCAGTGAGTGGGGGAAAAGTGCCTCCAAAAACCCCTACACTAAAATAACTTTTTTATACACCCCAATATGACAGTGTGCTTTTGCACAGTCCTACCAACTTCATCAAGCAAACTATAGCTATGTGTGCAATGTGGTGGAGAAGCAGCGACAGAGAGAAACTAGGAGGCAGGCCATGTACCTGGTCATGACCACCTGGGGACAACACAGCAATAGTGAAATGTTGGGGGTCCTCATTGTGCCAGTAGTGAAACACTGAGACATGTTTAATCCTCAGACAACTCTACAAATCCAAAATCAAAAACTTTTAGAGGATATGGAAGGGCATAGACTTTGAATTACCAGAATTCCATCTATTTGGAATCAGCCAGGCTGAGTAATAATACATGTTAATAATAGCAATTTGCATGCAAATTGCTTCCTAGGTAATGTACATAGTTCAGGATAGATGGACAGGTGAGGGCATTTTTTCAAAATGCCTTTCTTTTAGCAAAATGCATATGATGTTCATTCTACATATTTTCTAACATGTGTAGATATAATGCGATTTATGTCACCATAAGGATTGTTTCTAATTTTATTGAAAACCAAATTGTTCCATTATTGTGCCATTGAGCTAAGGAATAGCACCTCAGTTGCACTGATAAACTAATGATTGAATCAGTAAATCTCTGTTTCCTGCTGATGACTATTTGATGTTCTGCTTTAGTTCATGTAAAATGTTTACTATAGCTGATCTTGGCAATATTAAGGATAATTATTTGCACATTTGTGTAGTCATACTGTACTTGGTCTCATTTACTGATATCATGAAAATGTGCTTCAATGGAATAAACAATAGCAACCAATCAGCAATCAAATAGGCCTTCCTTCTCTGAACAGCAGTTTGCTTAACTTTATGAAATGTAAAATGTTCTATACTATCTATAAGCCAATATAAAATGCATAACATACGGGCACTGGGGCCCATATATTTTTAGCTGATAAAATTAACTCTATTGTTTATATTTTGACAAACATGGTTGTTTATGCTTTTTTAGCCAAACAAAATGAGAGTTAATCAAAATATATACTCTTTTTTCTAATGAAGAGAATGTTCAAGTTTTAATTACACTAGGAAAAAAGCCCCCTCCAAAGGCCTTCCTCACCCCTACCAAACTATATCACTAGGACAGCTAAAAAATGCAGTTGAGTAACAGGAATGTGAGCACCAACTTGGACAACTTTGGGTCCTATTTGCTGTGATTGCCGCCAGCACAGAATATGTACAGTAAACCAGGGTCCAGATTAGATTCAACTGCACATGTTCTTGTAGAGCTCAACAACCCCACTATCGCACTGTATTATATATATAGGAATGTAGGGGCAAATATTTTCAGGAAGCATTGACAACGTTTAGCTGCAAAAATATTTACTGCAAAAAATGCCCATTGACCCCCCAATTCCTGTAGCAAGGAATAGTTATAGCTGCTGTTTGGTGATTCCCTGGTGGTAAGGTTCAGGAGAAAGAGTCTTGCTGCCAAAATACAGTACAGAGATTGTGCCAGTGCCCTCAGACTATCACAGATCTTTCAGGGAGGCAGGAGGGAATAGTTTATTGTAGTGAGCGAAATGGTGCTTCACTCAGTAATGAGGTTTTGTACTAACTCTAAGTGCCAAGGTATGTTGTCTCTGTGTCTGTGTGGGTTTCCTAAGGGTACTCTGGTCTCCTCCCACGCATACAAAATATACAAACAGGTTCAATGATGACCCTAGTATGTTGTGAGGGACCTCAGGAATTGGAATTTGTGTTATGTTAATGACAACCAATCTCTGTGATATGTTAAAAATCAATCCTAATTTAAATTTTTATAGCTACAGCTGGAGGTGTGGGTCCAAATTAAGGGTACACAGTAAGGACTCCCTTTATCATTATTTTGAAAATATATTTTGTGCTTTAGCAGCTTTGAGAAGGAGCATGGAATACTGTAGTTCTCTCCCTCTCTCTGTATGATTGTGACCTTCATGTCCAGACTGACCTATTTTGAGTAGATCAGTAGAACACCACTATATAATAGTCATACATATAAAATACATTCATATATTATAACAATTCAACATTTTTAAGTGACTTTATTTTAAAATCAAGCCTACTTTAAATTATTTTTTTCTTTAACATCCTTGACCATTATTTATGTCCTACAACATGCACTGATCACTTATTAAAATGATTCAGTTATTGCTGAATGAATTTTCAATTGCCTTATTGGCATTTTAAGAACTCTATGCATCTGTGATTGTGAACTGTAGGAGCAGTAGGAACGACATCTTTCTCAATATAATCAGCAGATGGCTACAGTCTTAGACCTTTATTATTGTTAATCAGGCTGCTGGAGTTGCAAATGCACATCAAATAAAATGGCATCAGGTGAAAATAGAATTTGCCAAGGTTATTATGTTCACAATGTTTTAAATAGCTGAAATAGATTTTAAAAATAGACACAAGACAGGGTGGATGTATTTGTAAGACATGAGAACAGATGGCTTAACTCTTAACTGGGAAAATTGTCCTTAGGTACTTAGCTTAGCTGAAGAAATACCATCGAAGATCTCAAACTGGAGCACTGTGAATATTTATTGAAAATAAATGTCTTTATTATTCAGCTGTGAAGTTTTTGAACCTAGTACTACATGCAAGAGCTTGGTGTCATTGCAGATCACAGGGGTGATGTAGGTGCAGTCCTTGGTATATGTGCCTATAGGTAAGCACTCTTGGGAATAGGGAATAATTCCCATTCCCTATATTCCCATTCCAAATACTGCAACACAACATATTTAAGTCTGCAAGGCAGGGCAGCAGATAGCAGGATTCCAAACAAAAGGCTAAAGCAACACTGAAGAGGGTCAAAAACAAAATTAGTATCCTACAATAGGCCCAGTCAAAGCCCTGAGAGGTTATTTACCAGTGACCCAGAGCCCTGATGGTCTGGAATTTTTAAATATTCTGTTTTTGAGCCCAATAATTTTCTTCTTTGAGTGCACAACCATGGTGTAAATTGCAAAGTGCAAAAAAATGGACCATTGCCCTGGTTTTTTTTTTGCACTATTAGCCCTGCCTCATACTTAAAGT
>CM044443.1:92953484-92980102 GCA_024363595.1 Xenopus borealis
TTTTATGTAATATCTGTTTATAGAGACCTACATTGTTCGGGGGGTATAGTTTTCCTTTACTTCAAAGACAAACCACTCCTTTAACTGTCGCTATTATTAATTTTCTTGTTTTGGTCCTGTCCTGCATTGAAAATGATAGGTGCTAATACTCTAACACAGGGAGAGGTAGTCCCTACATACACAATGACACATCATACAGTGCTCCTTTACTGTAAAACACTGAATTGTTGAATGTAATATATGCAATATTGCAGATTTGTTGTGGGGGAGGGATAGAAGAATAAAAAGTTTGTAGATATTGTTAATGTGTTAATAATGCCACATATGAAACAACTGCAATGTAATTATTTTGCATGCTTGGTAAAATACAAAACAACAAAGCACACACATAACCCTGCTGAGACCGACATTTGATACAGGGAAGTTCAGAAGAGAAACAAACCTCTAGGATTTCACACACTAATGTCCTGATTATTTGTACATCCACACTCTGTGCCATGGTGTCTTCTTTCAACATCATTTAATTGTTAGGCACCACCCTCTGTGTTTTCTGTATCCTCAATTGATTTATTTATTGCCTAAAATGAACCAATTTAAAGGTCAATCTGTTGGGCTCATGGGTATCTTGACTTATTACTGTCAACTTAATTGTATGATATGCTTTTGAGTAACAAAGTTTTATGCATACATGCATGCAATTTATTTCAGTACATTTGGAAACTGAGGGTGGGATTAGTATCTTCTCTGAAGTGACATTCATCCCAACACCTGCCTTGTTAATGTTGCATGTATAAACACAATTTTTGGTTTTAGTATTTCTACATTATAACACAGAAACTGTCCACAAAAACAAGACTTAGCAATTTAGAAAGTTTTTTGTGCTAATTTGCAGAAAACGGGGATTGGTCAAATCTGTCATATATTTGTGCTTAGTAAGGATCTGGCTAGAATTTAGAATTTGGCTAGGGATTAGGCTTACCCTAGCACCTATTGGCTCAGTTATTATACTGCAAGGTTCAGGTGATGCAATGCAAAAAAAAGTGAATATTAAAATTTGTTGGCATTTTGTTATTCTTTCTTTTTTCCATGACCATGAATCGGCTAAAAAGAATGCATAACAAAATAAGTCCAGGCATATAGACTAATTAACCAGTTGCTACCTAATGAGTTGTTGAGGAGTTTTTCTGGACAAGTGATCTTTCCAATAATTCAATCGCTATATCTTCTGGTAAAAAATCATTTAAACATTAAGGGGCAGATTTACTAAGGGTCGAATTTGAGGGTTAAAAAACCCTCGAATTCGACCATGGGAATAGTTGGGAATTGTTGGGGAATGAAAATCCTTCGAATTAGAATATCGAAGGATTTTACCGCTATTCGATTGGTTGAACAATCGAATAGCGAAAATTCAATCGAACAATAAAATTAAATTGATTGAATTTTTTATTCGATCAAAAATAATGAAACCCAATTCGGTAGCTTCACTCTGGCGAACTAGGAAGTCGAATAGACTGTTGAATATTCAAATAGATTTTTATTCAAATTATTCAATTCGATCGAATCATTTTTAAAATTTTCAAAATTCAGTGGTCGAAGTTATCTTCAAAAACATTCGAAAATTCTAATTTGAATCTTTTTGAAAATTCGATCGAACTTCAAATCCTTCATGTGAATTTGATAAATCTGCCCCTAAATACTGTAAACCCAAAAAGATTATTTTGCCTCCAAAAAGGATTAATTATATGTTAGTTGGGATCAAGTACAAGGTTTTATTACTACAGAGAAAGGGAAATCGTTTATAAAATTTTGAATTATTTGATTATAATGGAGTCGATGGGAGATGGCCATCCTGTAATTCGGAGCTTTCTGGATATCGAGTTTCCTAATAACAGATCCTATACCTGTAAAATACAGTTTACCATATTGTGCTGGGCATTAAACATACTAAGTTTATTTATTGGGCCATGGTAGTTTATGGAAACAAAGGTCAGCGTTCTTAATTGATTAAAAAATATTGATTGTAAATAAAATTCATTAAGCAATTTAAGGAGATATTACAAGTTGCTTTACAATTACAGCTAATACAGTATATTGACAGTGGCCATTTAACTAATGAGATTGCAGCTTATGGGGTGTTAGAGCTTTGCAGCAATTCTGAGCTCTCACACCTCTCTGAATCATTAATACCCAATGCAAATTAATGCTGGCAGTGCTGTTTGGGGCAAAATATTTTCTGTGCTTGAATAATTCATGCAAGCTTGGAAAACATTTTGGTAAATATAAAAACCATTTAGTTGTTGGATGTAAAACCCATAGAGGCGACTGATATATGTTACCAGTAATTACCCTGTGCTGTTGAAATCAGGCCAATTTTGCCACTTGATGTTTTATTAAAAACCACTGCTTAAAATGTTTGTGTTTCCCCAAACAAGTAAAGGTGATATTAAAATCTGCCACCTCCTACCATAGAATGCTAAGACTTGTGCTATAGATAGTGTCGTTCAGTTTTAATGTGACTGAATCCTAAATAAGCCCCCCTCCGATTTTTGAAGTAAAACATTTAGAAAATGTAGGTAGGCTTTCGGCAATAAAAACTGTGGAAATGCCAATGAAAAATGAATTTTAACAGAGGAGCAATAAAAGAGGTGTGCATGTTAGCCAGTAAAAAGTTCTATGTTCAGGAGCAGCTGGGCCTAAATAGCTGAATAATTACCCACATGATTAGAAGGCAGAGGGATTTACACATTTAAAAATGTATTATTTAGCACCAGCCACAATGTTGAAAGTAGTCTTAGGATGTATAAGAGCAATTAGACTCATATAAATGAGCCTGAAAGATGTCCACCTAAGAGAAACTGGCCCCCAAACCAGAAATTATTTCCACAGGAAGAAACACATTGCATTTGTGAAAAGATGTTCTTGTCGCATGAGTTCATCTAGACGCTAAAATCCACAATGCTTAGAAACGTCTTCCCGAATATAATTCATTACTCGAGTCATTTGGGAGAAAATAAACTCCCACAACATCTAAATTAGCAAGCCACAAAAGACATCATTAGATTATATTTCAATAACCGGATGGGAGTTAAAAAACTTAAGACAATGCTGAGCTAAAAGTAAACGAGGCAAATTAATATGCAATGATTTGGTTTGAGGGCTAGCAAGCATTGCACCATTGATTAAAGAGATGCTGGGAATGAGAGAGCTGTGATACAAGGAAGAAAAAAAGACTCCTTTCACAGATGACTGCATGATTTTCTTTTCAGGACTGTCCTATTAAAAGCACTGGCCATTCTAGTCATCAGATCTATGTTTTTGCTGGTATCTGATGGTGTCTATAGGCATTCATGCATTCACAAACTGTTAATTAGTGTGATATTGCAGCTAATTGCAGAGCAAGGAGGTTTGAGGAAAAACATTGTTACATATAATTCAAAGCCTGGATAATGGATCCCATACCTGTAATGTATATTTGGGTATGTGCCTGGCTAGTTCCTGTAGCAGGGACTAGCTATCCAATTTTAATCTGCTAAAATACAGGGGTAATTTAAAACGGCAGGTACTCCCCCAATTCTTCCTGCACTGATTTGTGAGTTAAACCCTATTCATTAAAGGAACAATCACCTGTGGCCAAATTAGCAACAGGAGAAACATAGCCATAGGAGTGAACCAGGCTTAGCTGTCTGTTCACATAGAGCAGTGGTCCTGCAGACAGCACAGCAACACCGGGTCCCTGGTTCAACTACAAGCAGGTTATCACAGGAATGCAATCCTGCAAACTTGCAGTACAATGTCAATATTAGCAGTAAATTGCAAATAGGAATTTACTATTGGAATTCTTCTGCTCACTGACTACCAACCACTCAGAATTACAAAAAGGTAAAAATGTTTGCGTGCTCTACAGGAGTTCTCTATATGAAATTTAGTTAAAGCACAAGAAAGCACATATACAGTATTTGTGATGTAAGGTATGATAATACTGGACACATATTTTACAGTCAGGTATTTATTTATCCATTAATAATCCTAGAAAACCTCCCTTACATACCATCTATTGGATTTTATCAGTGTGGTGAGAAAAGTAAATGTATGGCTATAGCAGACTGTATGTGAGCCTCATTGTGAGCAGACTCAATGAATTTGCCAAATTACTAAAAGCGAAACCCACAGAAAAAACTCATGCATCATGAAGGCTATTAATATCTTGAAATGGCTCAAGGGATCTCTGCCATTGACTTGTACATGACCTCGACTTAGCTGAAGTATTTTCGGTTTCACAGAAAACACTTCTCAACCTTTGATAAATCTACCCTTAAACGTTTCCATAAAACATTTCACCACTCATCCAAGTGGCTTCTCTAACTCTATTAAACCGAGCTCAACCAAACTCTACGATTTCATCTTATTTATCAATAAAATATCTTTTATCAATAAAAAATTTAAAAAGTAGGGTTGGGAAAAGACTTGATCAAATGAAGCAAAACTCAAATTGTATGAATTTTTCAGATTTGTTGCCAAAATCGCTTATCAGACAAAATCCAGTGCAGATAACACTATTTTAAAATTGTTAAAGGGATATCTGCCATTGACGTCTACATGACCTCGGAAGGTGTGAGATGGCATATTTGTTACCGTTTTTACATTATTTTACTTATTTTGCCTCTTTCCACTCTAAAGTGGGGATCAATGACAAAAGCAGAAAAAAAGAACCTCTTGCACTGGAAGGCTACAGTTTTATTGTTATTGTTAATGTTACTTGTCTCCTTTATTCAGTTCCTCTGCTACTCATCATCAGACCACTGCCTGGTTGTGAAAGCAAATTGGACCCAGTGATCATAAAATGTAGGCAAAAGCACTTACACATTTGTCATGCTGTATGAGAATTAATTCAACATCAAAGTCACTGCAATCACAGATCCTTTTATTTAAAGAATAACTAATTGGAATAGTAGAGTATACTAACCGAGCTCTCACTTATCTGTGGCATGTGGTGTAATATGCTCTCCTTATCATTGCACATGTAAATACTGCATCCAGACATTCTAATGTAAAGTAATATTGATTTAAACTTAATTATGTAATGCAGTCTGTTGCATTTACATTGGCTCATTCCTCCATGTGCTTGCCTTAGTGCAGCAGCTCTCCAACAACATTGCTGGCCATTCAATCTTAGAACAGTTGTAGTTGCTTATTGAGATGATAAGTAGAGTAACCAATCTGAGACAGGTTACGCTCAGACATTTCAAATAAAGATTTAAATGTAAAAAATGAGCCTTGTCTTGTCTAAGGAAGGAATAATAAATAAAAGCAGGTGTGAAATGTTGGAATTGAAAACAGCTGGATATGACGGATGTGATCTGACTTCTCCGGAGCTTCAGTCTTTAATCCCTGTGGCTCAGTGTGAATATTTCCTTTCTGATGCAATGCAGAAATAATAAAATGGAGTGCAGCATATGGAGGGTTTTTAACGGATGAAAGAGGATTAGGGTGAAGCAGGAGATTAACCGATTAGTTGCTAGATCAACAGTACTTTGCCCTGCAATGCAATGGATGCCTCTCTTCTCGCAACATATGAGAAAATACCTTTCAACCTTCCCATTAGGAAGAATTACAGAAGATAAATGGATAAGTACCACATACTTTGTTGTTGTTATACTCCCAGCTCCACATCACTTCTATCAATTATTTTCCCACTTGCACATTGGATACTAATGCTAAAAATGGCAGGCATGCCCGATCTAATTCATGGGAAAAGATTCTTTGAAACCAGGAAACTAGACAAACCAAAGTGAAAGGGGACACAGGGAAATCTTGTTGACTTATTTATATGGCTGATATGTCTTTACTTAACACAAATGACAACCATGAAGATATTGTTAAATGGCTAACCTGGAAGGCTCTATCCTCTTATAGTCAGACTTGGGTTTCTGTTCACTGAAAACAGGAAGATGCATTTACATGTTCAACAAGATTTCACTGGATTGTGCAAAGAGTTGTGGGAGTTGGCAGGAAAATATTGTTTCTGTGTTGAAGCTATGGGTCAAATCGCTCCATTGCTTTTGAAACTAAGCTAATCTAGCACTCAGCATTCTGGACTTAGGTTAGATAGGCATACTACCCAGCCCTATGAGAAGCAAAATACACAAATACAGATGTCTGCCAAAAAATATTCAACAAAATAATAGTCTGGTAACATTAATGTACAGTTATCTGCTCGCCTTGCCCAGAACCCAGAAATTGCACAATAAATGGATCACAAATATCCCCAAAATGTGTTTGTTTCATCTGATCCCTTGCTGTATGCACCAATGCCTTATCCCTAATACTTAAGCAAAGTTGCCATTTTCATCCTGGTATTAAACCAGATTCTCTTGATAATATGATTCACAACTCAATGATCGTGAATTCTGTACAAGTCTAGATAACAATGTTTACCGAGCTCTATCAGTATGTTATGAATCACAGCCATTCTTCCCCCAATTAAGATTCATACACTAGATCCAATCATCCTACTTTGTGGCTGTGGACTACATATATTCTCATCTAGAATTCTGAATACCATACATGTGGGGTTACCTTGGCTTTATAAAGTGCTAGTCCCTGGAGGGAAAAACAAGAATGTAAATCACACATTATCATTTTTATTGTTTATTACAATGAAACATTTTTTGACATAAGCACAAAAGTGAAGTATTTGTTCTTGTTTCATGCTCACTGGAATAATCAACCATCACTGTGAAAAAAAAAATCACTTAATTAGACATTAAAGCAAAAGCTGAAGTTGCTGTTATAGAAAAGGTCATATGTAATGTGGCACCAACATCTCTGCATGTAATGTAAATTGGTGTGAAGTGAGTGTGTCAGTACGTGCACACGCTTCACAATCAAACAGATACTTTAAACTATTCACAACACATATACCCTATGCATTTTAGTACTTCTGCATTTGCATTTCAAGTAAGATCAGATCTTATTCATTAATCTCTCAATCAATAAGCACACACATTCACATACTGTTGAGCTGAAGAGATTTCATCATATCCCTTGCTATACAAGTTTTCCTGTTTAAAGTTGAGGTTTTGGACTTATGTCATAAATACAGAGCTCCATAAAAATCTGTGTATTTTAAATACAATGAATTTACCTTTTTTCTTAGCTGCCTGGGGACCCACACCCCAGTTGCAACCTCCGGTCAGCTCCTCTAAATGCTAATACTCTCCTCCACTGGTCACGTTGTTCTTACCGCTTGCATTCCTCTTTGGGGTGGGGGCTGATGCAGCGCTCACAGTTCCATCTGGAGGGAGTGGGCCTGGGTCAATGGGGCCCAATAAGGCCCAAGCACACTGGATTGTTTTACCAGTTTGACCCTGAAAGCATTTGTATTGATATACATTAAAGGCACTTCTATCCAAACATGATTTTTTTTCCAATGCTTTTGGGAACCTCGAACCCAGTGGCTTCAATTGAGTGGTAATTCCAAGTATCCATCACCGTGCTATGTCAGTAAGTGCAACTGCTTTCCCTCCAAAGAATCTTATGCTAACACTGTTTGTTGAGCAATGGAAGTGATGCTATTCTCACTACAAACATTTTAACTGCACCCGTTTTGTATCAAAATGCAAGCAGAAATGTGTGCAAATTTAAGTACAATTTGGACAAGCTTTCCACATGGCTACAGCAATACTGGAATTGCAGTACAAGCACTGCATTGTGGATAATCAAAAATGATGATTTGCATCAATTACATTGTAGTTGTAAATGACTGCTAATGGTTGGTTAGTCAAGGCTAAAATTGCAGACTGAGCTACTAATCCCTTCAAAGAAATGTGGGGAAAATAAAGCATATGGAAATCTGAATATTTCAATTATTCAAAGGGCAAGTAAAAAATAAAGGCCCTTAAAGATTCACTGAAATATGTAGATGTAAAGATCCCTACAACTGTGAGACATATGCTGTTTTCCCCAGTGTTGGAGAAAGTCATTTATATTTCTTTTTGTTTTGGCTGCTTCTTGGAAGACTACTATGGAAAGAGAGCACAAGTGGTGCTTTTTGAGATCTTAGGGAGCCTTGCAGTATGGAAGTGAAGCAACATTTTAAATACAAGTCTAAAATTAATTTTGAGAGATGAGTAAGCTTGTTGGAGGTGCAGGGTTTGGCAGAGAATGTGACTCACTGAACAAATACATTTTCTGCCTGAAAGAGTTAATATAATCATATGACAAAAATAAGTACTGTGCAGGAATTTTATATCATATACCCAAAAGAGGTTTCAGTTACAGTAAATGAACAAAATGACACAGGTAACTCACTAATTGATTTGGAGTGTTCCATTACATTTCAGCAGAGTCCACAAATCAAAAGGGGCCTCATTTACTTTTTCTTCTGCCACAACTACAAGAGCACTAATGGGCATAAGATCATATAATTTAATACTCATGTATTTTGGACATGGGCAGGGACAGTGCGGTGAACGGCACCTTACAGTAACATAAATATCCAGTGCAGCACTGGTGTGCCATAGGGCAAGCCTTGAGTACAAGGTTCCTTTCTTCCCTCACTGGCACTCCCTAACTTGTGTGTCTAAATGAAAAGCAAGTTTGGTGGTTGGAGGGGAACACCTACATACATCACCCCATCCACCCCTCATGAATACAGCACTGACAAATGCAATTTAGGGGCAGGTAAGGGCTGCTATCAGAAACTATGAGGTACTTTACTATTTAAAGCCCCAAACTAATTTTTCTTGTGGTCATGCTCCTTGTCTTCCTATACCACACCCATTGCACCTCAAACATTGTGTATAAACCCTGCCCACCCCCCCACAAGTTCTGCCCCTTTACAGCATGCAAATCAGACTGCATTTCTGAGATCTTCCATCAGCCATGGAGCCTTGGACCTGACCTGTTATCCAAAATGCTTGGAACCTGGTTGTTTCCAGATAAGGGATCCATAATTAGGATCTCCATACCTTAAGGGGCAGATTTATCGAATTCACATGAAGGATTCGAAATTCGATAGAATTTTCAAAAAGATTCGAATTGAATTTTCGAATGTTTTAGAAGATCGCTTTGACCATTGAATTTTGAAAATTCGATCGAATAGAATTATTCGAATCTACTCGAATATTCGACAGTCAAATAACTTGCCCTTTAAATTTATATTCGACTGCCTAGTTCGCCAGTTTCAACCTACCAAATTGGTTTTAATTATTTTTGATTGAATAAAAAAATGTGATCAAATGGTCAAAATCATCGATCAATCGAACTATTTGTATTTGATCATTCGATTGATCGAACTGCGGTAAAATCCTTCGAATTCGATAGTCGAATTCGAGGGTAAATTCACCCTCGAATTCGACCAATAGTAAATCTGCCTCTAAGTCTACTAAAAATGTTTTTAAACATTAATTAAACCAATAGGGTGGTTTTGCCTCCAATAAGGATTAATTATATCTTAGGTGGGATCAAGTACAAGGTACTGTTTTATTATTTTAAAGAAAAAGGAAATTGTTTAAAAAAGTGAAATTATTTGATTAAAATGGAATCTATGGAAGATGGCCATCCCATAATTCCGAGTTTTCTGGATAATGATTTTTAAGAAACGAATCCCATAGCTGTACCTCTGTAGCCCCCAAATTGCAGCCCTTGGTAGGTGGAATGTTGAAGCAATTACAATAGTATTCCAATTATTAAACAGTGCCTGTCAGGAAGGTGTTTTAATGATGTATTGTGAATTGCCACATTTATCAAAACCTTTTGGATTTTTTAAATGTGCTTCAGTTTTTTCAAGCTCTGAACTTATAACACCAAACACCCAACTGATTCTATAAGTCAACGAAAAAAGACACACAATGCATTAAATGAATTGAAAGTCTATGGGGACTTTTTAAATCAATAGAAATTATTTTCCTGCATTACGATCTATTAGTACTAACTCAAAGAATGACTTGTGAAGAAGAAACACATCTATTTTTTTCATGATGATTTGTATATCTGCCCCTAAATTTCAACAACCACTTATAATTTAAGCAAATAAGGCTGTACTCCATCTTGCTTTAGTTGTGAATTGAGTTTATTAGCAAATAACGCATTATTTGGCAGCATTTCAGGAAAGACGTTATAAAGGGCACAGTTTTTCTCACTCTTTCATTTCTAGGTATTTCCTAAAATAATATACCAGGAAAAACTCTGTTTCCTTTGCAAGGAACATGAGCCATATTTCAATTATCAGAGCTCAAACACAAGCTGATATCTGTTTTGTGACCCTGCAAAAACCACATAGCAGATCCTTTGCAGAGTGTGACATTGTGTGTAGAACATTTTACACATCAGAGCAGCCAAAATTACACCTCTAAAATGAGTTTTCAGAACAATACATTGCAGGGCTGTTGCTTTCAAGCATTTCATCCTGATCTGTATTATGTATCTGTCTGACGGGAAGAAATGATACCATTTGCCCTCTTTTATTTTAATGAAAATTTAATTTGCAGTAATTATTCCAAAATATACATCTATATTGTATCCAGTATATCCTCTTTGCCCATTGCCAAGATAGTGACTGTGCAATAGAAGTCCATTGGGCTAAATGTTAATGGCTAAGGGATATTTTTTGTGTCTAGGTTGCTCTAAAGCTCCATGTATGGTAGCTTTATTGAATATACTGTAATCTGCATCTGCAAACACAGATTTTTCATGTGTCCCCAAACAAACATTCTGCCAGATTCAATTCAGTGAGAAAAAGGTTTATTATGTGAAAAGATTCAATTTGAGATGCAATTAAATTCAGAAAACATATCTCGATGTTTATCACATGAAAACTGTAGAAAAAACTGGAACTAAATTAGGAGCAAAGATTTTTCTCCTGAAATGAAATCTCATCCATGACTTTTCATGAGATAACTTTTTCTCACTGAACTGAATCTGGCCCAATATTGGATAAGTCCTTCAAAAAGTTATAGACAGTTCTGCACCGTACATAGAAATATAGCCTAACTACAGTACATTATATTAGCAAATTGTGTTGCAATATTCACTGATGATAGGAAACTCCCAAAATACAACTGAGTTTAGTATATGTATTATTTTTTAAAAGCTACAACACCTTCTGTTGCTATTGAGATCAGACAGGAGTTCAGTAGAATGCCAGAAAATTTACTAGAAATTACATCAAAAACTCCCTATTTCTTTTTCTGAAAGGAAGAATCTTTTCCTCTGTATCAATATATGTATATGTTAGCATTGTCATAAAACATGTGTATGTGAGTACAGGTATGGGTCCTGTTATCCAGAATACTAGAGACCTGGGGTTTTCCAGATAGGGGATCTTTCTGTAATTTGGATCTCTAGACCATAATTCTACTAAAAATTATTTAATGTTAAATAAACACAATAGAGTCAATTAGATCTTAGTTGGGATAAAGCATACGTTACTATTTTATTATTATTAATATTATTTTATTATTATTACAGAGGAAAAGGAAATAATCTCTAAAAATGTAAATTACTTAATTAAAGCAGATCCTATGACATTCCTGTAATTCAGAGCTTTCTGGATAACAGATCCCATACCTGTAGCAGCAGTGAGGAAAGCAAAAGTTCTTCAGGTATTGTTTCTGTACAAGATGTAACAATATAACAGCACCCTGCTAGAAATGTGAATGACACGCAATAGTAAAAATCCAAGTCCCACTGCGACCCCTTCAGTTACTGTGTTGGAAAAACAATAGCCTTGCAGAAAGCAGTTCCATCAAGTGCTGACTCTTTCCAAAAGCAAAAGATCACGCAAAATGGCTTGAGATGGCTGCTACACACCAATATCACAGCTAAAAAAACAGTTATTTGTTCAGGAATAAAATTTCATATAAGTGAATTATTTGCAGTGTAAACAGAAATGATTTAGAAATAAAAACTACAGCATAAAAACCCCTTTAAGAAATATTAAAAAATATGAAAGTTTTAGCTATTTTTGCCACTATAGCAAATAATAAATGACCACCCTTGTGATCTCACTCACTTATGCACTTGATGATCTGCTCCGATAAAAAATAGAATAGAATTAAAGATTGTTGATTATTCAGATTACTTTAAACCACAAAAAGGTGTCATTTATTAAGTGTAAAAACCCTAAAAAAAAACACTAATACAAAACTGTGCCACCTAAAAGCTGTTGAGGTTATGTACAAGTCAAAGGGGACTTTCAGCTGTAAAATCTTTCTTTAGTTGTTTTTGGATTTTTTTTACTTTTGTAATCTCTGAAAATTATTATAAAAATTAGGATTTTGAGGTTTTTGTATTCTTGTTCGGACTATTTATTTATGATTTTTATATAGGATCTTTTAATATATTACTTGACATTCTTGGTTTTAGTTTTTTTGTGGTTTCAAAAACCTCGAAAACTACACAAATCTGAATTTTGATGTGTGTATTTAGAATGTGGAAAAGCACAGAATAGTTTGTTTAGACCAATAAACTAAAGATTTTGCACCATACTTATATATGACAGGCTAAATTGTCTCACTTGCAGTGTATCTAACAGTTACTCATTATGGAGATAAAATAACATGAAGACAGGCAATGCTAATGTGGTTTTAATGTCATAAAGATGGCATCATGTAACAATGCTTGACACCCAATAATAGGCACCATGCACAATTTCAGTATATTTAAAGTCTCCGGCTATAAAATGGGAATTCTGCATATTAAATCCCAAACTTTCCACTTGGTTTCTTTTTATCTCTCCATTTATTTCTTGTTTTAATTAAACCTGCAAGGCGGCAAAAGCCAAATAAATCAGTTGGCACATTGCTTCCATGTAAAGTATTGTTTAACTGCCTATTCTCTTTTTCCGTTCTCAACCTGGGATCAATAAATCAATATATGATTTGCATTTATACAGAGCTTTTACAACTCTGTGTAGGGAGAATTTAAATACAATTTAAACCAACATGAATAGCAAAATGTGATTAATTTTAGCCCTCCCACCATAACTGTTTGGTGTATGTGCTATAAAACACATTCCACTTTTCTACATCAGATACCTGGAACCAGCTATTCAATGTACAGACTAAATGTAGCCAAAAAAAGTCAGTCAGTTTGGCTCCAGTGTTACTAGACTGTGGTGCGCTGCAAGAGTTTGCATTAATCTTGAAATCTATATTTGCATGACCAAAGTTGACACACCTGAAACATATACACAAACCCATAAATATTCCCTGGGGGAAATATTATTCAATTAACAGTCAAGAGGGCCAAAAATGCCCTCTTGGTGGGTCTATGTATGTGGCTACTTCTTTGCCCCTTGTAAGTCCCAACTAACCACATAGTAAGGGGCTCCATGATTCCTGATTGGATCCATGTATATAGTACGTATAACGTATAACCTCAGCTAAATGATTTTTATGTCTTCCTCTGTCTCAAAGACTCTCCCAAGTAGGGTGATAATACATGAAAATATTTTGTTTTATTACATATGATTCTGCAAACCTAGTTAGCTATCTAGGGCTGCATAACTACTGTATATTATTAAAAAATGATTATGATGATAACCTATACCGAAGTGATGTCATAAGCATTCATATTGTATATTTTATCATTTGTGATCACATAGTTATTGACCCTTATTTTTGGATAGAACAATGGGGAATGTTTATTAACATGGGAGATAAATATCTGGAGAGATTTCTGGAGATGTTGCTTATAGCAACCAATCTTTGCTTTTGTTTTCTAACTTATAGGTGGCTATTTAAATCTAATTGCTGATTGGTTGCCATGGGCAACATCTCCAGAAATCTCTCCAGATATTTATCTCCAAAGTTAGCCAACATGCCCCAATGTATTTACAATAGAATCATCTGCATAATAAAAATATCTATTCTAATGGCATAGCATCAGAACATACAAATATATTAGTCATATACAGACTGTGCTCACGCTGTAACCTGTACACCCCGAAATATATGTTTCTGTCAGAAACTTCTGCTTTTTATCATTTCACATTCTCTCTGGCAAAAAAAAAATGTGTCATACATATTACTTTTCACTCCTTGTCTATAAAAGTTTGAATTTAAAAAAAATGCTGAATTGTCATTTAAATATGAGATGATGTTTCTCAAGGTGCAAAAGAAATGTCTCAGCGTGTAGCATGTCCTTCATAAAGCTAGCTATAATGATGATTACATCAGTTAAATTCCCCAAAGGAATCTTATCACTATGGAAGGGTATAAGCCAAAGGATGAAAGCCCAAAGGATTCTGTTCCTTTGCATGAAAAGTACAAAGACATTTATCTCAGAAATAATGGGAAAACTTGAGTTTTTTCAAGGACAGGCATCTGTTTGTTCTGCAGATTCTGTTGGATCTATCTATCATCCATCTATCATCTCTCTATCATCTATCTATCTTTCCATCCATCTATCGATCTTTCTATGTATCTGTACAGATGAAGAAGGTCTAATATCTGCACTTTGCTCAAACAGCCAAGTGCCATGTGCATTATGAATACCTGCTATATATATATATATATATATCTTTGTACGGGTCAATGCCATCTCTCCTACATAGGAATGTATTGTTACTCACATTGCATTATTATTGAAAGCATTTTGGGTTTGAAAATGTATAATAATGTATCTAATGTATAATAAACTGATTTATTTTCATGCGGGACATAGGTAGCCATTTTGAATGCATATGGTAAGGAGCTTCTCTAACTAAGGAGGGCAATGCAAATGCTATTGCAGACCTAAAACTGCCTTAACTGCAATGTAAAATTATAACAGAGGGTGAATTCATAGTCTTCCATCTTGATCCTTTCTTAGGAGCCTGCGGGGGGCTGGGACGCCTGCACGCGTTGCTTCCTCTTCGTGGTTGTTCCTCTATTTATAGGCGCAAAAGCGCTGACTTTATGACGTCAGCGCACAATGGTGCAAAATTTTAAATATTTAAAGGGAAATACCTTTATTCACATTGCCCGTTATAGGTTTTGTTTCCTGGTGCCTTGATCTTATATTCTGATCTGATTCTTGTGTGTGACCCTGCCTGGCTATTGACTATTCTGACCTGAATTCTGACCTTTTGCCTGATTACCGACTCTGATTCTGCTAAACCCTCTGATCGATCTCCTGGTTTGACCCGTGCCTACCTGACTTTGTTTGTACTCCTCTTGCCCCGATCCGGCCTGATTTGACTACGATTCTGCTTCACGCCTTGTAGCACAACCTTCTGCCCAAAGACTTTGCCTACAGTTGTGCCCCTTTGTCTGCCCAGAAGCCCTCACATTGCACCTCTCGTTTTAAGACCAGGCTGCATCCAATTAGCCAAGGGCTCTTCCCGAGGTAAAAGGCGGCTGTTCTAGGCAGAAGTACGAGACTTGACATGGTGCTTGGCATCGGTTCTGGTTCTAAGGTGCCAACCGTTACAAGCAGTTTGAGTTCTGTGCTCATCTACTGGCCCACCCTCAAACATTAATGTTTTCATTTGATTGTGCTGGATGGGGATATGGGGCTCCTAAGGAATCCATTGGTAATTATATAAGTCCAATAAGGCATCACTCCTCTTTAAGTAGATGTAGGGGCTGATTTACTAAGGGTCGAAGTAAAATTGAATTTCAAAAATTGAATTTCGAAGTAATTTTGGGCTACTTCGACTATAGAATAGCTCAAAATTCTACTGGCCCTTTAAAAATCCTTTAAATTCGACTATTCCCCAGCTTAAAGCTGCCGAATTGCCATTTTAGCCTATGGGGACCTCACAGAACTTGGCCAGAAATTCGAAAGATTTTGGTGAAAATTATTTGAATTGTTCAATCGAATCAAATGATTTGAAGGATTTTCATTCAATCAAATATGGCCGTTTTTTGACTGAAAACGGCCATATTCGATCAAAAAGGCCGAAAAGTTCCACTTCGAAATTCGACCCTTAGTAAATCAGCCCCTAAGAGTTACCATAGGTCTCTTTCAATTTATATCTTTTTATAGTAATGCAAAGATAGTGATAACTACAGCAATAGAAATTGGATGGCTATGGTAAATGCAACCTAATGAGATCTGTGGGCAAGTTGTTGTTCAACTAGGAAAGGTTAGAAGCAGAGTAATTACCAACTATTACTAATCAGACTGCACAGGTATATGTAATTTGCCAGTAAAAGCATTAAGATACAATCGTATGTAGTGAGATGGAAGCATAAAGTATATCTTTGAAAGAAAAATCAGGTAACCAAATGTACTTTTTACGCACCAGCAAATTATCGATACATATTTAAAATAAATGTTGAAGAAACTACATCATTTTGTGCTAATGTTCCATTGTACTGGCATTTTAATCAGCATCTTTAGAATCTACTGGCACACAATACTTTTGAACTCTTTTCTTGTTCTGGATTTATTTTCTAAAGCCCTGGGGGTTCTGTAAAAACTCTTAGGATTCTTGTAAACCCTTTTATTTCCCTTAAAGCTGGCAGACTGACAGGTTTTAGTTATTCTTAGAGCTAAATTATTCATCTCGATTCCCCCTCCCAGCTCTGACTTCTGAATCTTTAACATGGCTCCTGGGATATATCGGGGCCTTTTTTCCCATTTAAAATGAAGTAGTTTTTATTTTATTTTTTTCCACTTTAATTTTTCATTCTGAAAACTGGATACACATTGTGTTATAATGATGGATCATAAATAAGACAGTAACCGCTCCTTAGAACAATTACATATTGGTGTAAGTGCGTAAAATGATGTTCAGTTCACCTTTACCCCCTCTTAGCTTCAAGTATTGCCATTGTTTGATATAAATTTGACTAAAGATTTGATGGAAAATATCTTTTTCATCATCTTTTGGTATCAGCATGTATTTGTCTCTGCAAACAAACTTGAAGCACAGCACCCGATGATGAATAAAATGCCTTTATTTCAATTTCTCTGGCAATAGTCTGGACATAGCGACGTTTCAGGCCGCATTGGGCCTTTTATCAAGCTCGATAAAATTTGTCTCTGTACATCAAATCAACTGAAAAGGATAAGTATTTGTTATTAACTGTTATTTTATAGTAAGGTGGTATATTTTAATACTGTGGTTTAATTTTTTATATATTTTTTCTGTATTTGGTGCTAAATAGCAAAGTGTGCTATCGTGGTTACAACAAGTTGGCATAACCTGCTTTACTTTTGCACTTAGATTTCCTTCAGTTTGAGGGGGTGGGGTTTGATTAGTTTCACCTGAACAGACTGTATAAATAGAACCCCTGGGACCCCAGTGGAGCTTGATCTAGTGTTTAGCTGCTCTTAAGTGTTTGCTCTTTAAGGGGGGATCGGTAAGTGTTACAAACACCGGAGTTAGGATCTATAAGTGGAGTTGCAAACACTGGAGTTACAAACTAAAGGAGGTTCAAACTAGGTCAAAAGTTTGTTCTAAACCCTCTTTTTTTATTCCTGTTTTGATCTGTAACTGGGATAATGAGTGCTAGCAAGATTGAAGGTCTGACCTAGTGCACAGTCTGCCATGTATATGCAGATTTGGAACAAGAGATCCAAAATGCTTACTTCTGTGGTGGATGTGAGCAAATTGCCAATTTGGAGGCTCGAGTTAGAGCACTAGAGCAGGGATCTGCAACCTTGCCTCTCCAGCTGTTAAGGAACTACAAGTCCCACAATGCAATGAAGGCGTCTGTCATGATTCACAAAGGTAAATGCATTGTGGGACTTGTAGTTCCTTAACAGCTGGAGAGCCAAGGTTGCAGATCCCTGCACTAGAGGAACAAATTGCAACACTGTGGTCGATCTTTAAAGGAGTCTCTTGCTCACTGAGCAGGACCTCGTGGGGTCAGATAGTTTGGGGGGAACAGAACAGCAGCAGGATTTTGAGGCAGCCAGCTGGGTGACAGTTAGAAAATCTAAGGTGGGCAAAAGGAAAAGGGACTTGGGTTTATACATCCCAAAAGCTTTGCCAGATTGTGGCTGGGAGACCAGTTTCTCTAGTAGTTGTGGGGAGGAGAGCAGAGTCAGGCCTAAGCAGATTGTGGTTGTAGGGGATTCAATTATTAGGAAAGTGGATAGGGTAGACAAATTATTGGGTGGGGCTGGGCATGACCCAACGGTCTTAGTACGTATCGGTACTAATGACAAGATAAATGGTAAATGGAAGACCTTAAAGAGTGAGTTCGGGGATCTAGGCTCTAAGATTAAGGGAAGATCTTCCAATGTCATTTTTTAGGAAATTTTGCCTGTGCCACATGCAAGTTTAGGGAGACAGTGTGGGCTTAGGGAGCTAAATGCAAGGCTCTAGTCTTGGTGTAGGAAGGAAGGTTTGGGTTCCTAGAGCACTGGGCTGATTTTTCCTTGGGGTACAACCTATACAGTCGTTACAGATTGCATCTCAATGAAAGGGTGAGTATGAAGCCCAGCTACTTTTACAAATAGAAGCGGCTTCAGAACTAGGTCAAGTTTTTTTATGGGTTACTTGAATTATCCAGACATTGACTGGGGTAATCAAGCTAGTAGGTTTGTAAATATACTAAGTGACAAATTTTTATTCCAGCATGTTCAAGAACCTACTAGGAATGGCTCTCTTTTGGATCTTGTAATAACTAATAACTCATCTCTAGCATTTGTGTGCGTGAGCATTTAGGGAATAGTGATCATAACATGGTTTGCTTTGAGATTCTGTTGCAGAGGCAATTCTATAAGGGAGTAACTAAAACATTGAATTTCAGACGTGCAAACTTTGACAGTATAAGAGCATCTCTGCAACATATTAAGTGGGAAATGTTTTTCACAGGGTTAAACACTGAACAAAAATGGGAAGTCTTTTAAATGCTGCTTAATAAATATACATGTCAGTATATTCTGCTTGTAAGCAAAGAACGTTGTTGCAAAACAAAACTTTTTTGGTTCAATAGACGTGTTGGTGTGGGTAAGAAAAGAAGTGCTTTTAAGGCTTTCAAGTTAGCTGGGACAGCTGAATCATTTATAAGGTACAAGGAGACCAATAAATCATACAAAAAAACAAGCCAAAATCGATATGGAAAAGGATATTTTAATAAGCAGTAAAACTAATCTAAAATTATTTTTTAAATATGTAAATAGTAAAAAAATGAAGCAGGAAGGGGTAGGACCTTTATTATCAGAGGGGGTCAGCTGGTTGATGAGAACAAGCAAAAAACTCAGATTCCAAATGCATACTTTTCATCTGTCTACACAAATGAGGAACCAGCCAATTCCTTATTAATAGTCCCACTTCTAATAATACATCTAATGATGCATGGTTCACACATGATGAAATTCAAAGGAGACTAAAACATGTTAAGATAAACAAAGGTCTAGGGCCAGATGGGATTCATGCCAGGGTACTTGTGAGTTTAGCTCTGTGATTTCAACTTGTTTATTATTGACCTGGATGTGGGCATTGAAAGTACTGTTTCTGTTTTTGCAGATGATACTAAATTGTGCACAACTATAGGTTCCATGCAGGATGCTGCCACTCTGCAGAGTGATTTGTATAAGTTGGGAAACTGGGCATCAAACTGGAAAATGAGGTTCAATATTGATGAATGCAAGGTTATGCAAAAATAATATAAATGCAAGTTATACACTAAATGGCAGTGTGTTGAGAGTTTCTTTAAAGGAATTGTTCAGTATAAAAATAAAAACTGGGTAAATAGATAGGCTGTGCAAAATAAAAAATGTTTCTATTATAGTTAGTTAGCCAAAAATTTAATGTATAAAGGCTGGAGTGATTGTTAAGTATGACCTAAAAGAACAGGACACTACTACTTGCTTTTCAGCTCTCTTTTGTTTACACTGACTGGGTACCCTGGTTACCAGGCAGTAACCAATCAGTGAATTGAGGGAGGGCCACATGGGACATAACTGTTGCTTTTGAATCTGATCTGAATGCTGAGGATCAATTGCAAACTCACTGAACAGTTATGTCCCATGTGGCCCCCCTTCAAGTCGCTGACTAACTCAGATTTAGGGAGCTGAAAAAGCAGGAAGTTGGATTCTGGCTATTATATTTGACATCCAGTCACTCCAACTTTTATAGTTTGCATTTTTCCCTGACTAACTATATTAGAAACATTTTTTATTTTGCACAGCCTATCTATTTACCCAGTTTTAAATTTTACCCTGAACTGTTCCTTTAAATGAGAAGGATCTTGGGGTTTTTATTGATAACAAGTTGTCTAATTGTGGGCAGTGTCATTCTGTAGCTACTAAAGCAAATAAAGTACTGTCTTGCATAAAAAAGGGCATAAACTCAAGGGATGAAAACATAACTATACCTCTTTATAGATCCCTAGTAAGGCCTCATCTGGAGTATGCAGTGCAGGTTTGGACTCCAGTCCTTAAGAGGGATATAAATGAGCTGGAAAGAGGGCAGAGACTAAGCTGGTTAGAGGGATGGAAGACTTTATGAGGGTAAAAAGGTGCTTGTGAGGGGACATGATTACACTTTACAAATACATTAGAGGACATTATAGACAAATATCAGGGGACCTTTTTACCCATAAAGAGGATCACCCCACCAGAGGCCACCCCTTCAGACTAGAAGAAAAGGGCTCTTATTTGAAGCAGCGTAGGAGGTTTTTTTTTTGTCAAAGTGAGGACAGTGAGGTTGTGAAATGTACTGTCGGGTGATTTTGTGATGGCTGATTCTGTTGATGCTTTTAAAAGGGGCCTGGATGATTTTTGGACAGACATAATATCAAAGGCTATTTTGATACTAAACTCTACAGTTAGTATAGCTATGGGCAAATACGGTTTGTGTGAAAGAGTGGAGGGGTGTGTGTGTATGCTGGGTTTTAATTGGGAGCGGTTGAACTTGATGGACTTTGTCTTTTTTCAACCCAATTTAACTATGTAACTATATTAATGCATTTCTCCTACTCTGAAACTGTATATTAACTTGACATCTCCCCAAACCCTTCTTCAGATATCCAATGGGACTTGTAGTTTAGCAATATGATCAGGTTATGTTCTAGTAATGTTCCGCAGTAATATTTAAAGCCATAGTTCACCATGTACTATGTAATTTCTTTCATTTTTATGTTTCTACAGATGCCATATTGCTAATCCAAGGACAAGTATACAGTCAATAATATCACCTATCACCAATTTAAAATATAACAATAAATTATGCCTACAAATTGAGATTTATTAAATGAAAAACCAAGAAAAACTCTAATACAAAACTTGCAAACAAAGTAAAAGCCCTTTAGAAATCAATGAGAACTGTGCTGATACTTTATTATTAGTGGTGTGCGAATTCGTGGCGAATTACCGTGATTCGCCGCTGGCGAATAAATTGGCGAAACGCCAGCGAAAATTCGCAGAGAAAAACGAGTCGCATGTCGAAACGTCGCAACCTGCGTCTAAACATGCCGAGACTCGTTTTGCGATGTTTTTTTGCCAATACGCAAATTTCGCTTGAAATTCGCTAATTTTTAGGCGCACCGAAACTGGGTAGATTCGCCCATCACTATTTATTATGTATATTTACACTTTTAGAGCTTTTGCAGGGATTTTTTTTGTGCTAATAATTACCTGAAAAACTCACATTTTAGTGAACAGCTTATTTTAAATCTTTAGATACCTGCCACCCTGGTTGGTAAACGGTTATCATTAAGTCCCAAGCATCCCTTTAAAGGAACAGTAACATCAAAAAAATTTAAGTGTTTTAAAGTAATAAAAATATAATGCAGTGTTTCTCTGCACTGGTGGAACTGCTGTGTTTGCTTCAGAAAAAATACTATTAAGTTAATAAATAACTAAATAAGCCGCTGTGTAGCAGCAAGGGCAGCCATTCAAAGGCAAAAAGGCTCAGGTTACACAGCAGATAAGCTCTGTAGAATATAATGATGTTATCCGTTATCCACTATTTAACCTGTGCCATATAGTCTTTTTTCAATTTCCGTCATTGCTACACAGCAGCTTGTTTATATGAACCATATTAGTATTTCTGAAGCAAACAGATATGTTTTTGGTGTTACTGTCACTTTAATCCCTTAGAAATCCGTCTCCTCCTCTAACCCCCTCAGCCCCCTCCCTCAGGAATTTACTTTGGCTGTTGGCTAATGAGCATGCTCAGTTCTTCTCAGCTAAGATTACTTAATACACCCTTCAGTCTAACAGCCAATTTAGAGATAGCATTGCTGGTTCCCATAGAAGCTCTAGCTGTCTTATCTTATTTTTTTTTCTCCTAACTACTGTACCTCTCCTGAGCTCAGATTAACCATTACAGTGTTCAACTCCAGCAGAACTTTTTATCAAAGTATGTTGTGTCTGTGTAAACCTGATTTCTACATTGCATGAACTTTACAGTATTCATGTCCTGTTTGCAGATGTCAGTGTTATTGATAGTTTTAGGAAAATGTGACAGTGCTAGCGAATGGAAGGGATATATGCAGTACAAAAGACTAGCTTAGGTGGGGAAGATATGCGCAACTTATATACTTGGTATGAAAATATAGGCTTTACATTTCCTTTAAGTGATTTTTTCTGTTCGTACTTTTTTTATTTGGATATTTTAACTTTCGTGACATGGTTTTAGAGATAATTATCGAGGTTTCAAAAGCCTCTAAAATCTTATTAAAAAGAGTTACATCAACCCATTTTACTTTACAATAAGGTTCCAATCTCCTCTTTTAGCACACCAGCCATATTTTATTGCAGTTTATATTAATTACTGCTTGGAGATGTTTCATTTCCTGTACATCATTTTTGACAAAAAATTTTTTGCCTATGTTTGTTGCTCATTACACAGACGTGACTTATCAAGGGTTTAGCAGCTACACTTGTGACATGCATTTAGTGTAATTACACAACAGGCTTTTCTGAACTGACTACAAAATATACAGTTCAGGCCTTTTTCTTCTGCAACGCTAGATACCTTTTTTCATATAAATGCATTTTTAAAGCTTTTTTATAGGTTATAGTGGGATCAATGCATTTCAATACATTTTCACATATGCATCATTATAGTCAGACTGTTGTAAAAAGGGATTGCTTTTAAGGAGAGTGGTAAAGTCATGGAATAAAGGCATTCACTGTGTTCATCTAATGCTACATTAAATATGGTATTTTGTTGACCTTTTCTTAACCTAGTTTCTCGTATTTCCTTCCAAGCATGTAATGGTAAAGGTGCTTGTAAATCCTAATGTGCAAGTTTCCATATTTCATAGAGAATGCCTTATTCAACCTCTCTGTCTGAGCAAGATGATTACAGTTGAATTGTACTTTAAAATAAACTTTGGTCTGGTGTAGAGTTGATCCAAAGGGCTGTGCAAGGTAGACTTTCTAGGTATGAAGTTGTGATGGAGGGTTTATGTATAGCATAATATACAGTACACAGATAGTGTAATATACAGTATCTCCTAAGTCTGGACTGGCACCTGTATAACTGAGGTCTTTATAACGGAAAACTGGCATTTTTTATGAGTCCTCCTTGAATAGAATATAACATTAGTGACAACAACATAAATTAAAAAGCAGCATACATGACTAGTATAGATATAGTGAATAAAGTACCCCCGTTTGTAAATTATAAGGATATTATAAGTTACAGAGGAGTTTCGGCCGAGTGTTTTTATACAGGTCATGAAACTCCGAGGTAACTTCTAATATCCTCATATTTTGCAACTGGGGGTACTTTATTTATTATAATACACACGTTTTAGTGAGTCATGTGACAGAAATTACATCAGAACTCACCGTTTATAACTGATGACATCAGAACTCACCGTTTAAAAGGATATAATTTTCAAGATATTCATAGCTTTTGTGTATTATATACTGTACTAGTATATGCACTCTAGACTGCTGATGATGGCATACATTGGCTGAAACAATGTATAAAGCACACTCATCTTCAAACCTATCTGAACAGAGACTATACTATTCCCAAAGATTTTGAGATGGATTATTTTGTGAAAAACTAAAGGTTAGTAGTGAACAGGGCTGTACATGAAAATGGACTGGCCCATTCATGAAGGGGTGGGTGCATTTGCTGGAAGTATTGCTGAAGGAGCTAATCACTATAACAAAATACTTTCTACAAGATAGTGTGTTTTTATAGAGCTGCTTTGTCATTCTAGGTACACTAAATCCAGTTTGAAATCAAATTTAAAAAAAACTTAATCCCAACTTGTCCATTGCATAATTTATGTAAAAGTTAGAAAAGGAACCATATGAGGTCCTGCATGCATTGCTAGCTCAGTCAGACCTTTGGAGCAATGCAAAGGTAAGCCGCAACACTGAATCAGTTTTCTGCAAGTATCAGCTTTCTAATTAATCAGTGGTGTTGCCTGCTGTAAACTTGCAGCCACTTTTGGAATCTGTTACAAAGCATATTGAAGCTATGCTGGTAATCAAACACTGTAAAAGGAGAACTAAACCCTAAAAATTAATATAGCTAAAAATGTCATGTTTTATATACTGAACATATGAAGAGAGATCTTGGGTCAAATGTCAGTTTCATGCTAAATTCCCTTAAAAGCCTAGGGGGCTGGGCCCCCTTTAGAAAGAGTTAATGTAACAATACCTGGTGGTCTAGTGGGGCAACGGGATGCCCACCGGTCTCACGTTCTGCTCATTTTGCCTTGTGCGTAGTGCAAGTCCTTTTATTTTATTCATTGCGCTAGTGCAAAATTCAAATATTTAAAGGTGCCTTGTCTGTTTTTTATCCAATATAGGTCTATTCTAGAAAGTTCCTGGGTGTGATTCTTTGTTGATTTACTGTTCCTTCACTCTTGCCTGTCCTTGACCACTCATGTTTACTGACTACCCTTCACCATTCCGATCCAGTACTTTCGTAGATTGATTTGGCTTTGACCCCAGCCTGTTCCACAACTACGCTTACTCGTTCCTCATTCCTACTATCACCCATTCTGGTTCCCTTGCCTGCCCAGAATCCTTGCCTTGATTCTCTCACTTTAAGACCCCACATGAATGGCGGCTGTTACAGGCAGAAGCGTGAACCATGACCGGACCTTGACATCTGTTCTGAGTTTTGGAATACCAAATGTGACATTGAGCTCGCATTCACTTGTATTCTTGTGCCATTTGCACCTTTTGTCTGCATATGGATAAAAGTTGCAGATCTTGCTTCCATTCACAGGGGAGCCCTTTAAGCATGGTCTGTACAAGGGTCCTGATGCATTTCACTTCTATAGTAGCTTAGGTGCTGTAGTATGAAATCTAGTAGGTGCAAGTAAATGCCCATTGACCACTCTTTTGCCACTCCTTCAATGGGAACCACCTCTTGAGGAAGAGCTATATGATTAAGAACCAGGCATTTCATTTGGGTAAAGTTTTAATTCAGTCATTGATGTATTGCTGTTTAACATAATTTTGAAATAATTTTCCAGATTTTGTACATATCCTAAGTTACATATAGTATGTGTCATTTTGCAGATCAGAAACATCAATGAAGGAGCGCAAAGTCAAAAAAGAGAACCCGTTACAGGACAGCAACCTTGTGCGACCAGGTAATTTTTACATCTGTATATATTCTGCACACTTCTCCTTAAAAAAAGCCAAAGCCACATAGTATACAACCACACAAAGCTATTGCATTTATTTATTATAGTATTGCTACATAAATGAATACAAATATAATTTTCTGCAGTAGTATCTGGGGGAGAGGTACAACTGCAATGATGTAGTATGGAGGGGGGAAGAATGATGCATAATGTGCTATGCATCTATTACTCAAACAAAAGGTGTTGTTACCTGCACAGTAAGGATTTTATTAACCTGAGCTAATGCATCCTCTCCCCATTCTTTGGGGAAGAGGTTGTCTTTACAAACTGACTAACCTCCTTGTGGAATTAACAGGGGTTATTTAGCTATGAGTATATGGAAAAGTACTTTAAGGCATTACTGCTGTAAAAACCCATAGCCCAGTACTTCCAATAGAGAAAATGTCACTGATAATAACCTTAGAAATGTTTTCAATGTCAGCAGTCAAAAGCTGTGTACCATTGTATTAAGAAATGAGTTATAATATATAATAGTAACTGAAATTGCATATTCCCTTTATTGTATCATCATTTTGTCAAACATACAACTTGCCCCCATGGGCCTGAAACGTAATGAAGAAAACATTAATGAGAAATTGTACAAAGCAATATTGGTACATAATTCCACTTGTCATGAACACAAATCAATGTGAATGTGACATTTAAATGCTTTTGTTATTAATTAAAGACATTTATTCTTGATTTCCAATGCTTCCCCCCAGCCTAGTACCTAAGGGGGTTATTTATCAAGGTCCGAATTTAGAAATTTCTTTTACAAACTCCTAGCAAATCCGCTCGGGTTTTGTAGTCTTATTTATTTTCACCTGATAGCTCGGAATACATCATGGAATAGCTCGAAACCCAGCACACAACCAAAAATCAATGGGACTTTTCCCATTGACTTATATGTAACCTCGGCAGGTTTAATATGCCATATTTTCATATTCTTACTTTTTCTCCCTCTTGGTTTAATAAATTCTGAAAAAAATTTGTGGTTTTTAAAAAAAGCCTATTTTAGTCCACACACATTTTTCGAATTTTCGGAATTTGGAGTTTGATAAATAACCCCCTAAGTGTCCTTTTTATTATCTGCCAACTATTGGTTGCTCCTGGTTCCCCTCA
>CM044443.1:92982902-92995909 GCA_024363595.1 Xenopus borealis
ATATATATATATATAGTCCATAGTCCACCAAGATACCAGCACTCTCGAAAAAGGAAGTTAATTTGCCTGGGTGCAGAATCGGCAATTCATGCATATCATCCAAAAAATTAGCCATACTCACAGGGCTTAAAAATTTAAAAAAATTGTTTAATAAAGGTGTAAAACTAACATTTTGGCCTACCCCAAGGCTATTTTTAAACCATTATTAAACAATTTCTTTATTTCTTAAGTCCTGTGAGTGCGGCTTGTTTTTTGGATGACATATACTGTATATACAGTTGTGCTCATAGGTTTACACTTACAAGTTTACTTGAATAAACCCGTAATTCAAAAAGCTCCAAATTTAGCCATCTCTCACTGACTCCATTTTAATACAATAATTTAAATTTATAAATATTATTACCTTTTTCTCTGTAATAATCAAAAGATATAATTAATCCTTAGGGTAGAGACAAAGGGGGGGAATTCACAAAAGTGTCTGTAAAATAAGTAACCCAGAAGTGGTTGACAAATTTGTAAAATGTCGTACAAACGGCAAATTCACAAAGGCAGATGTTACCATCTTTGAATGGCTCGTAAGTCCAACAATTTTTTAAAATGTCGTATATCTTTTCATCGTATAGACGACATCTTACACAACATTTTACACAACTTTTTAAAAGACAATTTGGAGAGCCTAAATTGTCGGAAAAATTAAAACAAAAAAAATTTAGTTTACGAGTAATTCATAAAAATGTCGGGGAAATTGGGGCCAGAAAAACCATGCCCACTTTTCAAGACACTATTTCAGAAGTGTTGTATATGTCGGAAAATTGGCGGGGAAATGCTCTGTGAATTTGTCAGCTGTTGCTATGACATTTTCTACGACATTTTAAAGACATTTTTTCCTTCCCGAAACTTTTGTGAATTATCCCCATGCAGTGCTATTTGGGGGTGATTAGTCGCCAAATTGCTTCTTCCTTGGGTGACTGATCTCCCCAAAGTGCCTCCCCACTGGCTAGAATGTAAATCGCTGGTGGGATGGCACTCGGGGCACTTTCTAAAGTCGCTCTAAAGCACTCTGAGTGCCGTCCCGCCGTTGATTTATATTCTAGCCAGTGGGGAGGCAGTTCGGGAATACTAGTCGCTTAGGAAGATTTGTCGCCAGGTGACTAATCTCCCTCAAATAGCACCATCATGTGTTCCTTTCCGTAATTGGAGGGAAAACAAACCTATTGGGTTTAACGCTGAAATTATTTTTTTAGTAGACAACGCATGGAGATCCGAATTGCAGAAAGATCCCTTATCTGGAAACCCCCAGACTCTGAGCATTTTAGTTAACAGGTCCCATACCTGTATATGCAAAATATTTATTATTCACTGCTTCACAATTACAAAACACTTCAAAAAGAGCTCATTAAAAGAGAAAATAAGGTCAAACCTTAGGTGTGTATTTTTATTTATTACACTTTTTCATATGTGCTTTGTTAAGAACTCCAGTAGCAACTCTGTGCAAGTATGTATGCAGCATGTGCAATGGAGTCCTGAGGCCATACATAAGCACGAGTATTTGCCCAGCCCTGCACTCCCCTCCCCAGAAAGGCATATGTACATTTGCATAAAACATTACAAACTTGCTGCTTATTGTGCTCGAGTGAATTGATTTGGGTAATTGAAAACATTTTGAATAGTAATAAGCAAAATATAAACACTAGAGATTCAGGGCGCACTAGAGACTTGTGTATGCTAATAATGGAACCCTGTTTGCTCTGCTCTTGATATAGTGTGATTGCTCCTGATTAGCATTAATAGAGAGAGAGAGTTCTTTAGATCCTCTAATCACAGGTGTTTGATTAGCATTTTGCTTCCATATCAGGGGACATCTGTTTTCTCATTACTTATCCCACTGCTTTAAACAGTGCACCAATTACAGGCTTTGGGAACTATCACACCCTTTTCTACTCATTGACTTTAAATTAGTACTTATTAAATGTACTGGAGAAACACTGCCCTGAATGCAAATATGATTTAAGGGGGCATAAAAAAGTAGCCATATTGCACAGACAAGGCTTGTTTCTTTGTCTCTGCTTTGTTGTGTTTACATTTAGGGCTAAACTACACAGCCATTTTTCGTTGAATCGGCGCGCAGTGACAAAATGCAGGCGGCAAGTCGGGTGCAATCGCAGGAGTCAAAATATAATTGGACTGAACGAAACATTGCAGGTAAAAACCACATGTAAGGACTAGTCGACATGGGAAGATTCAGGGAGATTAGTTGCCAGGCGACTAATCTCCCTGAATCTTCCCATGTCTAATGTCCCTGAATCTTCCCATGTCGACTAGCCCTTAGACTGACGAATGAAGATACTGCTTTGTGCGTTCAGTTGTTTCATGTCGGATGTAATGTAGTTTTTACCTGCGACTTTTCATTGAGTCCAATTATATTTTGACGCCTGTGGCTACATCCAACTTGTACGCCGCATTTTGTTGCCGCAAGGCGATCCGAAGCCTGTGGAGCTCAGCCCTTATACTCCCATACTTACATACCTAGTGGTTAAAAAATTCAAAACACAGGTATGGGACCTGTTATCCATAATGGCTGGGGCCTGGGGTTTCCGGATAATGAAAATAAGGATTAATTATATCTTAGTTTGGATCAAGTACAAGGAACTGCTTTATTATTAGAGAGAAACAAAAAATAAAAAATCTGAATTGTTTGGATATAATCAAGTCTATGGGAGATGGCCTTTTCAGTAATTTGGAGCTTTTCAGATAAAGGGTTTTCAAATAACAAATCCCATACGTGTATCCGTGCCATAAATCATCACCAAAGGTTTAAATACCTGTACATGAAATCCACAAAAGTCATTAACAAAATGTAAATGCTCATTAACATATTTAAATATATCAATAATATGTAGAATTCATCCATCAATTATGTCCATATCAGTATTGCTCCATACCATTAATATTCCTATTATATAAAATTTCTCATGTTTTTCCTCATAATCACTTGCATAATTTAGCTCTGTGGA
Source organism: Xenopus borealis (assembly GCA_024363595.1). Taxonomy (NCBI): domain Eukaryota; kingdom Metazoa; phylum Chordata; class Amphibia; order Anura; family Pipidae; genus Xenopus; species Xenopus borealis. The sequence continues at coordinate 92,985,917 of CM044443.1, forward strand.
TCAATACATATGCAAACATCTACTAATGTTATCCTGTCCTATAAGCATAATATTTGCACCCCTTCCATCATGTGACCAAAGTGCATAAGCCCCAAGTTCTCTGTTTTAAAATTAATTCTGCACCCATTTCATATGCATATTATTATTATTTTAATGTAATATTTACAGTACAATTATGGCATCTATTATCCAAGTACAAGCTACTGGTTTATTATTACAGAGACAAAAAAAATCATGACATTGTTTAAAATATACTATATGGGAGATGGCCTTTCCATAATTTTGAGCTTTTTGGGCACAGGTAGATCCATTTTCCAGAAACCCATAATCCAGAAAACTCCAAATTATGGAAAGGTCAGCTTCCATAGACTCCATTTTAATAAAATAATTTATTATTCATAGTTTTTAAAAATTATTTCCTTTTTCTCTGTATTAATAAAACAGTAGCTTGTACTTGATCCCAACTAAGATCTAAGCAAAACCAGCTTATTGGGTTTAATGTTTATTTAAATGATTTTTTTGTAGGCTTTATGTATGTAGATGATCCAAATTACAGAAGGCCTGCTATCTGGGAAACTCTGAGTCCTGAGCATTCTGGATAACAGGTCCCATAGCTGTATCAGGTTTCCAGAGAAAGGATGCCATACTTAATCTTCAAAATGTATAATAATGAGGAATATTATGCTGTAGGTAGTAATACTAGTATCTTTGCAATTGATATCTAAAGGGGGAGTATTCTTTTTTTATTTTGCCTTTCTCAAGTCTAACATTCATGCTTAATTTCGTGAATTAAAAGACAACATACAGTTTATGTGTTGTACAGTATATTGTATTAATGTACTTTTTTTCTCTTCTTGTGAATTATACTATGGCTCAGGATCTTTTAACAAACAGATATCAGTTTTAATGCCAGACAGGAAACAAAAAAGAGAGCAAAAGAAGAACAAGTACTGTACATTCACACAAACTGGTTCAAGAATACATAGATTGAAGACCCACACTGTGAGTCTGTACCAGTAGAAATCATCTTTCCCCATAAATACAATAGCAATGGAATATAGCTGATGTAAAAGAAGCAAGGGCCTTGTAAGTTAATTTTCCTGTGGACTCCAAGCATGTATTAAAGAAAACACTGCACTTAACTCTATTAGCTGCCTGCCCTGACATGAATCAGATGATACAAACACTTCTTAAAGAAAAGCTAGTTAATAAAAATAGTGCTCAATTAATGAATTTCATTAGTGCTGACATAACACCCGTCCTCCTGAAAATCCAACTATGTGTGCAACGTTGCTCCATGTTTAAAAGAATTTATAAAAAGAACACTTCATCAAAATGCAAATGGAGCACCAGCACAAATGGAGCCACAATAATGGTCTGTGGGTGGGAAAGGTGGGTGAGGAGCTCATTAACATAATGACAGAAGGTACAACAATATACAATAGGGATATTTTTTATTACTGAATATTAGCAGTGTTTTTCTATACATAGAACAATTTTCATAGAACAAATTGCAAGAGAAAATTTTAATACATTACATGTAATTCATCTATTTCCGTAATATGAACACGCTCTTCTCTTTTAGGCGAATACATCGTCATCATGGTTGAAGACGTGACGGCTCCTCCATTCTTGGGTTATACGCTTCCACCTGTCTTCAAGCTTACTAGAGTTCTGCTTGAGAAACCCAAAGGCAAAACCAGCCGAAAAGAAACCCTTAAAATTCCAAGCATGTGAAAAACACCTTAAGGATGTCGTATGTTTTTACTCTTATTTTTAGAATATTCTAGAAATAAAATAGTTTCACTGTTCTTGTATCCAGGTGTCTGAGTTGATTTATGAAAGATGGGCAAAGATTGCAAAGTGTGAAAAATTAGCTCTAATTTGTAAATTGCCCCACTTTTTGTGTCCTGTGGTGGAGATCAAAGAGGTCTACCTCACTCTAGAGTCCTGCACGGGTCCAATCAGAAGGACCCCTGCCCAACCTGGACACACTGACCCTTGTATAGCCTATGTATGACCACCTTTAGCCCATGTTCCATGCCCAACCTTATCTCATTGAGATGTGCAAGTTAGGTTCTGCAAGCAAACTTTGTACTCACCTCAGGGCTGTTGCAGGTGTTACATTCAAGGCAAAAACATGCAAACATTAAATAAACTCTAAAGGCTGGTTTTGCTTCCAATAAGGATTAATTATATCTTATTTAGCAAAATTTAAACACTAAGGGGCAGATTTACTAAGGGTCGAATTTTGAATTAAAAAAAAAATCCGAAATTCGAGCAGGGAATAGTGGGGAATTAAAAAACATTTGAATTTCGAATCGAATTTTCGAACGATTTTTAAACGATCGATCGAATTTTTCCTATTCGATCTTAGGGAATGATCCCCATTTCGGTAGGTTTAATCTGGCGAACTAGGGGGTCGAATTTAAATTTAAAGGGGAAGTATTCGACCATTGAATTTTCGAATATTCGAATAAAATTAAATTTGAATATTCGATGGTTGAATTTGGTCGAATTTGCATATTCGAAATTTGAATTCGAATCTTTTTTGAAAATTCGATCAAATATTTGAATCCTTCATGTGAATACATGTGAATTTAGTAAATCTGCCCCTACTAATTTCCACTCTAAAATGCTAATTTATTGTTTATGAGTTAGCAAATTGCAATACATATTGCATAAACTGGATTGTTAACAAATCACCTGCCTATTGCTTTCTTTAACCAGGAATAGTGGATATAAAGTCAAATCAAAGTACACTTGCTCAGAGTGCTCTTCTCAGCACTTTTGCAATTTACTTTAATTTTTGTTTTGAGGGATGTAGCAGTTATTAGCAGTTATCTAATGGTAAAGTGGGACCTTCAGCAGCTTTCCCTCAGGGCTGCTGAATCAGCGGTACCAGGGTTAATTGAGTATTCTTATTGGAAATGCTGCTGTGCATACAGTATCAGCTTGCTTGGCTGCTTCTAATACACCTCCTACTAACATATAGAATCTCAACAGGTTTTAGAAGACAAATTAGATTTTTCACAATTCTACATTTCCTAACATTCAAATTTCTATTTTTTTTTTTTACAAACTACATTTTTTCTTCAAAAATATACTTTTTAAATTTCTATAAAATTCAAGATTTATAAAGTGTAAAAACCATGAAAAACTTAAGCAAGTAAAAGCATTCTAGGTCCCATATAAGTTAATATGAGCTACACTGATCCTATTGGACCTTTTTTTAAGCCATTTGGACTTTTAGAACTTTTCTGATTTATTTTGATAGTAATTGTCTGAAAAACTTGAGTTTCTAAAACTCTAAAAATTCAAGATTTAGAAAGTGTAAAAACTATGAAAAACTTAAGCAAGTAAAATCATTCTAGGTCCCATATAAGTTAATATGAGCTATATGGATCCTATTGGACCTTTTTTTAACCATTTTGACTTTTCTGATTTTTTTTAGCTAGTAATTTTTAGATGTTTTCCTATTTTGTTAGTGCATAGTTCAACTCTTTCTACTTTTTGTATATGGATCTTTCAATAAAATACATGGCATTTGTGGTTTTAGAGCAAATGATTTAAAAAATCATTAAAGCAACTAAAATCAAAATGTTGATAGATGGTAACAAGTTGTGCTCACCACTAATTTTTAAACCATTAAGCCAGGGTGCAATGAGGCTGTGACTAGTGATTTTCCATGATTTGCCACCGGCAAATAAATTCGCGAAGCGCCAGGAAAAATTTTCCAGGTGAAAATTCAATGTGCGCTGGCATCCAAAAACAGACTCCTGTGTCCAAAATGAGATGCCGGCAGTGTTTCGTGAATTTTTCGCCCCAGATTCGCCCATCACTAGCTGTGACTACAAAATTCATACAGACCAATACAAGAGGTTCTCTGCCCATTAGCAATATATTTAGGACATTTAGGGGCAGATTTACTAAATTCACATGAAGGATTTGAAGTTCGATTGAATTTGAATTTGCGAATGTTTTTGAAGACCACTTCGACCAGTTAATTTTGTAAATTCGATCGAATCGAAAGATTCAAATGATTTGAATAAAATTTAATTTGAGTATTCGACCATTTGATTGTCGAAGTACTTCCCCTTTAAATTTTTATTCAACCTAGTTCACCAGATAAAAGCTACTGAATTGGTTTTCAATAATTTTGATCAAATAAAAAAAATTTGATCAATCAAAAAAAAGATTGAATCGAACAATTTATCGATGGATCAAATTTTTCCTATTCGATCGTTCGACCTATCGAATTGCTGTAAAATCCTTCTAATTCGATATTCAAATTCGAAGGATTTTACTTCCTTGCCTATTTCAAATTTTTTTCAAGTGGAAATTCGACCAATAGTAAATCTGCCCCATAGATATTTTGTGTCCTTGATAAATTGTGTCCTTAATAAATTGTTGAGTGCAGAAAATCTCTTGTATTTTCCCAATGTTGGCCTCTAAAAGTCAAATCTTATGCAAAATCCCTTTAAGCGCAAAATGTAAGAGAATGTATATGTGAAAATACACAGAACACACCATCTAGTTGTGCAAGCTTGGTTTATCTTCCAGCCTTAGGAAATGTGCTAAGTACAGTATAATTCTTATGAACTGCATTCCATCTATTGATTTCAGCATCAAACTCCTGAACAGATCTTACTAACAGTTGCAATAACATAAAATGAATTCCCAGCTACGTATTTTGCTCTCTCATCTTAATCAATACTACAAACGTATATATACTACGAATATTAATACAGTTTCTTGCAGAGACTTACATTCCCACACCGATCTTGTTTTGCATTACAGTAACTTGAATATAAAAGGTATTCTAAGAAACATTCCTTATATTGAGTTTTGTCTTCATTACTCCTTTGAGAAATGCTATTCAGCCATTCATGTGTTCAACATACTGTACAGTAACACTAGGAAAAACTCCATCTTTTCCTGACCTTGTATTTTCATGGTTCCTTATTTACTTTTGTGGAATGCTTATGAGTTTGTATCTCAAGGAAGAACCATCAGTGTCATTTTGCTGGCCATTAGTAGCAAAGCCAAATAAGTAAAAAATGCATGTTTACAGTGTTGTGTGCAATTCACCATGTTTTTCCCCTCAATGCATCATTTCCAGGCTCCACTGTGCCTCTGTTTCGCAAATTAAAATATATATTGGCTCGACAAAGAATGTGTAGTCATGTGGGCATTAGAAAGCGTAAAATTAGTCCTTTGCAATGATATAATATTAAAAATATAATTTTTAACAAGATTACTGCACCACTAGGTTTTAAAAGTAGGGGGAATGCTCAAGTAATTTAGGTAACAGATGTTTGCCTGCAGGCCAGGCAATGATACCTGCTATTAACTTTCCAGTCTGATTTCTGGAGATATCTAGAAGAGCAAATAGACATTCTCTCCAGATTTTAGACTGCCTGTCTTGTGACCTGGGGAGAACGCAGTCTTACAGTTTAGTAATCACTAGTTTATATTGAAATTGCACCTCAAAAGATGCGAATGAACTAAATACTGTGTATTCAAATATAGTGTGGTTTAGTATAGTTTAGCTGAACATGGTTAAAATTTGTAATTTATTCAGATTTTTTACGGAAGCTGGAGACATGTAAAACACCTGGAGATAAATTAGGGATTTCCCAGTCCATCTACTACTTCTGTAAATGAAATTACAAGAATCCCAAGTAGAGAACTCAACAGTTCTGATAATATAGATATCAACATACAACATATGATGTGGTTCTGAGGAAATGTTATAGGGGCAACTGCAAGGGTAGCAGCAGTTACAAGAGCTGTTGGGCACATGAGAACTTTGCAGCTGAGATTCTCCCCACATCAGTAGAGCACAGGGAGATCTGAGAAATGAATCGTAGGAGTTAGATGAACTGTTGAACTGGGGCGTGTATGAGAAGCATGCTAATTCCCTCTGAGTAGCGTTTCTGTTCCTTTGAGGTATTTCTCCTTTTTTGTGTAGGTGTGTGAAGTTCTTTATCTTTCACTTAAAGGAAGGAAAATATCAGTATATGGAAAGTCCCTAGATCAATCTGCCTGTGATAATATTAAGAATGACATATCACAAAACCCATATTCCAAAGCAAATTAAAAAGAAGTAAATGTATGAACTTGTGAAGCCTACAGAAATATCGAGACTAGAAGAGATTTTGAGCCCTTAATTGTGTGCTGCCTGGGGAAATTGATTACCATAATTTTGGCTGATCTTATCCAAGTTATTAAAAAAACACATCTCTATTTCATGATGGGGGGACAGAAAATGATGCTTTTTCTGTTCTGACCTGCCATGACCTTGATTGGGCAGTGTGCATGTGCCAACTCCAGGGCGCATGCATTAAAGGGGTGGAACTAAATTGGCAGCTCTTCTCCCATCTTAGTTATAACTATAAGGAATTTAGAGCGAGAGAGAGAAATTGAGTGGTGCAGTTTGTTCTTTGGATTAATTTTAATTAGTTATTTACAATAATAGTTGCCAGCAACATTTCTTTTAATATCACAAGCAAAATAAACATTTCTAAAAAATAATTATCTATTTGGGACAATAACCTCATCTGAACTATATACTAAAACTCTGAGTTCTTTAGTATTTATTGTTTTCAGTATTTATGCATTAGATTCATGTTACATTCACAGTCACAGGCTCACAAAACTCAGAGTACTCTCATTATTCTCTTCCACCTTTAGCTTCCATGACACTCAAATAAGAGACTCCCAGAGAAAACTCATTCTATCTTAGGGCTAGACCAGACGGGGAGATTCGGGGGCATTTTGTCTCCTGGCGACTTCTCGCCGCGACTTGTAGCCCCCGAACCTCCCTGAATAGCCAAGTAAGCAAGCGCACCGGCGTTGCTTGAAAACGCCGGCGCGTATCCACACGGAGCGGCGCGCTTTTTGAAATTGCTCCAAATTGCCTCGCCAGGCAATTTGGAGCAATTTCAAAAAGCGCGCCGCTCCGTGTGGATACGCGCCGGCGTTTTCAAGCAACGCCGGTGCGCTTGGGTAAGTGGCTATTCGGGGAGGTTAGGGGGCTACAAGTCGCGGTGAGAAGTCGCCAGGCGACAAAATGCCCCCGAATCTCCCCGTCTGGCCTTAGCCTTAAACCTTGGGTTTGGGTCACTGTACTGGTAGGTGTAATTGGAGTAAAATAACTGTATTGGAGTTGAGTTCAAGATGTCATCTATATAACCTACATACTAATATGCCTTGTGCTATTAAAGTACCTTCCACTGATTCAGCAGCTCAACCCAGACTTCCTCCTTCACTCCATTCACCAGTATGGCAGGGATCCAAAGACAAAAAAACCTTCCAAAAGAGTTTCAAAAGTATTAAAAAATCAGCTCAACAGAGCCTCCTGGGTAAAAGTAACCAGTATTCAATTTCCAGTTCTCACATGGAGGCATGGCAGGAAGCATTTAACCAACTGGTAGATATACAGTATATAATTTTTCTCAGAGCTACATTATAAAACTAGAATAATTATATAAATAGGGTTCCAGTCAGTTTTGTTTTAAACCATAACAAATGATTGGTATAAACATATAGACCTCTCCAATAATGTTGAGAGTGCCAAACCCAAGTACTATAGAAAAGAAAATGAAAATGCTGTTGTAAAACCAAAACAGATGTCCATATGTTGCCTCCATAATTGTAAAATTTTAGGCACAGCCAATCCACTATCTACCTCCATTTACATACACTTTCTCACCTCAGCTAAATAGCTGATGCTGGCTAGAGTTTGCTGTCTTAGCACAAAGAAACACTCCGTTAATCAGTAAACAGGCATATATAACCAAACAGCATTGCACTGGACAGCAGCCAGACTAATACATGAACACTATAAGAGCCAAAGAAACAAGCATTCCAGACAACAAAGGTAGTGCTGAATAATGGTAACTGTCTGCATGCATTTGCTAACTTACTACCTAGTATGTACAGTATACATGTTTTTATTTTCTTAGCTCTTTTTTTACAAGAGATTATTCAAACACTACAAAAGTGTAGGATTCTGTCAATTGCCATTGACAAGTTGACTGGAGCAAGAAAGAGCAGTATTGCTAGATTGGGAATGCATATTGTTGGATGTCTATACCAGGGGTCCCCAACCTTTTTTACTTGTGAGTCACATTCAAATGTAAAAAGAGTTGGAGAGCAACACAAGCATCTTATCTCATAGCCCTATAGGAAGTTCTGTTTTGCAGTACGCCTGGTTCTTATACAACTAAAATTTCAAAAATAAGACCCTGCTTTGAGACCACTGGGCGCAACATGCAATTAGTTGGTGAGCAACATGTTCCTCATGAGCCACTGGTTGGGGATCACTGGTCTAGGCAATTGCAAGCCCATGATTAAGTACCTTGCAGGTATGAAACATGTAGGAGATGCATTTATACTTTTAACTATGATTAATGAAGACTTACTCTTTTAACCTACACTTTTGGCCCTGTGGATTCCTCTGAGTGCCGGATAGCCCTGTCTTTTTGCTGTATATTTCAGTCCCTGAAGCTGGGATTAGTTGTTGAGCACCTTTTATTTTTTTTTTCATTGTAACTAGACAATTGCAAGCCACACTGATACTGACACTATTAATGACTGAGATATTGTTGAACATATATACAGTATATTCAACAACAAATGTAAATGTATGTATTCGTTTGAAATTACTGCTAATACTGTCAGCAAATGTTTGGATTAGCTGAAGAACATATCAGTCAATTTCTGTAGCTGAATACTTGAAAAAGGAGACCTGGTGTCAGTGCCAATGCTGAAAGTGTTATCTGCAAAACAGTGTAGCTAGAGCAAGTGACATTAGAAGGTTTATGAAGGAAATGCACACTATTGTGTAAAACTATGGTGCACTGTTTGGAACATCTGTTCTGGATTGAAACTGGTCACATTTCCTTTTTGGATTTTTGTCTCCCTCTGCTGAAGCCATAAGAACATGAGATCCTGGAACTCTGTGTATTCACATGAAATGATTTCAATTATGTCAAAAGGAATACTATAGAGTATATCAATTTGGGCCTTGTTATTTTTTTTATCCTAGTACTGTATTTTTCTATATTTTAGATTGTGGCACTAACAGTTAAAAGTTGTGGTTAACGAACTTGTTTCTTAGTAGTCATGGTTAAATAATATATGTTTCAAAAGACAATTGGTACTGGTATTCAAGGTAAATCAAACACAGCATTTTGGGTATGTACCCCCTTTGCTGTGGGTAAATAATGAGTGGGAATGCCCTAAGAAGGTTGTGACTGATTTTTGTTTGACTCAATATACCACAGGGGCTAGTCCCTGCTTTGAATTGCCTTGAGTCAAGATAAATGAGGGAGTGCCATCTCCTAGGATTCTTCTAACTCTGTATTTAGATTTTGATGAATGTATTTATATGTTTCCTTATCATATACATACATAATGTAGTAGACACATTTACAATAAAATGAGGAACACTTTTGGATTGTTTAGGAATCTAATGTTAGTAAGCAGAGAGTACATTTCCAAAGACATCTTCTATTAATCCAGCAATAGTGCCTTTGTCAGGCTTACCGGGAAGTCTGGTGATGGATCTTTTACAAGATAGGACCCACAAGCGGCTAACACAGCACAAGAACCTCCTGGGAATGATACAGGGGGAGACGTGAGTGGAGAGAAGCCTGTGAGGCTAAACCAAAATGTTTAAAAAAGCAAAAACTTGACCATCCTAGTGTTTCACAGTGTGGCCTTAAGGAAAAACAACGTATTGTAGCTATAGCTGGTTGGAGGCACTTGGCGTTTCTTAGACCTACATCATTGACGTCTTTTCTCTGATATTTGGTCTAAGATTACTTTCAAGTGAGACATTTACAATGATAATCGGTCAGTTAATTGTATTTAATGTGCCATAGATAAATGTTAACATCCCAGACAAACCACTGAAATGATTGCAGTATATATTTATTCTAATGGGTTGGCTGCCCAAGTAATACTTGGTTGTGCCAGCCCTTA
>CM044443.1:92999907-93022221 GCA_024363595.1 Xenopus borealis
TCATAAATCAACTCTTAGACATGTTTATGGAAGTATGTTTTCTGTTCTGATGCCTTTTTTAATTATAAAAACAGAAAGACCAATATAAGCAAAAAGTGGAGTATGTTTCAAATGACAAAAGTAATGATCCAAGCTTGGCCAGCAGGAGGCTTACCAGGTCACAAGGAAAGGTCACTAAAAGCAAAATATGGGAATATGGATTGAGACAGGATTACGGTCAGTTGCACAGAAGCACTGGGTAATTGAAAGGTCTCAGCATCTTAGCACTGGTGCTAGAAGAGATATTGAAAAGTCATGCATTATACTAAGCTACAAGTCTACTGAGCAGCATAGAAAAGGGTTAGCAGGTCATTCCCATGGCAAAATAGGAATGTTCAGGTGCACTGACCTACACCCAGCATGAACCTTTCAAGGGAATCCATTAATCCAACTGATGCAGCTTTAATATAAAGCAGTTGCATAGGGCTCACAAAGACATCATCTCATCATGTTCTCTCAAATGTTCAGCCTTGACCATCTTCCAAACAGCATTTCCTCATGCATTTTGTAGCGGTTTCATTAATATGGTCTTTATCTGGAAGAGAACTCCAGCTCTTGTCAGCAAGAATTCCGCAAACATGCTTTGTTGATGGCATAGCCACCGCAGCTGTTTCTGACACACACATTCAGTTTAACCCTTTTTGACCTTATGTTCTAAATAAACTGTGTGAGAACACAGATAATATAAATTTACCACATCATCAAGTCTTTCAGCTTTGAACAATAAAATGTTACAATAACACAAGACTGGAAAGAATTTCTGTACCTGATTGCACTGTTACACAGTTGAAAAGTTCAAAATGCTTAGCAATGCCTTGAAATGAAGTGCTGATAAATGTTTCAAGCATCATCCTTTATTTTGTTACACCATATTGTCCCTTTACTGTTGCCCATTCAAATTGATCCTTCTGCTTTTCATATTTAAATTCTCTTGTGCAATAACTGGGTGGTTATGGGAATCAGCAATTATGGAGCAAAGGGATGAATGAAAACAAACCCCAAACTGTATCAGGTACCCAAAACGCGTAGAGCGCACAGCCCCTGGAAATGTCTGGGCACGCTTACTATGAATTTTAAATGATGAACAATAAATATCCTATGTTTTAATCATTGAATCGGGCTTCCTTTGGTGCTCCATACTCTACAGATTCAATGCGATAAATCTGCTGCATGGGATTGCAGCTTTTACGAGCAGCACATTGTGGCCTTGTGGTGTCGGTTAGTTGCTCCCATTACTTGTTTTTGGACCCAGTACCCCACCTACAGATTATTATAGAGCAATGTTTTAGAACAGGAAGCACCCGGAAAACGAAGAAGATTCTCCTTAGACGTAATGGCGCAAATTTTTCTTTGGAAGGATAAAAAAACCCAGAGACATGGTTATGTAGAAACCAAAGATACACAGTTATGTAGAAACCCATTGGACTTACAACACTAGGATCAGTGCACAATAACTGAGGGGATAAGATGTAGAGACCTATTTATTAAAGGCCGAATTTTAGTGGTTTTAAAAACCACGACTAAACTCACTTTGTATACCACGAACGTCATGAAACAAAATTCAGAAAAGTCACAGGAAAGTTGAAAACAGACACGCCTCCATCAAGTTCAACCTATATCTATATATGACTTGCCTAACTGCTAGTTGATCCAGAGGAAGGCAAAAAAAAATCCTTACTGGCTCCAAAATGGCAATTGGACTAGTCCCTGGATCAACTTGTACTATGAGCTATATTTCATGACCCTGGATTTCCTTCATTTGCTAAAAAGCCATCAACCCCTTAAAGCTATCTAATGTATCAGCCAATATGATCAGGGAGAGAATTCCACATCTTCACAGTTCTCACTGTAAGAAACCCTTTCCGAATATTTATGCAGAACCTCTTGTGGTGTCCTCTTATGGTAAATAAAACATTAGATTTTTATTAGAGATTATTATATAATGCCCTTATATATTTATTCAAAGTTATCAAATCACCCCTTAAGCGCCTCTTCTCCAGTTTGAACAACCATAGCTTTGTCATTCTTTCCTCATAGCTGAAGTTTTCCATATCTTTAAGCAGATTAGTTGGCATTCTCTGGACCCACACTAATATAATAATGTCCCATTTGAGTGCTGGAGACCAAAATTATATGACATATTCTTAATGGTGCTCTGTACAGTGGAAGAATGACCGCATCCTTCCATGAATCTTTAACCCATTTAATACAACTCAAGACCTTATTTGCCCTCGAAGCTGCTGACTGGCATTGCTTGCTACAGCCAAGTCTATTATATAAAAGGACTCCTTTTCCATTGTGGATATGCCTAGTGCAGTCCCATTAAGGATATAAGCGGCTTACATATTTTTACATCCCAGGTGCATTACTTTACATTTATCAACATTGGATCTTATCTGCCACTTAGCTGCCCAGATTGCCAGTTTGTCAAGATCCTGCTGCAAGGATGCTGCATCCTGTATGGAATTAATTGGCTGCATAGTTTTGTGTAATTTTCAAACACTGATACGTTAGTTACAATACCTATCCTATAGTCATTAATGAACAAGTTAAATAAAAGTGGTACCAATACAGAACCAATACAGAACCCTGAGGGACCCCACTCAGAACTTTACTCCAAGTAGAGAATGTACAATTTACAACTACCCTCTGTACCTGATCCTGTAGCCAGTTTCTTATCATGTGCAAATGACTTCATTAAGCTCAACAGCCCTTTAGTTTAGAAAGTAAAAAAAGGGCACGGTATTAAACCCCTTTGCAAAATCCAAATAGATCACATCCACTGCCCCAAACTCTGTGCAGCAGCCTACTTACCTCATCATTAAAAGCAATCACATTCGTCTGACATGACCTATCCTTCATAAAGCCATGCTGATTGCTGTTTATAATGCCATTCACTAGGACAAAACTTTGAATGAGATCCCTTAATAAGCTTTCAAATAATTTGCTCACCATGGATGTCAAACTTACTGGCCTATAATTGACAGGCTGAGATCATAATCCCTTTTTAAATTTAGGAATTACATCAGCTTTCCTCCAATCTGTAGGTACCATACCAGATGAAAGTGAGTCTGAGAAAATCAGAAATGGAGGCCTAGAACCCTAGAACCTGAGGGTGTGCTCTGGCCCTGACACAGTGTTCACATTCATTTTTAGTAAATCTTTATGAACTGTATCCCAATCAGCCACTGATTATATTGAGCTGAACCAACAGTGCAGCTATGAGGTGAGCCTGGAAACTCTGAATCCTCTATTTTATACACTGAAGAAAAGAACTGATTTAGCACATTTGCCTTTTCTATATCTGTTACCATACTGGTACCATTATTTAAAGCAACCAAACATTCAACCCACATCTTTATGGGGTTTGTCTCTGCCATAATGCACTCCTCATTTGCAATCTTTGTCTTCTGGATAGCTGTTTTAGTACATTTATTATAGTGTTTATATTCTATAACTACAGCTTCTGTCCACAAAGACTTGTAGTTTTTAAATGCATTTCTCTTCTTTCCTATTATTTTGCACCAGTCATTAAATTAGATCACATTATGGTCTATTATCCAGGGGTTCAATTACTATAAGTCCTGAGTAATTAGAGATCACTAGATCCAGTATAGCAATTTTTCTGGTTGGCTCCTAAAGAACTTGTGCCATAAAATTGTCATGCAACAAGTTTATAAACTCACATTAACTGACCAGGCAGTACTGATGCTCCAGTCAATATCTGGGTAATTAAAATCCCAATTATTATTACTTTCCCCAAACTAGCAGCCTTTTCTACTTGGATCCGGAGCTTAGGCTCCTACAATTCATTTGTTCACTCTCTACATTCAGTGCAAAGCTCCACCCATAGACTTCAGCCCCCTCATTTTCTAACATCCCCTTCTCCTTCATATTGGCTTTTAAATCCTGTTTAACAAACAGACATACCCCTCCTCCTTTTCGATTGCCTCTGTATCTCCAAAACAAAGTATCTGCTAATATTATCTGCCCAGTAATGAGACTCATTCAGCCATGTTTCAGCAACACCCGTTACATAATAGATTTCCTCCAGCTCCAACATCTCCAGCTCTTCCATTTTATCAGTCAGACTCCTTGCATTTGAAAACACACATTTAACACTGGTACCAGCATCAGAATTTTGTAAATACAACATGTGGTCCTACCTATCCTTAACAGTAAGAACAACCAAATATCCTCCTCTATTTTCCCTTCCTATGCATACTAACTTAACTAACTAACCTAACTTCCATAGAATCCTTTACTGCACCCTCCCCCATCATTGAGGTGCAGCCCATCCCTGGCTAAGTGCCCAGTACTCGAAGAACCCAAAACCCTCCTCCCTACACCAATCTTTCAACCTCATATTAATCTCCCTAAGCTTCTGCTGTCTTCATAACATTGCTGGTGGCACAGGTAATATTTCTGAGAAAATTACCTTGGAAGTCCTCGCCCTCAACTTTTCACAGTTTTTTAAAATCATTCTTGAGGACTTCCCACCCTCCTCTAACTTTGTCATTGGTAACTATGTGTACCAAGACTGCTGGGGTCTTCCGCAGTCCCTTCCAATAATCTGTCCACTCAAGTGCCGAACCCTAGCACCAGGCACCCTAGCAGCAGACTATGCTATACCCATTGTAAATGAGCCCTTTACAAACATATCATTATTACCCTTTGTATAAAAAGTTGTTTGCATGAATCCCTTTGTGGTTTACAAGGTAATGTATCGATTAGGCAAATTCACACATATTATGGTCATTTCAGTCCAATAAAACCATGTGTTTGGACTGTAGAAAGAATCCAGAGCAGCTTGTCCTATGTTTGCAAGTTTCTATCAAGCCTGTATAAGATTTTTATTGCTTTGCACCCAGGCACCTTGCCCCTACATACGTGCTGTGCCGGCATCCTAGATTATTTAAATATAAATATATATATATATATATACAGTATATATATATATATATACACGTGTTGTGCCGGCTTCAAGTAAGTTTTCGAGTCTAGGTTATTTATATATATATATATATATATATATATATATATATATATATTGACCTGAAAACTTGAAGCCGGCACAGCACGTATAAAGGTTAAATGTGCCTGGGTGCAAAATGCAAACAATAAGATAACTGCCCCAAATAAGGCATGCACTTACAGGTCACAGCAAGAAACTGAATGAACACCATTTTTCACCTTGGATAAGGCCTGTTAGTCAAACCCTGGGTGCTAAACATTGAAATGTATTTATAAGCACTCACAGATATTTCTTAAGTGGTCTTTTATTCAAATTTTCATATATATGAAAATTTTAATTAAAGACCACTTAAGAATTAACTGTGAGTGCTTATAAATACGTTTCTATACATATACTGTATATATCTCATCCTGAGCTACATCAAATTGGCGCTCTTTCTGGAACAAAATCTTTGTAATAAAAGGAAAATTGGAGATTATAATTTTTGTCATTATTACTAACTAAAGGACCTATCCATCACTAGGTGAATTCAGTGGAAGCATAATTTACTAAACAAATTGCTGCACTACAAAAGAGCTCTAAAGTTATGGCTAAATAGGGTAAATTACAGTTAATACAGTTTTAGAAACTTTTCTTAAATCTTTATGAAGCAGAAGAACATCAGAGCAGCCTCTTTCTTTTTCCTGACCAAATCCTTGACTACATGGTGGTCAGATTAGTCAGACACTGACCAGCAGGTGGTGCTGTTGTAACAAATTTAATATATGTTAACAGTTCATGTATTGTTTAATAACGTGGAATCTAAAAAAATAAATATACATTGCAAAAGTGCATAGAATAACCCATTGGTAGTTTTATGTTCACTTATTTTTAAGGTTTACTTATCCTTTAAAGCGGGATTACCTGCAAAAGTCCGAACTACTAAATATTTTTGTGTGAACATTTTTTTAACACATTTAATGGGCCTGCCACATATATTTTAGGGTGGGCTCATGTCTAGGGGACTAGAGAAGCTTGGGTGTCTTTATTAAGTTCCCTTGGACATTTCTAATAAAAAGTGGCCAATTCAAGCATTTACACCAACATATCTAATAAAGACGTGTATACAACTTTAAAGTGCCTCCCCTATTCAAATTGACCTAAGCATAAGATTACCAGCAGATTCAGTTCAAAGTGAAAAATTATCTCATCTCATGAAGTCTGTCATATTGAAGAATATGTTACTGTGGGTGCCTGTAACATGCTCTAGACACCAAGAGCCTCTTTAGCCTTGTTCCTAATGTTCAAAGCTTGATATGAATTCCACAACCCAATAAATCTATTCATTCATCCTCCTATAGCCAGTTGTGCATTTTTCTTTGCTTTGCTACAGTATGGACCAGGTTTGTAGAATGCTAGAGCTACTTAAAGGAAAACTATACCCCCTGAACAATGTAGGTCTCTATAAACAGATTTTGCCTAAAACAACTCATGTAAAACCCTGCTTCATGTAAATAAACAATTTTCATAATAATACACTTTTTTAGTGGCATGTGCCATTGGGTAATCATAAATAGAAAATAGCCATTTTAAAAAATAAGGACAGCCTCCTGGGATCCTAGGATCCAACCGTGCACACAAACATACCAAACAAACTATAAAGATAGGTCACATGAGCCAATTAACAGACAGAGTTCTGTCTTTTGCTTCCACACTTCTTCCTGTTACAGTTAGAGTTGAAATATTTCTGGTCAGGTGATCTCTGAGGCAGCACACAGACCATCATGAAATGGTGGTTCAAGGCAAGAGATGTAAAAGGGCAATATTTACTTAAATATATATAGCAGGTTGGTAAGATTCTTTAATATGTCACTTGATTTGATATAAACTATCTGTTGCTCAAAAATTCATTTTAGGGTATAGTTTTGCGTATCCTAATGCATGCATCGGGTTATTATCTTGATCACAGAAAGCTATCAGCTGTAAGTCTACTGTACTATGCCCAGTGTGTATATTTCTGATCTCCATGCACAATCACTAGGCAAGTAGGTATTTAGACAGGATGGACATCTATATGACTTTCATGTGAAACATTCTAATTGCTGTTTATATTAGCAAACTTTGGGCTAGATTCAATTCAACAAGAAAACATTTTCTCATGGTTTATGAAATGAAAACTCATGGATGAGTTTCAATTCGAGGAGAAAAATGAATTTCCTGTTTTTTTCCCATAGGCTTGAATGGAGTTTTCAAGTGATATAAAGTGAGATAGGTATGAATTGCATCTGAAATTGAATCTCATCCATGAGTTTTCACCTGATAAACCCTGAATTGAATCTGTCCCTTTATATAAAAAAATACAAATAAATTTTTTTGCATTTTTTCCAGGTTTTTTATCCACAGGATGGGAAATTATACACAAATGGGCAAATTCACTAAGTGGCGAAAATGCGCTAGTGTGCTTTCGCTTCGCCGCACTTTGCCAGGCGAATTTTCAGCAGCGCTACGCAAATTCACAAAATTGCAAAGCTACGCTAAGGTCGGCGAACGGTAGCGTAGTTGCGCTAGTGTTACTTCGCCAGGCAAAGCGCATTTATGCTAGTGATGACTAATTTGCATACGGCGCGAATTTCAAAGTATACTAGCAGTATATGTTACAGCCACTACGTTGCACTACACAAGCCCAGGAAACCTTTATTAAAAAAAATAAAGTTGTCCTATTGCCCTAAACATGTGCCCCCTGTATAGTTGAGTTGCCATATTGTATATGTCTGACCTGGCAAAGTAACGTCTAGCGTAAGAGGTAACGTTCAGTAAAATGGTCATCTTAGTGAATTTGCGTAATTACGATCCTTCGTCAGTGCGCAACTTCGCCTGGTGTAAGGGTGCGAAGTTGCGCTAGTCTATCTACTTCGTCAGCGAAAATTCGCCAGAGTCGGTGTTAGTGAATTTGCAAAGTTACGAATTGATGTAATGCTGGCGAATTAGCACTAGACGTTAGACGCTTCGTGCCTTAGTGAATTTGCCCCTGTGGGGCAGATTTACTAAGGGTCGAATTCGAGGGTTAAAAAACCCTCGAATTTGACCATGGGAATAGTGTGGGAATGAAAATCCTCCAAATTCGAATATCGAATTCGAAGGATTTTATCACTATTCGATTAGCGAAAATTCAATTGAGCGATAAAATTGTTCAAATTAAACATACGATTTTCAATTCGTACGATTTTATCCATTCAATCAAATTTTTATATTCGATCAAAAATAATGAAAGCCAATTCGGTAGCTTTAATCTGGAGTACTAGGCAGTCGAATATAAATTTAAAGGGGAAGTTATTCGACTGTCGAATATTCTAATCGATTTTTATTCGAATTATTCGAATCATTCGATTCGATCGAATTTTCAAAGTTCACTGATCGAAGTGATCTTCAAAACATTTTCGAAATCTTTTTGAAAATTCGATCAAACTTTGAATCCTTCATGTGAATTTGATAAATTTGCCCCAAAGATATAGAGGAGAGGGACAAAGTATTAACTTTCAACCTAGAAGCTATTTAGTAGTTGGAAGTGTTAGCTAGAGATAGTTTAATGAGCTGTTGTTTTTATTTTCTAAATACAATTCATTAAGAATTATCATGCAAACATTCTGATTTGCCACCTCAAGATCCACTCTGCAGCTTATGTACTGCCCAAACAAAAAAGTCTACTTTTGGTGTTTCATATATAAACAACAGTAATTCAGGTAAATAGTATTGAGCCAATCTGTTCAAATTCTTTTAGCCAAAAGATTTACATAACTGATGAAAAATTTGCTAAACAGTGAAAATTTGCAAAACACACTGAAGTTAATCTGTGTTTTTCACATGCTTTTTTCATGAAAGGTGTAACAACAAGATGAGGAAGTGTTATTAGACTGAAGCTCCCACAGAGGCTTAATTAAGTCAAAAGAATTAATTCAACGTTTGCACTTTTTGTCAGTATGCTTTTCCTTCTCCAGCCCCACCATTACTCTGTGATGGAGAAAAGAGCACACCCTGATTAATTCAGGAGATATAATGACTCGTTTATTAAAGTCAAGAAGGTACAAAAAAAAAAATAGCTGCAATCCCTGATTTAGCACAATGCACCTTGCTGCCTTGTATTTTGCACCCACTGCTCACAGCTGTAGAGCTTGGAGCCACAATCTGGAGCCTGTAAAAATTTGCCTCTAGAGGCCATCGGCTTCGACATGCATTCCTGCAATGGTCAGCCTGCTACATCATTTAGATAAAGACAAGGGGAAGCACTCATTATCTGTAGGATCTTCTACACTTGATGCGTTTATGCTGCCTTCACCAGGAAGTGGCGATAGCCATGAAATGCTTCAAGGGTAGTCCTTGTGTGGGCTTTAGGTTATTTTAAGGTAATGAAATAAAGAAATATTTTAACAGCTTCGCTGGTGCTCCATTATGAAGCCCGCTACATAATCCCTGTAGAAGCAATTGCTTAGTAGAAGTTGACCTTGTTCAGGAGAGTGCACATTTTGTACCCTGCTCTGTCACAAGTTTCTGTGTTTGAAAACAGATGACAGAAAACAGACATGCATTTCTCCATAAATATAGAGCTGTCTGTATACATCAGCACTGTATTCATGTGGTGTGGATAGCGGCATATTTCTGGGCATATTTCAGAATTTCTGGGTAATAGATGCTGAGGGCAACCAAACCCTAGACACAAGTGCTTTTGAAATGAATAATACTGCTCTTCCAAATGCATCTGTAATCAATGAAAATGATCCTTTAGATGTCTACCTGGCATGCAGTTGATGTATGCTAATAGAGAAGGAATAAGGCAGAGGAACCAAGCTGAATCAGGCATTTATATTCACAATAGGTCCTGTCCACTGCTTGTGTCCTTGGAAGGATGGGTGTCACTAAGGATGTATTAATGACAGTGACACTAGGGGTCTACCATTTCTTGCAAATGCCTTATTGAAATTGAGCTAGTGGTGGGTCTTCCAGTCCTAGCGGTCTCTGGGCAAATAGACCTTTAACCCATATTCGAAAGTGGCTCTCGCCTAAGCAATGACACTGTTGAAACATACAATGTTGGGGATTACAGCAGCGCTATGTGCTGTTCACACCTCACCAGATGTCTTTGTTGATGAAGGTTAGTAATACAGGGAGATGCCTTGGAATCTGTTTTGTGCTATGTCAACAACCACCAGTTCCTCTGCCAGTTCTGAACTCTAGATGGGTGGATCTTTTCATACAGTAACTTGTAAATCTGCAATGAATCTGCTGTGAATTTATCAGTCTAAATTATTTTAACCAGTGACAGTCACAATAAGTAAAATGTTGCTTTTGCCAATCACACCAAGGAGTTGCACTCCACATCATAACAAATGATCTTTTTAAAGTGGAAGATGGATGATTTGGCAGACCATAATATATAACTGTCTGTATTTCAGCACTAGTAACGGGCAGGGCCAGACTGGGAGGAAAAGCAGCCCTGGCAAAGTATCGAAGCAGCCCATGTATTCACACGCATGCAAAGCTTTATATATATATATATATATATATATATATATTTCCAACCACAAGATTAACTAGAACTAATTTTTATTCATAGATATAACCAGCAATATTACACCCTATGTGCTGTAACCAGTGTCGGACTGGCCCGCTGGGACACTGGGAAAAACCCGGTGGACCCTGACCCTCATGGCCCACGCCAGACCCACTCTCCCAATATTGTAATGCCAGAGGAAAATAAAAATTTGGCAAAGTGCATGCGCGCTGAGTGGCCTCATTTGTGCATGCATTTTGTGCCAAGTGTGCCTGTAAGTGTGTGCCTGTGCAACGACTCAGTAGGGGGGCAGGTGGCGAGGCCAGAGGGGGGCCCTGTACAGCTGTTGCGCTCGCTGCACTAGAAAAGCTGAATTTCCATTTTAAAAAACTGCTGTTCTGAGCATGGATCCTCTGGTTGCCAACACACCTATCATAGCATAAAGGACTGGTAGCAAGCAACTCTAATATTACTAACTGAAGTTGGTCAGAATTCCTGGTTCCTCCTATATGCCAGTAATGACATGAGCACTAAAAAACAGCTCATTTACATTTCTAAAGTGACTGGCTCATTTACATATTAAAGACAGACCTAATTTGCATTTTTAAGGTGAGCAGCCATTTACATTTTAAAGCAAGCAGCCCATCGGGCATTTGTCCGAACATACAGATTGCCATTCCGGGCCTGGTAACGGGTTGTTCTCAGTTTACATCCTAATTAATCTTTTATGGGACTGTAAATCTTGCCCTAATGTAGGCAATGGATTTTCTGTGACCAATGTGTCGACAAAGTGGTGCAGGTAAAATAAATAACGTTACGTGGACCCAATACCACAATGGAAACACAAAACAGACATTATCATCCATATTCATTTAGTAGTGTCTGTGAGTACAGAATAGAACATATAATGTATAGGTAGGTAAAAAAAATTGCGCCATCTTACTTTACCACCTAAGGCACCCAATGCACTCACAGTTTCACCACATCATTATCCCTGTGCCCTGGACTGTGCACATCACAGAACCCATTCTGGAGCTAATCCCCCCTCCCTAATTAAAAAAAAACAATTCTGCACTTGGCAGGTTTCTACTCCTAGCTTTGGCCCTCTATGTATAAATACACTGTGAATTTCCCTTTAATCTGAAAGTAGGGTTATTACCAGACTTTTAAAGTGAAAACCAGGGACACATAAAAGTTCAGCAGCCAAAGCATGTCATGAGAAATATTATTTATGCCTTCTTTTATAACGCCCCCTTGAACAAACCCACTGTTGGGGCTAGACATATTATAAATTTCCCAGCTGCTCCAAGTCATGTGATATCACCCCCTCCCTTTCCCCCACCCAGCAGCCTAACAAAAGAACAATGAGAAGGTAGCAAGATAACAGCTCCCTAACACAAGATAACAGCTGCCTGGTAGATCTAAGAACAGCACTCAATAGTAAAACCCATGTCCCACTGCGTACTATTCAGTTACATTGAGAAGGAAAAACAACAGCCTGCCACAAAGCAGTTCCCTCCTAAAGTGCTGGCACAAGTCACATGACCAGGGGCAACTGGGAAATTGACAAAATGGCTAGCTCCATGTCAGATTTCAAAACTGAATATAAAAAAATCGGTTTGCTCTTTTGAGAAATGGAATTCATTGCAGAAGTCTACTGGAGCAACACTATTAACTGATGAAATATAGGCTGTTTATAAATTGGTTTCAACTTTCCTCTTTTCAATACTCTCTTTTTGCTCAATAGATAATACCAGCATAGGTTTTATAGCAGGGATCCTTCCTGCAATTTTCTCTTGATGTTGGTGAAATCAGTGATATAATTGCTCAAAACTGTGATATTGCCAAACTTCTACAATAAATTTGTAGTTTTTCAAAGAAGGACTAACTGTGAACATTTGGTTTATTAGTTATATTGCTTTAAGGTCAATTTAATTATGCAAAGATATACTAAGCAGCCATGTAATTAGATTTGCTGTATTTCACTAATAATTCCAATGGCTTCTTCATGCACAATCATAAAATACAATATGAATATGTTCAATATACTAATATATTGTCTGTGTCTATGAACTCTAACTAAGTTTTGGCTCTTGCTGTTTTACAGTTTAACATGTGAAAGACATTACAAAATGCTAGTGTTTAGTGAGCACAGGAATTGGGTTTTGAAGTTGCTATGTTACAAGCTTGTTTATGTAAAATCTATACAGAGTAATTCAATATTCAGTTTGAAATATGTGCAGCCAAGTAAACCCCTCACAGATGATGCTGAATATTTTCCTTCTGTGACTTTACCTGATTTAAGAGCCATTGAAATTCGCTAGAAAATGAGAGATCTCATAAACGGATCCATCCAGTTTTGCTAAGCATGTCTGGCTGTTCCCACAGTCGCTAAAGTGATATTACTGGAATTCTTCGGCACTGAGAGCACTGCGCCAAGCAGTATTGCTTTCAGTATTGGATTGCAAACTTGGATCGCTTTTGAGGAATAGACATTCTTATAAGAAAGTCATAGAGAATGTTTCAAGAAATATTCAGCAGTAGAAATCTATGATTGTGTGAATGCATACAATAGAGAAAACTTTGGCAATATGTAGTGAAATATTTACTAGTACATTTGCAGGCATATGGAGAGTTCTGTTGTGCAAAAAGCTTATTTCCAAAAATCCCCAAAAAGGCTTATGCAGTGTTTTCAAGCCTAACTATGACCACCCTCCCCAACCATTTTTACCCATGAGCACCATTCAGATGTAAAAGGAGTTGGAAAACAACACAAGCATGATAATTGTCCGTGGGGTACCAAATAAGGGCTGTGATTGCCTATGTGTTAGCCCCTATGTGGACTGGAAGCCTACAGGAGGCTCTTTATGGCAGTGCACCTGGTCTTATGCAACCTAAACTTGTCTCCGACCACTGTGGGCATACGGGGAGAGTGATGGCAGTTGGGGATTGGATCTGGATTGACTGGGCTAACGAGGTCCAGGGCCCACCAGGGGTTTTTTCCAGTTTCCCGCCATCCCAGTCCAACCCTGATCATAACATAATAAATATGCAGGGATGACTGCCTGCCATTGTGCTAGCTTTTTCCAGGAATTATCACATGGGCAAACTATTTTGTTTGTTTTTGAATAGTTTGACTTTACTTTACATAGGGGCAAATTTACTAAAATTCACCCAAAATCCTATGAATCTATTCGAAATTCGAATCGAATGCTTATCGAATAGTTTTAGGCTATCATTTTGCTCGATATTCAATTTCTCGATGAATTCGTACGATCGGATACCGATTGTTCGATTTCACAAAAAAATCGTACTTTTTCCTTTGAGCCTCTGAAAAATTTGTACGATTATAACTATGGAGGCGCTCGAATGGTATTCAAGCAGGACTTAGCAAAACAAACCTATGGGGGGGTTCCCATAGGCTTCTATTGGTATTCGGTAGGTTCAATCTGGCGAAGTAGGCATTCGAAGGATTTTTAAAAATTGAAATCCTTTGATCATCGAATGATCGAATTATTGAATAGCCAATCATTCGATCTATGCGATAATTCGGTATTCAATGATCGAAGAGGCCAAATTTTGCATATTCTAATATCCGAAGAATTAGTAGTCAATCGAACTTCGATCTATTCCCGTGAATTTTGTAAAATTGCCCTGTAGTGTTGAGGGTTAACTGTGATTCACTGCACTAATTTAGAGGAGGAACTTCCTGTGTGGTTTTTTTTTGTGATTTGACCACACTCCCTGCCCAAATCATGTTGTGTGGATGCACAATAAACACTAATTAGCAAATATTCTGCTTTTTGCCTTTGATTTGATTTACTTAGTGCTGGGTCCCCATAGTGGTAGTTCTGATCAATCAAAATCCAACTTGATTGAAGTGATTGTTTAAAATTAGTGATGGGAAAATTTATTCAGCAGGTGCAATTTCACTGAGAACTCCCGCATTTCGCCGATTGGCGAATAGATTTGCAAATTTTCACTGGCACTCGGGTCGAAATACTGACGCAACGCCGTTTTTCGCCGAAACGGGACAAATTCGACCATCACTATTTACAGTTAGAAGTCCAATTGGTTCATGCTCTGTACAGATGTGATTGGATGCCTATTTGCTAATATGGGCTTGCCAGAAGATAGATTTCAATTCTGTATGATCCAATGAGGATGAAAAGATGTATAGCATCAGAATAGGCTTGTGTAGCAGTTCCAGAGGTGGGTTAGTTACTTTTTTGCCCCGACTTCTTCCACGACTTACATGCCTGCATTTATATTGATGTGGTTAAGCAAGTGAGTGATATCTTTACCTACTGTTACTGGTGGCTGTAACTCATTAATGTACAATGCCGTTACACAAAAATAGGCACATTTACATATGTATACATCTTTTAATATAGATATTCCTGAATCTAAAAAAAATATGTCTATAGAGATCAGGAGTAAGGCAGATGTGAGAAAACAATTTCCAACTTGTGGGTGGTTGATTTGTTAAAAACAGATTTGTCCTTTTCATTATGTTACTCTGCTTTTTAAACCCCACAGAATGTAGTTAGGGCCTTCTAAATTCAGCTTTTGCTATTGTTCCGAGCTAGTTTCCCACATATGTATAGTCCCTAGAAATTATATCAAATTATATCAAATGACTGGGAAAGTTTCAAACAGGAAACATAAAAACAGCCATCTGAACCAGTTAAATTGAAAACACTGGTTCTTATACGGTGTCACACAAGCTAACTCTTTATTTGTCAGTAGGGGACATTTCAAATGAAACTTGCTTCAAACTAAATGAGCCTGACCGCTTCATCTGCAGGAAATGGAGCAGAGCACATACGGTATAGAATTGTTTTGTCTGTTCTGGTGTTCGAACATCACAGACAGAAAAAACAGTGAGTGACACTTCCTTCCTATATAGAGTGACTCTGCAGTAGGAAATAAAAGCTAATGCTCTGATGAAAACACATATACATTATTTTTTTTCTTCACAATCTTGGCAGGGTCATAATCATTCATTGAATCTAACACATATGATTTCAAATTGCCTGTTTGGTTGACATTTAGTTTGTTTCTGGGATGCAGTTTGGTTAAGGAGGTATCCCACCAGGGATTGAATTAAAATTTCAGGTACACAGAGGACCAATCAGCCCACATAGAGGCCCAAACAATCCCAACCAGCCCACTAAATACTGACTTTCTATGGAATCTTATAGCAGCCCATCTGGCATTTGCCAGAACCCACAGATTTCCAGTCCGGGGCCTGAGTCTAACCTTTATTTGTAGTGCCTGAAGACACTCCTTATTGCAAAGTAAGGCGGGTCTTCCATTATTAGATCATAAGTTTCCTAAAGACTATGTGTCATTGTACATTTCCCCTAGAATATATCACTTTGAATTACATCACTGCACTTTGCACAAAACAGCACTGAGCGTTAAAATGTCTAGGGCATGAAATTCGAGATGTTTTCATAAGGCTAAACACGTTGGAATCAAGGGAAATTGTTCATCAATAAAGATTAATCATAAAGGGACATTTTTTCCAAGTTCCTCTATTATAGAAACCTTAGCCATTGGCCCTGTTACACAAAAATATATTATTGTAATTTCTATCAGCTGCAGCCCCTTTCCACTGGAATTAAAAAAAAAAAAACTCCTTAACATCTGGAAAGCAGAAGAGCAGGATAAGAGCACATCTAAGAACACATACAAAAACAATTCCTGGTGAATATTGGAGTATTAGAATAGATTTTCAAAGAAAACAAGGTATGGAAATGCTATTTTTTTAAAAATTACTCAAATTCTCAATTGTATTTCGAAATGAAGAGCCACTGGGCATGGCCTATCTTTATTGTGTATTTGGAATGTTGCAGTTAGACTTGTACCCGGAAGTGACATCACGTCAACCCAAGTGGCAGTTTATGCTGAAAATGTTGGATCACCATGACACAAACAAAGTAGCTGCCTCATTTAAAAACCAATTGTGAAATTTTGAAAGTGACTCCATGGCTAGTGATGAATGAAACTTCCCTGTTTCACTTCATTTTAAATTCTGTAAATGCCACACAATGGTGAAATTTTACCAAAACTCAATGGGTGTTTATATTTTCTTGTGCTTAATGCATTGGAGTTGGTATTTTTATTTCTCCTCATCAAATGTACTGTTGCAAAAAAATTAGTTTTTACTTTTTTTTAGGTTTATTAGAAAAAAATGCACAGATAAATTCTTAGTACAAAATCTGCATTTCTTTCAGGTGAACCAAAATACATGGCAAAACTCCATACTACTGTATGTACTGTGTGTTCTTTCCTGTGCAAAAAGCATGTTTTTTTCTGGTGAACTAAAATGCATGCTAAAATTCTAGTGCAGATTTGCACTTATCCCTATCCGTGATTTCATTTAATCTGTAGGCACTCACATACAAACATCAACATCTCCACATGGCTTATGAAGAATCATGATAAATTTATTGGAGAAAATCGGTGGTTCAATATAAAAAGTAAAGGCTAGAAACCTAGCTAAAACATGAGTTTTTACTCCAATGACTTTTAACAAGCCCTGTGCCGATAATAAGATTTCCTTCCTAATATGAGTGTTGCCATGGCACATATGTGATCTACAGAAGTCCATATTGTATTTTGGGTTGGGGAAGATAGGATTACAAGCTTTAGATATTTTAGACCATCGCATTTGTGCCAATGCTTCACCCATAGAAAAAGACTTTCTGCTCAATAGGTATTACATTAGGTAATAATTTAAAAGACACAAGCTCTAAAGCTCTATTATGAAGTGGAAAGAAAAAACAGTGGGAAGAAACTATTGTATAGCAACACAAATATCTTAGTCATAATGGAACAGTCATGTCCAGATGATATAAATTTCTTGTTGAGAAATCTGGGCACGTCTTTCCAGTATAACTGTTCAAAACAGAATTACCAGACCCTGCAAATAAAGGCAATGTATTTTTGAATTATACATTTCCTTAACTGAGGCTCATTGTATTTTTCATAGCTAGGGCTTATTGTGAAACATTATTTCTGACAATTGCAGCCAATACGGGCAGCCAACTAATGGCATTTTACATCCTACAAACAGTTGTGCTATATATACGTTTCCAAAGTCATTTAAAGAATAACTATGTCAAGCTATGTTCCTTTGTTTGTTACCAGTCACCCCATAAGTTTGTGACTGGCCCTTTCCACGTAGCAGGGGTTAAATGAAATCCAGAGACCAGACCACATGCTGTTTTTCCTGGGATGGTAAATTTTTATATTACTTCAGTAAGGTTGTTCAAGAATTGGATTATAATCAGGTTATAATATTCTGAAGGGAATTTATTGTCCAGATGAAAATGGAAAATATTCCATTTTAATAAAGGGGAGAGTGTAGGAAAAAATAACTAGCCATAACCATTCTGAATTCTAAGCTCCAGTGTTCCTGTCTTAAAGATGTTCTTTCAATGTTTGCTGCAAAATAATTTAGGCAGCTTTAAAGCATAGTATAATATCCAACAAGGGTGTTTGTGAATGATTTAGTAGGACAGCATAATTTCCTCCTTCATTCTTTGCCAGAGTTACCCTTCAGCCTTTATGGAAGTTCATTTGCCTCCTTTGTTAGCAGAGAAGATGCTGTGGCTCCACACAAACCTACTTCTATAAATGCTTCTCCATAGGTTCATTCAAGAGGAACACTGTTTGCTGCGGCACCTCAATCAGACAACCAGCATTCAATTAAGGAATCATGAGACTTAATTACACACCACTGGGATTTTTTACATTTATTTTATGTCATCTTACTTAATAGTATTTTGATGTCCAAACTGCATGTGTTGCAAGGACTTCATATAGATGGCAAATTTAATAACTTCTTGTTCATGTCAAAATAGATTGGCCCCAGTCCTCCAACTGTGTTCCACTTAGAGAAAGAGTGTATGATAATTACTCTCAAGCAAGTTAGGTCATTTTTTGTATATGCAACATAAAACCTTTGGGTTGGGGAGATTAAGAGGCCCATTTGTTAACATTCTCATTTTAGTGGTTTTAGAGGTCTTTGAAACCACAAATAAATTAATTTTCTCTAAAACCACGAATTTGGTATAAATTATTAAAAGATCCAAATGTAAAAAGTACAAACTGAAAAAAAAAATGCCTAGTGATCTCAATAAGTATATGCAAAACCCTATCAACTTACCAAAACATTCTAAAAGTCTGAATAGCTAAAAAAAAAAGGTCACCACAGCTCCCACTGATTTCTATGGGACCTCAACTGCTTTTTGTATTTGAGGTTTTCTTGGTTTTGACACTTTATAAATCTCAATTTTTTAGGTCAGAGACACATGAGCAAATTCGGGGAGTTTAGTCGCCTGGAAACAAATCTCCTCTTCTTGGGGGAGGCTAATCTTCTCAAACTGCCTTCCTGCTGGAAAGAATGGAAATTGCCAGCGGGATGGTATTCGGAGTGCTTTGTTTTCAAAGTCTAATCATTGGTATAAATCTGTGATCTTGGTAACACAGTGCCAAAATCGCTATGTTTCATTGAAACTTTGCCCAATGCATTGGAGTTTTTCATGGTTTTTACATTTTATAAATCTCTAATTTGTACCCCATATGTAATGTAAGGCACTAAGTTTGCCTAGGAACAGTTACCCATGGGAACCAATAAGATGCTTATATTTAAACATGTAACTGGTAAACGCTACCTGCTGATGGGTAACTTCCCCTGGGCAAACTTAGTGATTTTTATTACATGACCCCATTAGAATTTTATAGAAAAAAAAAACACTTTTTAGAGAAAAACTTGATTTGTGAAAAGATTTGAATGTAAGTAAATAGACCCCCTAATTGTCTGTATTCTCTGAAACTGCAAGAGAACCTGTGACTTATGGTATCCCAAAACCCAGAGTAAAGCCCAAGGTCCTGGTCTTGGCTAGCACTTCTGCCTATAACAGTCACCTTTGGCTTCAGGAGGAAACCTCCACTACTCAGATAATGCACAAAGACCAAGGGGGAAGCTCTGGGCAGGCAAGGGAACTGTAAAGTATAACTGGAATGGAGAATAAGGACTGTGGTCAAGGGGCAGGTCAGACAATATAGTCCTGAATCAGGAAGCTGAAAAATAATCGAGCCACAGGCCAAGGCCAAGGTCAAGCACAGATCAGAAGCGCAGCACCAAAGTTCAGGCAGAAGATTGGCAAGATCAAGGTCAGGCAATATGACTATGAAGATTTTCATTCATCCAGGTCATGGTATATCTAAGTCCAACCAGGTCAAGCAATGGTCAATAATAGGATCAGACAATCTATATCCCACCCAGGAACCATGGGACATAGACCTATACTTCGTAATGGGTCATAAGGGGATAGGGGGTTTTATAGCCAGTCAAAAAGTTTACACAAATCACCTGTGGGCAGATTGGCAACATGTGAAGCAGGCCATGCTTTCTAGCAATTACCGAGCATAGCCATAGGAATGAAACAGAGCCTTAGTAGTCTGCTCACATAGAGCAGTGGTAATGCAGCCAGCACAGGAACACCGGGTCTCTGTTTCAACTCCAGGCAGGTTATCACAGAACCTTTCAGAAAAACCTTATCAATGGTATTGATAACTTTCTCAAGGGCTTAATTCAGGAGATAGATCATACTGAACTATATGAAGCTAACAACCTGAATAAGATTGCTTGATGGACAAAAAACTGACACTGTTCCTGGAAAGGATAAATACATTACTTTTCTTTGCTATATAATACCATTGGCATTAAGTATATTTTTCACTGGTTGGGCTAATGAAATACCAGCTAAGTGACAACCCTAGATATATCTCAATGAATTATGGAACAATGAAACTATGTTGGGCTTAGTCCCTGCAAACCATAAACCCATCCTGCCCCCTGGACTATGCACACTTTATAATGACTTTATACTGACTAGACCATATCTTGTACCATCAGTATGCAATGTGACTGCAGCAGTGGGCAAAGTTGGTAACTGCTTAAAATACTAACCTACAGACTAAGAAGCTTTAGCATGTTCTACTATAAAGGTAGCTAGAATGTTACACCCGCTTACAGAAAGTTAATGTAGCATGTTCACTATTAAAATGGATTTTCCAGCACGGCTCTACTACATTTTTATATGTTTGTGTATTTGGCCAGCATAAATTCTATTATTTTTCTATGGTTGCTGTTTAAACCTCTTACTGCACAGCTTCTCTATGGGGCAGATTTACAAAATTCACATGAATAATTTGAAGTTCGATCGAATTCAGTTGAATTCCGATCGTACGTTTTAATCAGATATTCGAATATGCAAATTTCAGTTGTATCGAATAGATCGAATGATCGAATATTCGATCATTCGACCATTCGATGATTGAAGTACTTCAACTTTAAAATTTTATGCGACTGCCTACTTCGCCAGATTGAACCTACCGAATAGCAATAGAAGCCTATTTTTTCTAGTACCTGCTCGAATAGCATTCGTACGATCGAACGCCTCGATTGTTTGAATCGTACGAATTTTTCACGAAATTTCACGATTTTTTTGTGAAATCGAATGATCTATGTTCGATTGTACAAATTTTTCGAGAAATTGAATAGCGCTCAAAAAATAGCCTAAAACTAGTCGATTTCCATTCGATGGTCGAAGTACTGCCGAATTTCTGCCGAATTCGAGGGCTAAAGCCCTCAAATTCGTGAATAATGGTAAATTTGTACCTATGTCTAGAGACAAGTTGATGGAATGAATGGGGTGCAATATAATATTGCAAATTCTTCCCTTGCAGCTAATGCATCAATGTATCCATACCTTAACAATGACATGTTGGTTGTTTCTCAGGCTTTCCTTGTAGCATTAGAATCATAGCTTTAATGTAGTTTCTCACCTGCAAATATCTATACTGCTGGGTGTCTGCCACACACCCTATTTAGAGATTTACTTAAAGGGCTAACCCATTCAAGATAGGCTTTCCAAGAAATGCAAGGATCTAAACAAAGAATGCTTTATAATTGCCAATGCTCTAATCTTCTTTTAATATTTTAGTGAACCTATGAATACACTTATAAAAGGAAATTCACTTTAAATACAGTTGTTGCTTTTTATTTATTTTTTTACATTGCTTTGTTGCTAGAAGGGAAATGTGTTTTAAATCAACTCCATGCACAGGAAAAAATCTATTAAATTATATGAGAACCTGCAGAACACTTCCATTTCCAAAATAGTTATGCTGATTGGGTGGAAAAAAGTCTAGTTAAGCAAAATGCAGACCAAATGATATGGCTTTACGCATCTTAGTACAATTAACATATACTGTAGGCCATTTTTGCATATTAAGTTACAGTACATTTAGCTGTTTTGCACTTTGTTCAAAGGCAAACTTAAGTACATGCTTCCCTATGTGAGGAAATCTTCTAACATTCCCGATGTTTCTGTTTCCAAAAAATAATATATTTAAGATAAAAACCAATGTGCTCATATAAATATACCATATATAACACTGATAGGGTGCAAACTTCAAATGGCGGTGAGTAATTCCACACTAACCACACATATAAAGTTGCAAACCTCATGTAAATCTTGATATTTATAAAAAAAAGTATCAAAAAATCTGTCTCCCTGTTAGGCAGAAGAGATGCATCCGATCACCATGATGTCATCTCAAATGAGATGCGGACACTCCACTCCGCCCCCTGGTTGCTATGAAGTATCCATAGATACTAACATGTTACACATAAGTATAGAAATGAGCAGAACCCTAACATTACACAATTCTCACAAAAGACAATAAACTTGTG
>CM044443.1:93022231-93038989 GCA_024363595.1 Xenopus borealis
TCAGGTGTCAGTATCTCTTTAACTTCTGGCCTTTTAAACTCTAGAACTCCTCCTCTTTTTAATGGAGGAATATGATGTATAACTGGTTGACAGGTGTCCATAAAAGCAGGGCCAGATTTCAAGCACAGGCACCCCTAGTCCAAGTAGTCTTAGCACCCGACAGTGACCAGAACGTGCAGTCCTAGCACCCGCACAAACCCCTGTACAAAAGCATGAGGCCCAAGGCTGAACTCCAAAGTTGATGGTCAGAGGTGGGTAAATACTGTAGTTTCCGGATTATCAAACTTTCTACATGCAGTTATCTGATAAAACAACCTGATCACTAATTTTGCTATGGTTTTTTTGTCCCGGTGCTAATAAGTCCCGTTATTTTATGGGACTCCGATAATGCTGGTAGCAATAGCACATTGCTTGTGGGATAGATAGGCTCCTGCAAGTAGTGACAAAATGCTTGTGCAGCTACCATATTGCAGGACTCAATAACGCACTTCTTTTGGTGCTACCATTCTGGGATAGACAAACTAAAGGATGTGACAAACACATGGGCTGAAGCTATTGAAATATTGTCCCACAAAAAACTAGAATAAAAAGTCACAATGATGATGAGATGTTGGATATTTTGATGGCCCTTCAAGCCCTTCTAACCTGCCCCTGCACAAACATTCAGCAAAATATACTATAAAATCAAGAGAAGCCTAAATGAGTTATGATTTTAATGCCATGAGCACATACTTTTTCATGATATTTTCCTTTCTCTAATTTGGAACAGAACTGTTTACTAGCATTTTACTGTTAGACATCAGTTTGGCTGAGAGTTGAAACATAAACAGTAGCAAGTGCTTCAAATATGGATTTTTCCCCCAGGAAGACAAAAAATGAATTCATTAATGTAAACAGCATATTTTAATAATTATCTGGAAGTTAGTGACTGTAAATCTGCAGAGTGAGGGAAATCAGGAAGTTTTGTGGCCACTAGGATCAGGGAGGCTAAAGGCATGAACTAGGATGGATTGGGGGTCTCCGTTGAATTCCTTTCCGTGGTTAATAACAGAAGGACACATAAAAGGAAATGCTAACCACAATCAGACTTCTGACTGCACTTGGAAAGCTCTGTTTCACATTTAAGCAGAGCAGATTGAAAAGAGAATGGTGATACTGTGTGGTGCGGAGTTCACTTTTATTTTCATACCGTACATGCCCTAGCTGCATGGATTTTTTCCTAAGAAAAAGTGCTGACAGAAATAATATAGTATTCTCATGTATGAATGTACAGGAACACCAGGGCCTCCTTTGTAAATGGAACTAGATGTGTTGCATCATATTAAAATACAGTATCTAAAATTGATTTGCTATTGTCTTTAAAGTGTTCCATTAAAGGACCAGCAAGCCTCAAAATAGGCTTACTGAATATTAAGATACATTGTTGCTCATTTATCAACACTGGGCAAATTTGCCCATGGACAGTTACCTATAGCAACCAATCATTGATTAGCTTTTTGAAGCCAGCTGCAAGTAGAACAATGAATGCAGCAATCTGATTGGTTGCAATGGGTAACTGCCCATGGGCAAATTTGCCCAGTGTTGATAAATTACCCCCATTAATGTGTAAAAATGTATATTGTGTAAATGTAAATGTGTCTGACTGGGGGAGGCAGAGACCGCTGGAAAACTCAGGCTAAGGTTCCATTGCCCTGCCCCCCTAGACAAGGGCCCACTACTCCGGCATCCCCCCATGATTAAAGCTGCCACATGTGCAGATGACCTGTTTACTGCAGACTTGCATTTAGGTAAACTACATGATTTCCTTCTCTAGGCTGATCCAGATTGCCTGCATGTATACAATGAATGCAGAAGAAGCATGAGAGCCAGTTGGGAGGGTTGTACTGAATGTTCTGTAGCACTATATACTATGCTATAGTAAATTGAGTGCACCATTCTCTATCTATAGGCTTCACCTCCGGATGAGGTAAGCCCTTGCAAAAGGTGTGGAGGCAGGGTGTTGCACAACTGTAACTTGCTGCAGGGTACAATAATTGGGCACCAGTGGTTCTTATAACTTAACCAGAGAACATATTTATTGAACAGGAGCATCCACAATGGAGTGTATATACAGCGCAAACAGGATCATACAGCAACAGTGGACCTTTGGTCAGTATTGGTTCCCTCAGGGAAGGGACCATGTACAGCAGCAAGTACTCAGGGTACACTCAGCATTCAGCCTTTTCCCTGAGTGGAACCAGTGGGGTATCTCTAAATCCCTAGGGGTGTACACTACGGGGTTAATTTACTAAAGGGCGAAGGGACCACTGCTGGAAATGATTCGCCAGCATTAACCAGTCACTTCACTAGTGAAAGAGATAGACGCCAGCGTTATAGAGGCTGCGTACAGTGCGCTGTTAGTCGCTGGACTTATGTTTCCTGAATGTCTAGTTAAAAATAAATCACAATAGGGTGTAGTATGCTCAGTGTAATTGAAATAGGTGTGTAGAAACCTACTCACATATTCATTGCTTGTATGTTGGCGTATCAATGTTCTTGGGCATAAACGACCATAGTAGGACCTATAAAATAAAGGCTCCGATAGTGACGTACAACCAGAACTGCAGAGAGGGCCCTGAGGGCCGTTTTCACTTACCAAATAGTAGAGAGAGTGGAGCTTTGATTCTCAGTGTCGCTTCGATCTTCCGATCATGAAGTCGTGAAATCTGTACTTCCGATGATTTGTCCGAAGTTACGCCTCTGATTTTTCCGAAAAATTCGTGAAATGTTCGAAGTCCAAACTGCCGGCACGAAGTACGAATTTCTCCTACTGGCGGGATTCACAAAATGGCGTCGTCGTTACGATAATTAACTCATACTGGAATCTCCACAATCACGAAAAATTGGTGGTCCAGTTGTTGGATTCAAGAAAGCATTCGTGCAGCAATTATTATTGTTGCTTAATATTGAAAAATTTTATTTAAAAATAATAATAAACAGGCCTGCAATACTGCACCATATTGTGATTTATTTTTATCTATACATTTCTATGCCAGTATTCACTATTCCAGGGAACATGTTGTTTGTTCTAGCCATTACTACATAGGGACACTACAACAACATGAATTTTTTTCAAGCAGGATGACCTTGATTACCAGAGATAATTGTCCCCATTTATTTTTGAATATTTTTCAAAAATCCTATAGAAATGCTATATTCCTCTCTTTGAAGTAGGCATTTTATAGACCAGGAAACAGATATATTCTCCTGGGATATTTTAACACAAATTTATAATTTAAAGGAACAGGAGAGGTTGATCTTTTTTCAACTGACATATCCAATAAACATAAAAATCTTATATCTATAAACACCAATTATACAGATCTATTTAACAATTAGTTGATGATCCAAAATAAAATCTGAGTTATTTTCCAGTCTCTTTTAAAGGGGCTGTTCTCCTTTAAATTATCTTTTAGTATGATGATTGGTTTTTATTTTTTTTTTTATTTAGCTTTTTACTCATCCCCTCTCCAGTTTGCAATTTTTAGATATCATGTCATCCCCAAAATAAAAAATTGCCTAAAAAAAGAAAACATAATCTAAGCAACTTTGCAATATACATTCATTAAACATTTTCTATGGTTTTAAAGTTATTGCTATTGAAAGCAGAGTTTGCCTGTCCCTTTCTATTCTCTGTCCTGATGGCCAAGATTGTTGATACAATGTAAGACAAGGCAGCTGATTAACAGACTTTTGCAACATTGTTTAAAAACTAACAACCAGACTAAGAAAACACTGCTTTTGAATAGCAATCATTTTTACAAATAACTTTAAAAGCACAGAATATTTTTAATTAATGCATATTGGAAAGTTGCATAGAATTATTTTTCCTTTTATTGGGAAAGTTTTATTTGGTTCTTGACTTGCCTTTTAAGCATATCTTTTTCTGTCTCTCCTCCCTTTCAGAGAGCAGCAGGAAAATGGTCTCTATATTTGAAGACATTCATAACTCCTAAAATGCTCTTAGTAATGGCAACAGCTTGTAAATCTCTTTATTTATTTTGGATAAAAGACAAAGTCACATCTTTAGAGGATATTATGATATATCTGAAAAACCTTTGCCTCCAAGAAGCAATAATAATCAAAATTTAGACAGAATTAGACATTATATCTAAAACACTTGATGATAAGGGAAGACAGTTGACCTACAGAATACATGAAAAAAAGATTCAGCTGATAATTCGAATTCATGAGGGAATTATACTTCAGATAATTGGTGGATCAAGTGTCTTGTTAATTTTTGGCAGAGACAGATTGTTATTGTTACAATTCTTGTCTAGTTCTAATAAGGCCTTTTGAATTTATATTGTTATCGACTTTATGATCCTGGGGAAATGAGATAAAAGTCGCAAAGTTCATTTTTTTTGCACAAATAGGAAAAAAATTTACATTTCACATTGTAATATTCCTCCTTAGACTGTTACTGCATAGCAAATGTTAATTGCACATGCCTTTTTGTGTGGCAATGCACAAGTCTCAAGAAGAGGCATTTTCTAGCTTAGGCCTAGTTCCCCCAGATAGGGAGAAGGTCACAAAAGTCCAAATAAAATAAATAAGGGTGACATTACCTTGCCAAGCCTTCTTTATAATGGATCCATCTGCAAAATGCAAGATAAAATGACTTGTTGACATACAAGAATAGAATTTGGTTATTATACTGTATACAACTTAATTGGATAAACCATTGCTTTCAGATAGTTGTAACTGACTGGATAGAATGTGATCTAATCAAAATTGGTGGCAAGAAGGCAAATCTGGACAGGATTTTTATCTGAGCCTATAGAAATACGACGTGTCAACAAAAAAACATAGATCACCCTATGAGCATCCTGAATAGGGTAAAGCCATCTTGTTCAAACCCACTTTTGTTAATATCTGGAGTTAAAAAGTCAACATAGTTTCCTTAGCTGGATTGAAGCTTTTCCACGGTTGGGGAATTCTCCAACTATAAGAACAGCCAAAAAAGAAACAGATTTTTCACTTCACCTTCATTACTTCAGCTTCTCCTGAAAACCGAGCCAAAGCAGTCTTAAATTTGTGTCACTCTGGAGGGGAAAAAAATTATCCAAGCTTAACAGCTTCTACCCATACAATCCAGATGTATTGTTTCTTTCCCATGCAGAGGTGAGAGATTCAGAACTGAGGCTTGGTAATTGCATTTCCAGATCATTTTATGTCTTGGATTGTTCAACATAAACCACATGATCAGAGACTGTTTAGAAATGTTCTTAAGCAATTTTAAAATATATAAAAAGAAAACTGGCTACATCATAACACAATTTTAATATTAACAAAAACACAATGGCATGTTCTGTGAAAATTATCAGACATTTATTCAGTTTATCAGTTGTTTTCTTTTGGCAATTTGGTTTAAACCTTGTAAGAGGGAAAGAACTAGCTGCTCTAGCATGTGGTGCAAATTATGAGTCTCAGCCAATCTCGCATAGGTAGTGGGTAGTAGGTTTTCCACTACACCCAGGAGACATACCATAAGGGATAGTATTTGTGAGAATTCCAGGGTGTTTGCTAAAGAGGCCATTATTTGCGACCAATAATCATGTATAACTGGACATGCCCAGTTCAAAGTTGGCTCCTGTGGAACCACATCTGGGCTGTTGTCATTATCTTTCTTACCCATTGCCTTCAGTTTAAGTGGGTTTATATAGAGCTGGTTGAATACTTTGTACTGCACAAATCTATCAAACTTGTGTACATAGTTTCGATTGCCTCCTCCCAGTCTTCCTGGGTAAGCTCTGTGATGAATATTTTCCATCATGCCTACGCTGTATTTAATGGAGAGGGGATGCTAGGTAGAAGGTTTTTATAAAGCCTAATCACCAACTTTACAGTTTGTTCAGTGAGAAGTGGCTCCTCAAAATTGGGCCTTACAAGTGTGCCGAATTTGGAAACATCTAAATAGTGGAAGGTTCTGAGAGGTGCACTTGGCTTGCAGCTGAACATATGAAGGGAAGGTGTGGCTTTGTAGTAGGTCTCCCAGGTATTTAATTCCCTGCCTTGGCCAATAAAGGAAGTCCTCCAGGTTTCAGAAGTGGGGTAAGTTGGAGTTGCCCCATAGTGGTAGTTGGGGGTTGAGATGGATAGGACCTTTCTTAAATCGTTTCAAAACCTGGTTTCAAGCTCTATGTGGTGTGGAGATGGTGGATGGTAGACTGCCCTCATCTGAAATTTTGCTGTAGATTCTTTTGTCCTTCCAGTGACCCTTTTATTTTTGCTTGCAGTGCCATATTGGGTATATATAGGCCTGGGTGGTACCACCACTGTAGGTAGTAGACGGGCTAGCCCACCATCCTCCCTCTCAACTGTCAATTTATTGCAGGCAATTATCTGTACTTTGTGATTCCATATAAAGGGAAGTATCAGATGGTAGATTTGTTTTTAAAACTGATTTGGGGATGCATATTGGGGCATTGTGTATGAAGTATAAGAATTTTGGCAGGTAAATCAACTTGATAAGGTTTATTCTTCCCCATAATGAGAGTGGGAGATTTGTCCAAATTAGTAAATCAGATTCTACTTTTGGGATTACAGGGTCAAGGCTGTCTTGTATGTATTGTGATACATTTACTTGTATGTGGAGTCCCAGATATTTAACATTTTGAACCCACTTAAGGGGGGCATCAAGAGGCAGGTTGTTGTGTGGGGGGGTCCTGACGATCTGAAGGGAAAATTATGGATGTTTCCCATTTTACTTTAAGGCCAAAGAATTCTACAAATTGCTCCACCACCTGAAGTAGTGTGATCAGGGTGTCTGCCAAGTAGATAAATAGATCATCTGTGTATTAGGAAATAGTTTCAGTAATTGGGCCAAGTTTGAGGCCCAAAATTTGTTCTGATTTAAGCATGATAATGGTTAGGGGATCAATGGCTATGGCAAAGAGGTATGGAGATAGTGGACATCCCTGTCTTGTACATCTTCCCATTTGGAAATGGTCTGATATTAGGCCATTGACCCTGACCCATGCAATTGGATAGTGAAATAACATTTGTATCCATTTGATGAAGTGATTTCCCAGGTCAAACCTACAAAGGGTCCCCCTGAGATAAGGCTATTCTATGGAGTCAAATGCCTTTGCTGAATCAAGCGAGGCCACCGTTCTGGTCCCAACATTATCATGCTGGGTTTCTATGTTAGTGTAGGGTCTCCTAATGTTAATATTAGTAGCTTTGCCTGGCATAAATCCTGATTGGTCTCTATTATGTAGTCTTGGAGTCTTGTGGCCAATATTTTGGCGAAAATTGTTGCACCTGTGTTTTTTAGAGAAATTGGTTAGTATGAACTGCACTGGTCAGGGTCTTTACCAGTTTTTGGACTGCTACTATCAGTGCTTCACTAGATGAAAGAGGTAGGGAGCCAGAGTTAAAGGTATCTTGAAGGGTAGTCAGCTATTGGGGAGCTAGTTGTTCTGTGAGGGCTTTGTACCAGTTGGAGGGAGACCATCCATGCCTGGTGTTTTATTAGCTGGGATTGAGGCAATGGCTTCTTTTACTTTTTCCTGTTGTTATAGGTTGATTTAAAGTGGCCTTGTCATAAGGGTGAAGTGTTGCGGTAGATATATTGTCAAGGAAGGGGAGGTGTGTGTTTTCGGAGTGGAATAGGGTGGATTTATACAATTTGCAAATTCTTCTATGATTAGTTTTGGGTCCGTGTTTGTTGACTTTTATAGATAAAAAGTACCAAATAAGTTTACAATACCGTGCTTTTTCATTATATTTATTGTATTTACTGAAATTATTAATGTTTACATTTTGATTCACATCAATCAATGCAACATTTTTGTACAGTGGTGTTTGCCTGGTTGTGGTCTACTTAGATACTACAAAACCTAAGAACAGATTTTTTATGTCTCAGCTAAGGTTTGGTTTGTGGTAGGTTTATAGCTAACTGGCTGAAGGATTCAGGCAGTGAGTAATAGTAGTAGTAGTTAGTCAACAGTGAATTATCCCATTTGATTGGGGTCTTAAG
Source organism: Xenopus borealis (assembly GCA_024363595.1). NCBI lineage: Eukaryota > Metazoa > Chordata > Amphibia > Anura > Pipidae > Xenopus > Xenopus borealis. The sequence continues at coordinate 93,030,255 of CM044443.1, forward strand.
TGATGGGTCTCAGCTAGGTGCAGTTTTATTTAATATTTTCATTAATGACTCTGTGGAGAACATCCAAAGCAATGTATTTGTATTCATCAATGACACGAAGATGCAGAGCAATTTAATGCAAATGTGATGTGTTAATCCATACGGCTGTCAGATGAGCTTGAATATTTAGCATTTAAAAATAAACTTTTATCCTTAATCGGACTAAAACAGTTGAATGCTTAGTAGAGAAGGACCTTTGAGGTAGTTGTGGATAATAATCTTAGCTGTAGTGAACAATGTCAGCCAGAAGCGGCAAGAATCATACAGTAAACCGCTCATTGGTTAGTTTTATGAATGACTTTGAAGACTTTTTAGCAAATAAATGTTCTTTCTAATCTTTGCAAATTACAATTGGGGTTCTAGATGCTCCCTATCCGATATTCTTCTCATGTTTTGTGAATGTACCTCAGGAGCATCAATTGATCCAATGTCGTCATCTATAAAAGCAAGTTATACACTAAATGGCAGTGTGTTAGCAATTTCCTTAAGTGATAAGTATCTTGGGGGTTTTATGGATAACAAGTTGTCTAATTCTGGACAGTGTCATTCTGTAGCTACTAAAGCAAATAGGGTTCTGTCCTGCATAAAAAAGGACAAAAACTCAAGGGATGAAAACATAATTATACCTCTTTATTGATCCCTAGTAAGACCTCAGCTGGAGTATGCAGTGCAGTTTTGGAGTTTTTGTGCAGTCCTTAGGAGGGATGTAAATGAGCTGGAGGATGCAGAGACATGCAACTAAACTGGTTAGAGGGTTGGAAGACTTAAATTATGAGGGTAGACTGTCCAGGTTGGGGTTGTTTTCTCGGGGAAAAAAGGTGTTTGCGAGGGGCCATGATTACACTTTACAAATACATTAGAGGACATTATAGACAAATATCAGGGGACCTTTTTACCCATAAAGAGGATCACCAAACCAGCGGCCACCCCTTCAGACTAGAAGAAAAGGACTTTCATTTGAAGCAGCGTAGGTGGTTCTTCACAGTGAGGTTGTGGAATGCACTGCCGGGTGATGTTGTGATGGCTCATTTTGTTGATGCTTTTAAAAGGGGCTTGGATGATTTTTTGGACAGACATAATATCAAAGGCTATTTTGATACTAAACTCTACAGTTAGTATAGCTATGGGCATATATGGTTTGTATGAAAGAGTGGAGGGGTGTGTGTGTGTGTGTGTGCGTATGCTGGGTTTTAATTTGGAGGGGTTGAATTTGATGGACTTTGTCTTTTTTCAACCCAATAATTATGTAACTATGTAACTCTGTAAAGATATACTGACAGGGGTTTATTTATCAAAGGTCAGATTTTTGAGGCATGTGAGCTTTAACCTCAAATGAAAGCACAACTTTATTGTTTTCTTAATTAAGCAAAAACGTGAATGGAATAAACTTGAATCAGAGAGTTCAGGGTTAATAACCCAAAAAGTTGAATTGATCGACTTTTCGGCTAAAAAAAAAAAACTTGAATCACTCGAATCAAGTTTTCCAGCTAAACCTTTTGAAAAAAACTTGAACATCATGAAGGCTATTAACATCTCCAATGGTACCTCTGCCATTGACTTCTACATTACTTCAACAGGTTTTAGATTTGAGCTATTTTCAGTGTCTGAGTATAATACATCTCAAAAACATTTTATTTTTAGAAAAACATGAAACATTCTAAAATAACCTTGAAAACTCAAATTTTTGGTGGAAAACACAACTCAAACCTTAATTTATCTGCCCCTTAATGAACAAGGACACAACCAATACAGAAATGGAGCCACAAATAATCAGAGTATAAATTTTCTGTTCCTTCTTCTTATAATCTGTGCTGGAATTTGGCTTAATCTTAAACTGTCCTGGGTTCATACTGGGCCCCCTCCCTGTGGCCACCCCAGTGATTTGGGGTCTGCTCCCTCTAAAGTTATACAACTCTATAATCATATGAGAGACTTTGCCAACCCTAAAGAAATTATGAATGTGTTCAGAAAGATTTGCCTATTACAGGCTTCTAAAACGCTTGGGACCTGGGGTTTTCCAGATCTTTCCATAATTTGAATCTTCTCACCTTATGCCGAATAGAAAATAATTTAAACATTAAATAAATAGACTGGTTTTGCTTCCAATAAGGATCAATTATATATTAGTTTGGTTTAAGTATAATCTACTGTTTTATTAATAAAGAGAAAATGGAAATCATTAAAAAAAAATTGCAATATTTGGATAAAATGGAGTCTATGGGCAATGGACTGTAATTTTGATCTCTCTTGATAACATATCCCATCCGTGTACAGCATTATCTTAAAAATATAATTTGTCTTCTCTAACCTGGCAAAAAATAAAATACCATGCAATGGCTGCTTCTACATGCACCTCAATTATTTTAGCAATGTAAACAGCATGCATTCCAATGCATACAAAAAATCATAAGACTAGATAAATGTCAAGCATTCCAGGTAATAAATGCCAATAATATAGTTCTGGTTATTCCAAAAATATTTATTTTGTTTCAGGATGAAAAATCTAGGAAGAAAACTAAAATTGTAAATAACCAAGCAGCAATAAGTTTAGAGCCTTTCTACCAAAGTGTAATTACAGTGCCCATGTCTACTGCAGTGTTATAGAGCACCACTTTATTAATGCCAAGGATGTTTTGTCTTTGCAACTCTTTTGAAACTGCTTCAGAAGTGGAGTAAAAGAAAGCCTGTCCTCCAACACCTGCCTCCTGGCATCTGGATAACAGATGTATGTAAATGTAGGAGCTGGCGAGTCCAGCAGGATTCCTAATGCAATTGTAAGGAGCTCTAAGAGAGGTCTATTTATCATTCTTAGCTCGGCTCTCTGCAGCTCTGGGAACATCCAGACATAACACTCATTGGAATGGGCCTGGAATGTTCTTTGGGACTTGCTCTCTGTAGAACAGCATTTTGTTTATCATAGACAGATGGGGAGCAAGCTATTACAAATACTGGAGTATGATTTTCTTCAAGAGAGTCAGCTTTCGATTATAATAATAAAAGCCATTCACCTGGCACAAGAAAATGCAATTTCTCAAGGAACCCTCACGTGCAACACGATTGATTGCAATAACTCTTAAATTCATCTTTCAAATGAGTATGGGGGGGAAACCCCCATCTGTGTTGCTTTAGTTAGACTATGGTCACATATGCTTCTTATTCAGGCATCTTAGCCATCATTATTATACTCATTTATGAGATACCTAGATCACTGTTGAGGGCAGGCAAGAGTCCAGTGTCCCAGGTATGGGATCCATTATCTGGAAACCCATCTGAATTATGGGATGACTCCATTTTATCCAAATAATCCATTTAAAAAAAATAATAACTTTCTTTTTCTTTGTAATAATAAAACAGTACCTTGTACTTGATCCAAACTAAGATATAATTAATTCTTACTGGAAGCAAAGCCATCTTATTGGGTTTATTTCATATTTACATTATTTTCTAGTAGACTAGAGGCACAGAGATTCAAATTACTGTCCCTTATCTGGAAAGCCCCATGTCCAGAGCATTCTAGATAATAGGTCCCATACCTATACTGTACAAAAGTGTTTCCTTCTAGGGCCTACACAATTGTAAGTTTCAGAATAACCATCCCACATATAGATCATAATGGCTGCTAGGATGGTTCCTTTTCCAGAATTACCCAGAAACAGATTCATCAGTCAAAAACATCAGGCGAGGATCTTGTTGATTTTTATTAAGATATAAGAAGATGTAGGAAGAGTTCCAAGTAAACTGGACAAGACTATTTTTTATTCTTCATTTCAGGAAATGAAATACATATTAATATGTGTGCTGTGGATAAGGTTTCTTTCTAAAAAAGAAAAATGGGGCTATTTGATTTTATTGGTCTGCTTGCCAAAGCCCTTTTTATCTCCACTCCCACATTATGTCTTCCAAAAGGTAAGAATGCCCAGAAAATGTCTATTGCAGATAAAGTGTTTATACTTCAACCAAACAGTGAAAAATGGTCTGAATTCATTTCTTTTGGCTAGAGAGATGTGTAATTTATGTGCTCAGATAAATTCTCCATATGCCCATGTTTGTATCCTCAGCGTTGCAATTTCTGCCTACAAAAAGAAGAGTATGTTTAAAGTGTTTTACAGTAATATGAGCTGCCTTTTAAAGTTCCACAACAGATGTTTTCTTGTGTAAAGTTATCATTCCAGCTAACCATTCCAGTTCAGCTCATATTCATTGGGTTATGCCCGTTTTTTTTCCAGGAATGGTAAATATTAATCTGGGTCACAAAATAAAATGTTTTGCACAGAAAAGCTGTTCATGTTGGCAGTTGCGTGAAATATATATACACACATGCATGCACAAGCACACACTCACTTTTTTCTTCAGTTAACAAATTGTCCCACAGACAAAATGCAACATATGCGATATGCATGCCCAGGGTGTGAAATGTGCCAGATGCCTCAGGTGACTCCTTCTGGTTGCATCTAATTATTGCACAGTACACACATGGGATGTTTTATCAAGGATTCTCAGGACCTGGGATTTTCTCGTTAAGGATTTTTTTTTACGTAATATGGATTGCCATACCTTAAGTCTGCTAAAAAATCATTTAAACATTAAGGGGCAAATTTACTATTATTCCCCAAAAAATATTAGTTTTTTCCTCGATATTCGATGTTCGAATGCTAATAGAATAGTTTTAGGCTTCCCTTTTATTCGATCTTCGATCATTCGACGATCGGATAGCGATCGTTCAATCATTCGAATGAATTATTCTATCATTTGAATGATTTGTACGATTCGAACGATTGAAGACTTCAATCGTACGAATCCTATTTGATCAGGACTTCAGAAGCCTATGGGAGGGTTCCTATAGGCTTCTATTACAATTCGGTAGGTTCAATCTGGCAGTCGAATAAATGTAAAATTTTAAATCCTTCGCTGATTGAATGATCGAACGATCGAATATTCGATCGTTCGCTATTCGATGATTGAATAAGCCAAATTTGCATATTCGACCAATCGAATTAATCCTACGATCGTTATTCGATCGAATTCAATCAAACTTCAATCTATTCACGTGAATTTAGTAAATCGGCCCCTAAATTAATTTAATAGGATTGTTTTACCTCCAATAAGGATCAATTACAAGATTATGTTGTATTATCATAGATAAAGAGGAAATCACTTTTAAGTTTTTTTAATTATTTGATTAAAGGGGTTGTTCTCCTCTGAGTTGATATTTTGAGACAGTTTGCAATTGTTTTTCATTTTCATTACTTAGCTTTTTTATTCAGCAGCTCTCCAGTTTGTATAAGAGACTGGAATGTGAATAGGAGCGGGCCTGAATATAAAGATGAGTAATAAAAAGTGGCAACACCAATACATTTATAGCTTTACAGAGCATTGGATTTTTTATGGCCAAATATTAAATAAAATTTAAAAAAGATAAAAAAATAATGAAGCCATTGACCCACTGAAAAGTTGGTTAGAATTGGCCATTCTATTAAATTCTAAAAGTTAACTTAAAGGTGTACCACCCCTTTAAAATGGAGCCTATGGCAGATGGCCTCCCCGTAATGTGGAGCTTTCTGTATAATGGGTTTCTGGATAACAGATTCCATTACTAAACACACTTGATTCAAGCACTGGAAAGCATAGGATAATGCAGTCTTCAGGGAGATGTAAATGTAATAAATAATTATTAAATATTTATATCCATAGTGCCTAGTCCAAAACCTACATTATCTATATAATGCCAAGCTTTTGTACAGCAATAAGATGTACAACAGTAAACAATAATAACTGGCTATTTAATCAATGTAAAATGACCAAATTACCCTGAAGTGCAGAAAATACAGTGTTTTTCATAAACATCTGCACTTAAAAGCACAGTGTTTGGTTAGATTTGTGTCCACAATTTTACCTGCATTTTTGCACCCTGGTGCTGAACTCCAGTTGCTGTCATCCTCAGAAGCACTGATTCAGACTGACTGACTGTGTCTGGTTAAGGGTCATGTGAATTTTGTTCTAACAAAAACCACATGTCTGATATACTTGGCTTGGAAATTGAAGAAACATAGGTTTTTTTCCCATATCCAGCTTTGGAAGGTGCTTGCAGTCCTGTTTTCAAATGTCGAGAAACATTATTAGTTGAAATTAAATATGCGCCTCCACAATTATCCCTGAGCTTTGCCTTCTATCAGACGGATACATGAGAAACTTGTATAAGTTAATATGCATTATATGAATGGTTGCTAGACAGATGGATTAAATAAAAGATGTTTTTTTTTCATGATCTGCAAATGTCTAATGCATTCATGGAAAGAATGTGAGAAGTCTGGAGATGCATTTAACTGTCTCAGTGCCAGATTTGCCTTTGCCCGTGCACTGCTAATATTCTAATGCAATACTCCAGGTGGGAATTGGCAGTGTAAACTCTGAACTTCTGCCAGATAGTCATGCCTTTACCTGATATGGATTGTGTATCTTGTGTACATTTCACCAATGTTAGACTGGTGAAATGTAGACTTCAGGGAAACGTGTGTTGCTGCAGGTAGTAAAGGTGTGTAAGTTGTGAACCACCTTAGTAAAAGCTGGATAGTGGGTCCCTGGAGTGAATGGAGGAGAGCACGGTGGGCTTCCATTCCTTGATCCATTAGGTGTTTTGCAGCTTCCTAAGCTAAATAGGATAAATCAGGTCTGTCCAACTGGTGGCCCACGGGCCACATGCGGCCTGTGACCCCCCCCTTGTGTGTCCCTCCATGAGAGTCTGCCTGCTGTGTCTGCTTACCATGTGTAAACTTTAAAAGGTATCACTATAGAGATTAATTTGTCCCTGCATTGTTTAAGTCTCAGATTCAGACTAATCCCCTGTATTGTTCACACCTGTGACCTCCCTGCATTTGTAACACTTGTAACACCTCTATTGTTCACACCCCTAAAGCCCTGTAATGTTCACACCTGAGACCCAGACTGCCCACATTTTTCACGTGTTCACACTATACAAAACTCTAATGGGGCACTAGCACTGTGTCACTGTATGTAGTAGGTTTCCCTGTCTCCTGCTCTATTCTGCCTTCCCAATGCTCCCTGTGTGTGACATACTCTGCTTGCCCAGTGTCGCTTGTGTGTGTCATACTCTGCATGTCTAGTGCTGCTTGTGTGTGCCATACTTTGCTTGCCCAGAGCTGCTTGTGTGTGCCATACTCTGCTTGCCCTATGCTACCTGTGGGATGTAAGCCTGGTAGGAGTTAGTTCTGGGTGTTTGTTAGCATTTGGAAATAGTTATTAGGGGTCCTTAAGGTGTTTAATCACATGTTGGGGAGTTTCTGTTTTATTCACAAGGGAGGATTAGGCATATGGCTGACTTAAAATTTTCACATATAAGCGATGAGGGTTAATATCTCTGCAGTGAGCACCAACCATTTGGTTTTTTGGTGTGCTACTACCGTTAATGTGGATATGATCTTAAAAGTTCTTGTGGTAATGTGGGTGTGGTTTACAGTGGGTGTGTTTTAAAATGGTCAACACTGGTTCCATTATTGGCCGTTCAGGGCTGCCATCGGGGGGGCAAGGGAGGACAAGTGTCCTGGGCCAGGGGCTGAAGGGGGGCCTAGCAGTGCACTTTTTAAAGAGCCAGACTCCCCTTGACTGCTCACTCACAAAGTCCCGAAGAGGCAGAACATACAAAGTCTTGAAGTGCCGGAAAGACCAAAAATCACGAAAGGAGCCGATACTGAAGTCCTGAAGTGGCGAAAAGAAACAAAGTCACTAAAGGAGCCGACACTGAAGTCCTGAAGTGCAAAAAGACCCAAAGTCTTGAAGACAGCTATAATTGAAGTCCTAAAACCATGAGTTCAATTCTACTGACAACAATGTGAGTTTTTTTTTTTTTTAATTCCCTGGCCACTAGTGTTTTATTTCAATACTCATTGGGCCCCTGCCACCAGTTTAAAAAAAATATATGTTATGGGGCCCCAAATTTTTTTTAACTTGTAAGGGGGGCCCTGGCACCAATGTTTTTTTTAATTTTTGGGGCCACAGTCTGACCATCAATATGTGTGTGGGGGGGGTATTTTTTTAGCACTGATTTCCGTGGGGTCTTTTAACTGTGATGTGGAGTGGGCAGGATCAGGGGTGGGTCGTGGGCACCAGGGTGTTGTGCAGTGCCCCATGATTTCTTATGGCGGCCCTCCACCACGTAGGCCAGAAAAAGTTCAGTCCTCAGTACCACAGAGTTGACAGCACTGAACTAAATAATTAGGTACAAGTGAGCTGTAGTTAAAAGAGGGTGGGGAGCAACACTTCAGGGCTTCCCCTTAGAGACCTCCTTGAATGGATGAGGCTGAGGGGCCACATGTGAACCTCCTTCAGTGGAAAGTGCAGTGGAGTCTTGTTTGCAGCTGGGAAAAGAGAGTGATTCACCCTGTGTTGGCAGGAGTAATTTTGGGGTTGCTGCAGCCCCCCCTCCAGCTCCACACTTAAAAAGCAAAGACAGTGCGGGTCAAAGGGGGGCAAAATGGCTAGTGCATTGAGTGCAATTGCGCTCTCTGCACTAGTGGAGCCCTATTTAAAGCCTTGAAATTTGGCTCTTAGAGTTAGATTAAGTTCTCTCCTTGCCTCACAGCAGGAGTGGCCCTGTGTGTTGAAGAAAGCTCCAAAAGGACTGGAGAGGAAGAGAGAAACTCCTAGAGATTGAGACAGGATTCTGTCCACTGTGTCCGCTG
>CM044443.1:93043791-93066528 GCA_024363595.1 Xenopus borealis
AAGCAATCATATACATGAATTAATTGGTAATACTGTACACATATGCATATGTGCAGCAATCAAAGCATGTATAGAGTATCAATAGTAAAAATCCCCTGCAAAAATCCAAGAACCTGGTATTAAAGGAGAACTAAACCCCCCTTTAAAGAGAAAGTCCCATGAACTAGCCCCATTGGCCTCCTTCCCCACTTCTTCTCTGCAGAGCCCACTACCTAAAAAAGTGTTGCTGTCTTGCTGAATGCTGTACATATTTCTGCATGAAAAGTAGCGCAGCAAAACTCATGGGCACCATCTTCGGTATCTTCAGATCTTCTTCTTCCCTTCAGCTATCTACGGAGTTTTGCAGCGCATGCGCAGTAGGCGTAAACACCGGACTGGCAACAGTTGCAAATGTGAAAAAAACCCTTATGCCACTCTGCATTCAGAGGTCTGGGTGACATTCAGCAACACATTTTTAAGTTGTGGGCTATGAGGGGAGGAAGCTGGGAGCGGCCAATAGGACTGTTTAACTCCTTTTTTTGTTTTTATTTTGTCAGCTAACTGTATGTTGAGCTCTTTGTTGAGACACATCACACAGTTCCTTAACTGAAAGTAAACAGTTATTTTTTTACATTTCATCAAAATAGCTGTTATTTCTAATAATGTCTTGACATGAGGATTCAGTAGTATCAAAGCAGACTTGTCTTGTTCCCTGTCATGACTCCTTCTGTTATACAGTAGAAAATGCAAATACAAAGCACTGAAATATCCCACACTGGCACAGAATTGCATTTTAAGGAGCCAATATACATTATTTTACTATTTATTATGCCTAGTGGAAATAAAATAGCTGAATATATCTTTTCATATTGTTTAATTTGCCAGGGACTATGTGAAGGCATTACTGGCCTAGTCTGCAGCTTTTACTTTGCTCAAATAACCACTGTCTCATGGCCATGTAGGACATGAAGTCATTTACATCAGGCTAAATGTACTTGTAAATGGTATTCTCCATACCAGGGGAAACACTGTAATAAATATAAATACCTTTATACAGATACAAAGGTCTATTTATCAAAGAAGCAAGCTAGAGCCAACCACAGTCCATCAGAATGATATTCTATAATTTTTCACCCGTTTTTCAAATAGTCTTTATCACTTTCACTCATTGATTTGCTGCCCAAAATTCCACAGAAATGAATAGAGAGAAAGACAGAATGTCACTGTCAGTGAGGACTTTGCTTGTTTCACTCTTTAAAAGATGCACCCATAGGAAGAAGATCCCTTCCTTTATATTTACAAAAAGCATAAATAAAATGCAGCTGGTTTATTATTCCCATGAAATAAGAGATTTAGCCACATGATCGGTTAACAGGGGCAAGACCATATTCCACCTTGTGCTCTGAGGTCCGCTTTATAGTGCTCATTAATGGGGGAATGTCATATTGGTCACTAAAGCAAAAATCAATCACAATTCGTTGGCATAGTGAACAATTTTGCCTTTGCGAACCCTTTGCCCCTCACATGACAGTAGGATAGTGATTCCAAATGTAATAGTTTGCAGGTGTTAAAGTTTGCAATTCACAATGCAATGAGCCTAATGAAGAATATTACATGGTGACATGCAAATTTCTATTTGCAAATTCCCCTATGGTCTTCCGAAATGCTAATTGGAAAGAAGTCTTCCACTACTCACAAGTTACAACTGATCTTATTCAATGTGGGTCCCTGTAATTCTACCTGGTGGTCTAGTGGGGAGGTGGGGACATCCACTGCTCTCCTGCTCACTGCTCTTCTCACTGGGACATCCACTGTTGTTTCCTTAGGATTTGACCACCCCTGTATCTCTGCCTGAACTGACCTTTGCCTGTTACTGTTACTATTACTTTTCTTCTGGATCCTGACTCTGTTCTGTGCTGACTGATTGGTCAACTTAAAGACCTGGCAGTTATCAGAGTATCGAAGGGCTCCTCCCAATGTGAAAGGTGGCAGAAGTGTGAGCCATGACTGGAACCTTGGAGTTTGTTCTGGGTTTCAAAAAACGAATGTGACATTATATTGGGCCATGAAAATTCAATGGTAGGCAGGCACTAATCCAGAAAACCATACAGTAGAATCCAGGAGCCCAAAGTTTAGATAATAAAAAAAGTTTTTATTTACATTATGTCAAAAAAACCTTACGTGTTTTCTGTCACCCAAGGACACTTAATCATAGGTTAACTTTCTTTAGACAAATACATGATATTTAAAGGAACAGGAGCCAATAGAAAATAAAGGCAGAGTTTGTGAAACTAACCAATGAGCTTACATTGTACATGGTGTTGCCTCTAGTGGCTCATATACAAAATACACAGTATATTATTACAATGGAAAAATACAGAGTATTTTACAAAATTACAAAAGTAATAAATTACAAAGGTAAAAGGTAAAGTACAAAAGGTTAAAATAGACGACATTTTTTAAAATTCTTGTTTTAAACCAAAAGGTTAACTAGCACATTATGTACTATATAAACATAATGTAAAATTACACAATGAATAATACTATACAGATACATAAGTACATAAGTATATCAATGGTTTCATTAGATAAAGTATGAAATATCAAATTCAAAATTTAACCCCATTGGTTGTCTGGTCCCTAGGTGAAAGATTCATCTTATCCTATAATCCAAATATTCAAGTGTCTTATAGTTTGTAATTATAATTCCATTGAGCCAGTCATGGATGCTGAAAGAGCAACTGCTTCTCCCGCTACCATATAAGCAGTACAAGCAAGTCTCCTCCAGCATTTTGGGGGAACAAGAGTCTAAGCAAGATCGGATGGTTTAATGTGATGAGATTGTCTGCGAGGTTGGATGTTATTCAGCAACAACCTGTGACTCCAACTCCAGCTCCTGCACCCAGAAGCAGACCGCTGCCAACATCCCTAGGTAACTCTGTAGTGGAACTAAGGTCACATTCCCTGAAAAGTTCAAGGGCGACCACAGTAAATGTTTCTTACAACATGGTTACCTTGTCCTGGTTTATTCATGTGTTGTCAATCAAGCAATCAATGCCCTTTAAAGCCTGTACAATAGAAATTCCTGTTGCTTGATCATCTGAGGTCCTGAGCCTGATCTTGCTTCTGGCCTGTGTTTTACCTGATTCCTGTGTAACCTGCCTTGCTACGTGTCTACTACCTGTTTTTCTTGCTCTTGCCCTCCTGGTCCCACCTGGTACCCAACTCCTGCTGCTGTGGTTTTCTCTGGTTCTGACTTCCAGCCTGTTTCTCAACCTTGCACGTCTGCCTTTTGGACTTCTCCTGTCTCCACCAGCTCTGACCATTTTGCCTGTTTCTGGACTTGCCTCTCTCCACTGCTAGCCTCACCAAGGGCCTGTATTTTAGACTCCTGACTGTTTTGAGTATTTTCTCATTTTGCTATGAAATCTCTTCTCTTTGCTTTACCACAGCTTCTGCTATTTATCCATCCATTGAAGGGTATTTCTGGGATTACTCTGCACATAGACTCCTGCCCACTGGTTCATGGTGGCCAGAGTTGACAAGATGCTTATTTTTGAATTCCAGCTTTTGGAGGCAAGTTTTATTTGCATAAAAACCAGATGTACTGCCAAACAGAGCCTTCTTTAGACTGCCAAATAGCCAATCACATCACTTATTTGGCATCATCAGTATCCCTTTTCATGCTTCTTTTGCTCCTCATCTTTTAACATCTGCACGGTGCTCACAGGTGAACAAAAAAAGTATTGTTGGGGATTCCTACTTTAAAGGGTGAAAAACTTTGCATTTTATATAAAATATTGATCACTCAGTTGACTGGGCCATTTCCCACAAAGTTTGTTTGACCATCACTGCATACAAGCAATGCAAAACCCATTATGAACAATTCCACAAGAAACACAGATGTAGTTCTATTAAATCTTTTCTGCCTTTAATATTTAATAAAGTCTTCCACAGCTGTTCTAATGTCTGGGAGTTTGTCCAAGTTTGGATTTATACGTGGACATATGTGCTATGAGATCCATTGTCTCCATTAGCACTGCCAGCCAAGTGTAACTTTTTCCTAGTTATTTTACTAAGCTGAGCTGAACATTATTAAATTTTTTTCTGTGTATTTTTCCTTAAGGTGGTTATGTGTGTCCTGAATGAAATAATCCTTGGGAGATTAATATCATAATGTTTACCTACTCTTTTTTTTTATGGAGGACAGAGTTGAAGATCATTTAAGATGTGTTTATGTAATACTGTATGGTTGTTTACCTGATACATGTATATATAGATATATACAGTCATGTGAAAAAGAAAGTACATCCCATTTTATTTTTTACTTGTTAACATATGTGGACATATTGATACAGGTTTGGGACCCAATTTCTGGAAACTCATTATCCAGAAAGCTGAAAAAGTCATCTCTCCATTTCATCCAAATAATCCAAACGTTTAAAAATGATTTCTTTTTTCCTTTTTATACCTTAGTTGATCTCAACTAAGATATAATGAATCCTTACTGGAAGCAAAACCAACCTATTGGGTTTATTTAATGTTTACATGATTTTCTTGTAGACTTAAGGCGCAAAGATTAAAAAAAGATCCATTATCTCGATAACCTGGAGTCCCAAGCATACTGGATAACAAGGTCCCATATTTGTATATGGTCTTCATTCCAACTACTACCAACAAGAGCAGACATAAGGTATGGTGATCCAATTAATAGAAAGGTCCCCTTATCTAGAAAACCTGGTCCAAAGCATTCTGACTGAGAGACCTGTATATCCTTGTCTCTAATACCTGGTATTGCTCCCTTTGGCCGAAACCACCTTCATCATCAACAATGTAGTGTTTTCTTGAATTATCTTGCATTATTACAAAACTTTTAGCTCAGTGATGGGCTACACTATGTATATTCAATTTGATTTTTATTTCCATACAATTATGGAGGAAGAGTATGAGGGAGACGTAAACCTTGTGGGTAAGTAATCATGGCAGTAACCTATATCTTTTCCATAGAAACTTTCAGTTGTGTAGATGTTTTTTAACCATGGGGGCTAGGGTACATTGCTACATTTGCAGCAAGGTTGCATAATGATGCTGTGAGTCATTGTTTTTGGAATGGCATACTTCAAAATGAATTACTAAAACTGGAATATTCCTGACCAAGTAAATGATGACCAAAACGCATATTAGATTGCATCCCAAGACAGCAAACATTTGATCTGCTTTTTTACAGTGATCTGACCCAGCTGAATTAGTTTGCCTCTCAATAACTATGAGGTAATGCCAACAAAATGCTATGTTTGGGAAAAATGCCAGTTTTCCTTCTGTTGTTGAAATTGTTTTCCAAAACATTGTGAATGCAGGTTTGTATTTTTTCCACTCAGTCTGCAATTTGGCAATCTAGACTCCCTTGTTAAAGAGAATTTAGTAGATCTTGCTTCCTACACTGTGCTGCTTATTGTAACTAATTCAGAATGACTGGCAATAAATGTACCTTCCATTGGTTTCCATGGAAATTAATGGCTTTGCAGGGTGTGGAGGTATTAAAAAAAGAAAAGAAACATTTTCTAGTCAGTGTGGCATTTTTTTCTATTTGCAGAACCCCTACCATGTTTTAATTCTATTTGCAGAATATGTCTTGGGATGCTCTATACGTTGAGAGCAGCATGAGTCCTTAGTAGATTCTGCACTGATAGCAAATCTATTGATCTCTATGATCGTGCACAGAAATGGCCAATCTGAATGGGGATTTAAAGTACATATTATTGTAAGAGACTCCAAAGCAGGGGACCTGTAACATGTGGTTCTTTAAACTGCTATGCTAAAATGATCTGCAGCCTCCAGCAGGCACTGACTCCAAAGGTTACTGGTATATGTTAGCAAGTGCCTATCATTATGGGGGGATGTTTAAGAACTTACTCCAGTCAAGTAATAGGATTCAGTGAACTACAAAATAAAATGTATATGAAGTAACATGTTTAGGTAGCAAAATAACCATTTATAATACAAAATGAAAAGTCAACAATCCTCTAGTACAAACCTTCAATCTATACCAAACCCAACAAGTGTAAAGAGAAGAAAGTATATAGTATGTATATATTGTATGCCATAACTCTACCTTCAGCTGTCATACAGACTTTTATATTCATATGTTCTATGTGCTTTGTTCAATGGGCCAGTTGTTTTATTGTTTTTTGGAATTTAATTATAATTACGATTGCATGTATATTAAATTATGGGATCCATTATTTAGAAACACATTATCCAGAAAACTCCAAATTACGTGATGGCCATAGCCCAATTTAATCAAGTAGCTCAAATTTTTAAAAATGTTTTACCTTTTCTCTGTAATAAAACAGTATGTACTTTGTCCCAACAATGATGTAATGAATCCTTATAAGAGACAAAACAATCCCATTGGGTTAATTTAGGGTTTGAATAATTCTTTTGTGGACTTGAGGTATGAAAATCCAAATTACAGAAAGATCCAAGGGAAAGTTGTGCTCACCACTAATTTAAAACCATTAGGCGGGGGTGCAATGAGGCTGTGACCACAAAATACATAGACAAATACAAGAGGTCCTCTACACTCAACCCATTATCAATATATTTAAGACATTGAGACATTCTGTGCATACAGCTACTAAAAATGCCTTACCCTTTAAACAACAGGGATTGTTTGTCCATACAGTATATTGCAATATATTTAAGCTGGCCAACTACGTCAAAGTCATCCCATATCTGGCCAGTCCTACTCTCAAATTGCATCTGATTCATTACGAATTCTATTGCTTCATTATACATTTTACAAAGGGACTAAGTTTTACCTGTAACTTACTTGCTGCTTTCAAAGTAAAACTCCCAAACTTGGTACCTTTGTATTTGTCTATATATATACAGTATATATACCAGCTATTTATTTCTATCTATAGAATGCCCCTATGAAATCATTCAGATGTTTATGCCTTACATACCATACACATATTATATATATGCCTTACATACCATATATATATATGTATGGTGTGTAACGCATAGACATCTGAATGATTTCATAGGGGCATTCTATAGATAGAAGTAAATAGCTGATAAACTGCAGTTGACAAGAGAGAACAGGGAGAAACATATATATATATATATATTTGTGAGCTATATATATATATAGATGCAGAGTGACAGGCAAATAAATCTCGTGCTGACAGATATACATAGATGTTTGTCACTAGTTCCCTGGGAATTATTGGGTAAAAAAGAACATATAATGCCCTGTTTCGCTATTTACAGATAAAAGGTATAAACAAGTGCAGTGGAAAGCAAGAACAAGGGCAGCGTCAGTGTTATAGATTAATCAAATTTTTAGGCATGCATGGAATTGCAGCAAAATTACCCTCAGCGAAAGTGTGCAGCAAGACAATACTCTACCCATTGACTGCAATTGTCTTCGGTTTTTGTGCAGAAAAGGTCACCATGAATTGACTTCAATAATTTTTTATGGAATAAATCCTTAATGATGTCAATGTAGTCTGAGTGAGAGAATTTGCAGAGACAAAACATCAATTAACTTTTTTTGCAAATTTTCATCAATTTGTGAATCTTTCTACAGTTTTGTGAATTTTTCCACAAATGAAACAGATTCATCACTAGTCAGCATGTAAAAAGAAATACACAAAATTTGCCATCATATAAGGTCACTCATACAGTAGGTTAGTAAATGAAAATAAAAGGCTTTTTTTGAAGACCTGAACATTGCATTTTAGTGGACTTTCCTTATTCTTCTATTTAGTGTTTAATCCTTATTTTTCTAATTGCATCTTCACGCTCACAAAAGAGTCTTAGATGAATAGCCAGCCTTCTACTTGGTTAACCATCTAATGGCTTCTTTTCTATGGCTGACATCCTCCCTTGTCTTTTCATCAAGGTTCACTTAACAAATGTGTTTGGGCCCATGGCCATGAACTTGCTTGCAACCACTTTTTGGCAAGAGAAAAAGATCTAAAAGTCTATTTAAAAACCAATTCTCTTATTTTTTTATTGACTGATTTGCCCATTATATATTAATCCTCACAAAGGCTGTTTTTTTCTGAGATGCCAAACATCTGGGCTTCTTTCAGTAGGCAGCACCAATTAAGCAGGACTTTAACTGCATTTTAATTAAGAACAAGCCACTGTGAAACTGACAAAGAAACACGTCTGGCTTAAACAAACATATCACTGACTACAATAATATTCTGTTCGTTAAGATGCATTTAGCACATTGGCGTGAAAGAAAACAGGGCAATAGGTACATTGTACATGCATTTTGCTAGGATAAAAATGCGTATTTGGAGACCAGAACCCAGAATGAATATTGGATAATGGGTAACAAACGTTAATTGGTCTGCACAAGATGCTTGTGTTGCAGTGCTTCATCTTTGCTATGAGCAATTAAAAATGTTAAAATGCAATTCATGTTAATTACATGGCTGAAGGCAAGAGGTAGATTACCCCCTTTGCAAATAGAGAGGTCCTTGACTCAGCAGCAAATGATCTGGTCAGTTTTCAAAAGTACTGTCTCCATCTTCCTTCTTCTCATACTTCTAATTTTTTTTTATTTACAGTATGTTCTTCTTCTTGCGTATTCTAGTTTTCTCCCAGGAACCTCAGCTGTAGCTCTCCAGCTGTTTCTTAATGACAGCTTTAAACTGGCAGTACATGATGGGAGTTGAATATAAGTGGGATGGCAGTTGAATGTGTATTAATGTAAAATTGTGATTGACAGTGGTGAAACTATCCTGCACCGGGCCCCTTGCAAAAAAAACGTTGGAGGGGTCCAGGATGCACAACAACCCCACTCAAGTACCCCACTCTCTGTCAACATGCACCACCCACAAGCCTTCAGGCAGGAGAGCAACTGGACTGGGAAAGGAGATTTGGACAACTTCATACACAAGGAGAGTAATATTTGTGTCCCTTTTCAAAATACAAAAAATGGGGGTTGTGAGTGCACTCCAAGGCTAAGTTAAACTGTGTTTAAATACAATGAAAGTGCTACTGATTTGGCCAATAAACAATGCACATTCCCTGGTCCCCTGTATCATAAGTAATTCAGTATATATACCAGTGCATGTGTTTATAAAAACAGGGGGTTTTAGTTAAAAAGTTATGATTATTTATAAGCCACCATTCCATGTCAAGGTAAACCCAGTAGACGCTAAGCTTCATGTGGTTTGTAGCACCACCACAGCCACCCCTTTAAACAAATGGTGGTCATATGCTTTAAAAAAATGGGTGTTGGTTTGGGCAGTCTCTCTCTCTCTTTCTCTCGCTCTTAAAAACCGCAAAAGCTATTTTTGGGGGAGGATTTAGCCCTCAGACTGAAACCAAAGGTCAGGAGACACATATCCCAAGTAATGCTACTATGCAGAGAGGAACAAGAATTTTCATACTTTAACCAGAGACAAACAAGTTACCGACCACCATACAGGGTTTACCTTGATGTGCAGAAAAAATGAAAAACAGTGGGAGCACTCACAGGACCCTGGCTTCATTGTGCTGTATGCTGCTTATGCGACCCCCCATGGTAATCCAAATCGAGGTTAATGAAGATGAACGGAGCACCATTGAACAAGAAAATATATTAAAAACATTCAACTTTTATTCTTTATCCATTAAAATATACAGCAGCATGTCACTCCTGGATGGGCTGCCTGCTTAAACAGGCATGCTGCTGTATATTTTAATGGATAAAGAATAAAAGTTGAATGTTTTTAATATATTTTCTGGCTCAATGGTGCTCCATTCATCTTCATTTACCTTGATGTGGTATGGTGGCTTATCAACTTTATGGCCATAACTTTGTAACTAAAAACAACTGTTCAAAATATATACTGAATTACTTATGAGATGGGACCAGAGACTGTGCATTGATTAATTGGCCAAATCAGTAGCACTTCCATTGTATTTAAAAACATTTTGACTTAGCCTTGGAGTGCACCCACAACTCTCCTTTTTTTGTATTTTAATATTTATGTTCCAACTATCACTGGCATAACTATAGAGGAGGCAGACCCAGTGGTCCAGGCCTCCCTGCCCCCCCCCCCCACTCCAACTGCTGTGGGGTCTGCTTACTCTATAGCCAAGTCAGTGGTAGTGGGGACACAAATTTTTCTCTTGTGTCTGAAGTTTTCCATCTCTTATCTGATGATCTGATGATGTAACATGGTGCTAATTGAATTTATTTTTATTTGCTATTCTTGGAAAAATGTATACGTATTTAAATAAATAAATTTTGGTTAATTTTACTGTTGATTGTCTAATTGGGGTGTAACTTACATTAATGAACCATGCAAATGTTTTGGAAACACCCATAAATGATGTTTGCCGCATAGTTAAGCTTCATTTCAAAACCTATGTAGCACTTATATTGGCTTTGTATATCCTTGATTTATTCATTATCATTTCTGTGCTTTGCTGAGAAAGCGTAACATCACATCTTCTGTTACTAACCGCCATCCTAAAAAAGCAGAAGCCAAGACAGTTTCTGAATTTCTAAGTGAAGACGTTTAATTGAAACAAGCACCCATTGACTTCAATGTATCTTGTGTGATTGTGTGATTCACTATCACTAACAATACTTCCAGGAAACAAATGAGAGATAGTAGACACTGATCAGAAGACTAATGAAAGCTATACAAAATTTTCATATAAAAGCTATAAAGGTAACTGAATATGACATAAATCTTATATAAAAGTGAGTGTATCATACCAGACAAGCATACGAAGACCAGAAAGTCAATGCAAACATCAAACATCTTACACTGATAAAAGTGGGGAAAAGTCAATGGCATATAAAGCAGACCCCATGACAGCAGGGGGGATGGAAACAGGGGTGGGCCAAGACCACAGGGTCTGCTGCATCAAAGACCAATCTTTTAGCTTTAAAATAGTGTTGCAGTGCCAGCCCGGGACATGCGGGGCAAGCAGGTCGGGAGCAGGAAGAGGACTGTTTGCACCGAGCCCCCTCAGAAGATTCTTTGATAAGCCTTGACACTACCAAGTTAGGCCACTGGAAAAAGATGTAGACAACTTACTTTAACAATAAAATGGCCCATGAGTTCAGTAGAAAATGTAACCACTATTCTTTAACCATCTTTATATTATGATGCCTGCTTGGCAGCTGGGGATATAAATCTTACAATTCCTAATTTATAATTTTATATGTTTGTGGTCCACAAGCTGTTCTTCAGTCTGGAGGTTCTAAAAGTATAGACAACAGACAACTTAGCCTGTCTACAAAAGAGAAGCTGACATTAATTCAGTGCTGTTGGAATGCACCACCTCAAACATGAACAAAGTCCTTGGCGATGCCAAATACTGTAGGCCTGTGATAAACTTAGCTTAGGTGCCTTACACATAACACTTAAAACTTCCCTGGATTACAAACCTAATCTTGCTATATGGGGATTTGATGATCTAGTGACTTTAATCAGACTATACAGGTACTGTAGGGCTTTTCAACTTCACATGAGATAATTTCCATTCAATACATTATATTCATGTGTTCATGGAATTGCATATTATTACATTATATCAACTGTCTTATCATTCCATGATTTCTATTAACTTATGATTTTGTATAATAATATTCTGTTATATCAATTCACTCATTGTTACTCTATCATTTCAGGATTATATTATACAATTCATTCATGCTTTAATATTTCTATGAATAACTGACTAATTAAATCATGCACTGTTATGGTTACCAGTTTTATTTATAAAAACATGATATACTTATTTTTGTATTTGTTTGAAGAGTTTCTGGATACAGTTTAAACTGGACATGCCTAAAAAGAGACAGGATTGATCAGGCACATTCCCTGGTCCCCTGTTTTATATGTAATTTGTAATGTAATATGTATGCAAGTGCATATATTTTCAAATTCAGGAGTTTTGTTTTACAAATTTATGATCATAAAATTAGTAAGCCACCATACAATGTCAAGATAAACCCCATATGGTAGTCCTAACTATTTACATATTAACCTTAAAAGGATTGGATGCAACAATGCTGATAATTTAGGACCATAATGATGCCAGATGCCAACAGTGCCACCACAAGAACTCTCAGTGTGATCTCTGTGATACAACTGAACTCCTACCTAAGATACCAAAAATACCCTTTAAAGAAGGTATTGTCATCAAGGTTAACCCTGGTCCGGCCATATTAGCATATTGATTGTGCGTGAATGCAGAGGATCTCTTGTCTTTGTATGAATTTTGTAGTCACACACTTGTTGCACCATCACCTAATGGTTTAAAATCTAGTAGTGAGCACAACTTTCCCTTTTTTTGGGAAGTTAATAGTGGCGTAGTGACAAGTTCCATGTTGTATGTCCCTAGGTCAGATTCTTCACTACTCTTCTGCAGTGGAACATATCTTTCTGAGCGTTGGTTTGGGAATTCCTTCACCACAAGTGAGAGCAGATGTGAAAACTGATATGAAAATTAATGTTTTGTAGCTAACATTCCTCTGTGTTCTGTCTGGATATATTTATATTCCATCTTGAAATTGTTCAGAAAGTGAACCAAAACAGCACAGCTACAGAAAAAAAAATGAGAAATGAAGTGATGTAGTCTATATGTTAAAAGCATCACATTTCTTTCCTTGTAATACCCTTTAACTCTATTCAGCAATCAACGAAGATTTACCTTTGAATTATATAATATAGCTGAGATTCTCCAGGTTAACATCTCTTTGGAGGGCTGACCTTCTGGGTCCCTGAGAGGTCATTAAATGTAAAGAGTTCCAAGTTTTCCATCAGTGTTGTTCTGCAAGGCATCTGACAGCGAACACAGACTTATTATAGCAGTCCAAGTGGTTAGCTGGACATGGAACAGGATACATATGCTAGTGATTTGATTCATTCCCTCGAGTAGAATAGTAGGACTTCCAAAGTTCCAAAATGAGTAAAAAGGAAAATCATATATGTTGAATGCTACCATTCCTTTGGCTCTATTAGAGCAAGCCCAAACAAGAATTTATTAATTCTTTTTTTCACAAATATTTTTGAGTTGCTTGTGGCTTCCAATGTCTTCTCTACCCTCAGGTCACTTGCTTATCTCACCAAACATCCCCTATTTAGCTCATGCTGTGCAGATGTCCCCATCACTTTTGGCAGTTTTGTTGAAAAACAGGACACGCAGTTGCTGAATAGAGAGGACTTCTAATTATTCAGAGAATGTGCCCGTATCATCAATCATGGTCTAGACATCACATTAATATTAATTTAAATGACATAAACATTTTATATGCCTCATTCTGATACCTGAACCATGAGGTCACCACCGATTCCAGTAAGCAGGATTCTCTTTTGTTAAGCTGCTTTTTCAAACATCAATTTGAATAAGGGAGTCTGAAACAAAAGAAAATGTTTGCAGAAACATTAGGAAAGTATTGCCATTTTCAGCACAATGACACTGTGGGGAGATTATTTTGCCCCCCTCGTAGCTCTACAATTTTGAATATAATTATGATAGAAATGTCCCATGAAACTTGGATTTCATAACCTTGAAGGGGAGAAAATAGTAGACACATGGTATGTTCTTGCAAAAATGATCTGTAATCCAATGAAAAACCAAATCCAAAGTACAAGTACAAAGCTTACAGCACAGA
Source organism: Xenopus borealis (assembly GCA_024363595.1). Lineage (NCBI taxonomy): Eukaryota > Metazoa > Chordata > Amphibia > Anura > Pipidae > Xenopus > Xenopus borealis. Next base: position 93,057,419 of record CM044443.1, read on the forward strand.
TGGATTAACCAAAGGAACAGAAACAAGAGTATTTTTTTATTTTCCCTTTTCACTTGAATTTTCATTGAGCCTATTTTAAATTCTTTTTATTCAGTGTAGAATTGCATTTTCTGCTTTTCTTAGATGTCTTTAAGAGCTGCTACATCTGGAAGGCCTGCCCATACTACCATACTATGTTTCCCTATGAATTTCTTTAATGTAATATTCAAGATATTCACTAAATCTAGGAAAACATATCAGGCTTGTGTTAGGGTTATTTTCATGTATCGTTAATTGGTGCGCACTCAGTTCAAGTTCAGGAACAACTCAAATTGCCTAGCATAGATAGGTCAACCAGAAACGGTGTACTTTTTTAATGTTCTTCAATACATAGTGCAAGACAACAACGTTAAAAAATTATTATTGTGTGTGACATATATAGGTGCTAGAGATGAAGAAATCTATTCTTTTACATTCCACCGAAAATGAGTATTTCTTTGGCCCTACATGTTACCATTAACTAGGACAAAAAACTGGTAAAAGCTGCGCACACTCCCTGTTAAGTTGATTTCAGCTTACCTGGTGCTCAATTGTTCAATGCTTGATAAAGGGGGTAACCCGAAACGTTGCACGTCTGCACTACAACAAAGAACAACCCTGTGAAATTTCTACCTAGAGTGCCATTGTTTTCCGTTTACACCATTAACTAGGAGACAGGTTCTCATAGGGGAATTGCTTATATAAATAGGTTGTAATATCCTGCCTGGGGTTGAACTGGGGACCTGGTGTTTCTGGGCTGTCTGACTTACCATTGATCTATGTGAGCAGACAGCTCTTGCCCTAGTTCACTCCCATTGCTATACTTGTAACTGCAAGTAGGGCAGGGCTTTGGTCAGCTGTTATCCATCTGCCCCATGTGATCAGCTTAAGCCATTAGGCTGTCCATAAAGAAGTGACTACACTTCTGCCCTGATTTGGTACTGTGGTGTTTGATCCTTGTTATTGTCCCATTCCCTTGACTATGCTTCTTTGCTTCCATTCCTGTACCATGTGTTGTTCCCTTGCTTGCCCAGAACTCTCCCCCTGGTCCTCTCAAATTAAGACCTGGCGGGATTCAATTAGCAGAGGGCTGCTCCTGAAGTGAAAGGCAGAACAGTGAGCCGTGACTGAGACCTTGGGATTTGATACCAATCGTTACACTGGTTTTCATTACAATAATGGGACATATTTGGCATTCTTTTGAAAGATCTGGGTATGGTTTTCACATTGCTTTAATGTCTACAAACTCTTGAAGCAGTTTCCCTGCCTACTTCATTAAATGCCATTATTATGCCTGGATTAGTGGCTCGCTGCATATACTACTGTATCCTGATAGCTGCTTTATATAGATAGAGAATTTACTCTTCCAAAAAAAATGGTTCACCCTTAATGGGGTGGTTCACCTTCAGGTTAACTTTTAGTATGTTGTAGAATTGCCAATTCTATGCAACCTTTCATAAATGCTCTGTAAATCTACAAATCTATTGCTATTGTTACTTTTTATACTTATCTTTCTGTTCCCACCCTCTCCTATTAATATTCCTTAATCTCATTCAAATCAATGCATGGGTGCTAGGGTAATTTGGACCATAGCATCCAGATTGCTGACACTGCAAACTGTAGAGCTGATGAATAAAAATCTAAATAACTAAAAAACCACAAATAATAAAAAATGAAAACCAATTGCAAATTGTCTCAGAATATCACTCCCTACATTATACTAAATGTTAACTCAAAGGTGAACAAATCCTTAAATGATAATAACTAATAAAAGTATCCAGCATGTCAGCTCAGTTGCAGTTGCAAAAACAGCAAGAGCCTCATTTTCACTAATCCTGGATGACTGTCCACTCTGCAGGTTCTTATGTGTACACATCAATACTCAAACTACTGTTGCTGGACTTTTGCCCTAATTCCTGCCTCTGCTTGCACACTGCCTGCCTGCCCTTCACCAAGAATGCTGTTTAACCCTTTGGTACCTAGACATTGGACTTTTGCCTGCCTGTGTCCTTTACCTCCCTTGCCTGCCTTGTCTATCCTGCCTGTGCCTTAAAGGTGTTTTTCACCTTTAATTTAACATTTAGTATGATGATATTCTGAGACCATCTGCAAATGGTTTAATCTTTTATTATTCATGAGCTCTCCAGTTTGCAATTTCAGCTATCTAGTTCAATGATAAGAAGAAGGCAATTAATTAAAAAAACTATTAAAAAAAAATTAAGAATTAAAGTTTTAATAAGACATTCTACAACATACTAAAACTTAATGTCAACTACCCCTAACTAACAATACCTGTTTTGTCAGTTACTGTACAGTCCTCACATCCAGTCTAAAGGCCAGTGGCCCTGACACTGCTTAGGATGCACATACTCTAGCCATGATCTAATACACAAATCCTGGATTCAATAACCTTAGCATAACAGTTCATTTGTACCAACAGGATTACATGCATCTCAAACTAGAGTGAGACTTTCAGCATTCGCAGATATTTTTTGGTTTTATAGATGATTATTCAGTAAAATAACTATATAATATAATAAAGTACAATTTTAGATGATTGTTGATAGTATACATAAGAGTGACTGTAACTGTACATATTAAGAGGAGAAAATCTATTAAAACTGATACTGACACATTCAATATTCCATGACAGCTCAAGAACAGTCGAGCACTGTGTGATCACTATTGTTGGAGCATAACTGGTACAGTACATTTATCAAAAGGAACACTGAAAATAATGACCACAAATATAAAGACTCAATCAATAGATTTAGAGCCATGCCAGGTTTCTGCAACTACTATTTTGTGTTACAGATCCAGAGATTAGCAGTTATTTAGGTCTTTTGGTCAGTTGTTCATGTAGCACTACAGACATGGGACCTGTTATCCAGAATGCTTGGGACCTGTGGTTTTCTGGATAATGGGTCCTTCTGTAATTTGTATCATCATACATTAAGGGTGTAATGTAATTAAATTCACAAAGAGCGAAATAATGCCCATCAATAAGATCCACATCTCGAAATATTGTTCCTTAAACTGCATTGCGAACTTTAATTGCACATTGCAAATTTTAATTGCGCACTCTTAAGAAGTGCTTGAAGGTGTCGTAATCTTTTGGAGCAAACATAACCACTTTTTCAGTAAGAAGTTTTATTACACTGACAAGTTGTAAAATGGTTTTGCTTCCAATAAGAATACATTATCTTAGTTTGGATCAAGTACAATGTACTGTTTTCTAATTACAAAGAAAAAAGTTATTTTAACACAATTGGATAAAATGGAGTGTATGGATTTCTATATGCTTTCTGGATAATGGGTTTCCAGGTAAAGGATCCCATACCTGTAGCAGGGTTAGTAATGCTTTTTTGACTCCTAAACCACTGGCAGGGTTGCATAATGGATGGGACACTAGCACCCTGTGTACATACTGTATATAGAACATTTTAGGTGTAGTAACAGTGCAATATTTTTCACCATGGAGCAAAAACCCCCAGGCATTAGCTCAGAACTAGCAACTTTCAACCAGAGAGCAAAGCAGCCACTACAATTCAAAAATGAAATGCTACAAAACAGAAAATCATCTAATTGAAAAACTTCATATAAAAAAGATCAGTTGCAAGCTACCTTACAATACCACATCCCCTTTACAAAATGATTGTTTTCTGATGAATAATTCACAAATGAAATAAAAATGCATACTTTTGAAACCTGTCTTTTTAATGTAATTACGTATATTTAAACCTATGGATTCTAACTAATGTACACACAAACACAGTTTTTCTCTCTTTCTTGTCCATGTACCCATCTCACCATGAAATATCTGTCACATTTACATATCACTACTGCCACCCACAAAGAGAAAAGGAATTAGACTACACAAATGGATTAGAGGAGACACAAAGATTTTAATCAAGATATCTAATTTGTGAGGGCTTTTCAATCAGAAATGCGTTGAGAATATGGCCTCCTGGGAAAAACTTTGATGAAAGGCATTCATCGACACTATAAACTGGCGTATTTGCATGTTATTGAATCTATTGCTCCATAATCCCATTGTACAATGTTTGTGCTAGTCATGTTAACAATGAAAAAACACATTGAATCTTGGGATGCTAGAAAAGGCACATGAATAATCTACAGTGTCACAGACCTTGAGGTCTTGAAGGTGATTATGAAACTTAATGGGGCTAATTGTGTTTCTAATAGTAGTTGCTCTATAATCCCCTGTATTAGACAGCCGGCTTTGATGTATGTTTTACCTTGACAATGAAGCTGTACTTTTACATACAGAATCCATTTAGAAAAAAAAAAATGTTTAGCCAATAAAGGCACCTAGAACATTTTTGTGAATGCTCCCATTTGTATTTGATTTCAATTTACTTCAAACCTTTAAAATCTTAAGGTAATACAGTATGAGACCTGTTATGCAGGATGCTTGGGACCTGGGGTTTTCTAGACATTATATTTTTCCTTTCCTTCTTTATACTTAAGTCTACTAAAAATAATTTCAACATTAAATAAATCCAATAATATGGGTATGCCTCCAATAAGGGTTAATTATATCTTAGTTGGGATCAAGTACAAGGTATTGTTTTATTATTACAGATGTTTGTTCCCAAACTACTGACCACTACATGCTACCTGCTTATTGGTTGCTATGGGTTATTAGACAAGCAGCAATCTTAGGGCCATTTGTTACATTACTTTTTGTTTTCTTTTAAGTCTCAAGTAGTGATGGGCGAATTTATGCGCCAGGCACGAATTAGCGGTGAATTCCCGCAATTCACGGAATGGCGTAAAAAAAAAAACGAGACGCGCGACGAAAATGACGCGACAAAATCGACATGATGTGACTCGTTTCACAAATTTTTGCCAATTTTTCGTCGAAATGGGATAGATTCGCCCATCACTACTTTCAAGGACCTGGATACTTCTTTAGAAGTAACTGGGTATTTTTTTGCAGGATCAAAGTAAAGTCTTCAATATGTTTCTGCTGATAGCTCGGCTGATTCACTGTATCTGCTCAGCTGTATATTCATCATAGCCAAAAGAGGCAAGCAACTAATCATTTTATCAGACAACACAGAGGCTGCAAATACCATTGTGGCAGCCGAATCTTTATATAGATTCATATAGATATTTGTTTTGGGCTTCTGTAGCAGCCCAAGGCAACCACAACCCTTTATCAGTGAAGATCTATGTCTCAAAAGATACCCCTAGTAGCTCCCCATCTTCTTTTCTGCTGATTCACTGCACATTATCTGTTCTGCTGTCAGTTACTCAGCTAGGGACCCACTCACAATATACAGTACACAAAAGTACACATAGAATAGAAATATCACATTATATGGCTGATTATGAATTCAAATAATTACTACATGGCAGCACAGAAACCAGTGCAAATAGCCTCAGAATTTAATAATCAGCCCTGTAGCATCAGCTTATATTACAGGGCAACCTCATTTTCTGCTTAATAATTTGGCACAACCCCAAAACTTGGCTTTTTAACAGCATTGTAATAGCTCATTCTAGGAGTAAGAGGCATTGTCGGGGTAATTATCTGAGTAGCCAGAAGCTCCAACAAGGAGGCTAGTAATGGTTAGTACCCTACAGTGTCAAAACCGCCAGTACAGGGGCTTTAGCATCTATGTTCAGGTACAGAGAGATCCCTGGCATAATACACCACTGTGAGCTTTGTCTAGTGCTGGGGATTGTTTCACCAAGACATCAAGTACTACTTCTGAGTGTTTTCTTGGTGAATAGTACAGCTGAATTCTTTTGAGTAGCAAATGTGATAAGTACTCAAAGCATCTTGCAACATCTAAATCAGCACCATCCAAAGTTGTTGTGAATCAATAATGAGTTTCATTTGTTTTTAAAGAACCACTGGTTCTGAGATCTAGTTCTGTGTGTAGTTAACTATTCCTCCAACAGTATAGCTAGGGCCGTCCACTGCCACACTGAAATTTGTTCCTCACCGAAGCAACTTTCATATGATGCCATGTAAGGACACTGTCTTCAAACAATGCCCAGTTTCCTACTACCGTCTTGCCTTCTAACCTAGCATACTTTGAACTTGTAAGTTGCTATTTCTTTCTTACAAAAGGCACTGGTGAATGAGAAAATTACAATGGACGGAAATATAGCTGGAACAGATAATTTACATCTAAGAGGCTTTTATGTGTGGGAGATTGTTTTGGTTTATTATATGAAAATCCAACTAAAGGTAGTAAGAAAAGCATCTGTCTTGATTGTTGTTTCTATAGCACTCTTCAAGGACCTGATTAATTCTTTCAGTCTGTCTGTTACATTGTGGGCGATAAGTAGATGAAAGACTTGATTATTCTTCTGTGACTTACATAAAGTGGTTGTTAGCTGAATTTAAATTCAAATGATAATACCCTGCCAATGAATGCATCAGGTTAAGTGCAGAGTGATACAGACAGACTGGAAACCCAAGGCCAGTTCTGGATAAAAAAAAATGTTTTCATGATTTCTTTGTCAGAGAGGACATTTTGCTATAAAAGTCATAGAATAAAATATTGTATAGGACATTCGAATTTGTGTCCAGTTTCCAATTCTCTTTTTGAATACAACATCATAAATCAAGATGGCAAATTAAAGATGTGGTGTCAAATGTCTACAAACAGGATCTTTTCATGGAATTCTAGTTGTTGTTCTTCACTTTTATTAGTAACCTGATGCATATCCAAAGTGAAAAGAGAAGTAATTCTTTGTTAAAGGGAACCTGTCATGGGAAAAAATTTTTTTTTCAAAACACATCAGTTAATAGTGCTGCTTCAGAAGAATTCTGCACTTAAATCAATTTCTGAAAAGAGCAAACAGATTTGTTTATATTTCATTTTGAAATCTGACATGGGGCTAGACATTTTGTCAATTTTCCAGCTGCCCCAAGTCATGTGACTTGTGCTCTGATAAACTTCAATCACTCTTTACTGCTGTACTGCAAGTTGGAGTGATATCACCCCCTCCCTTTCCCCCACCCAGCAGCCTAACAAAAGAACAATGAGAAGGTAACCAGATAACAGCTCCCTAACACAAGATAACAACTGCTTGGTAGATCTAAGAACAACACTCAATAGTAAAACCCATGTCCCACTGCGTACTATTCAGTTACATTGAAAAGGAAAAACAACAGCCTGCCAGAAAGAAGTTCCCTCCTAATGTGCTGGCACAGGTCACATGACCAGGGGCAGCTGGGAAATTGACAAAATGGCTAGCCCCATGTCAGATTTCAAAACACAAAAACACTGGAATATTATTATAATATGTCTATGTAGGTTTTCCTTCATCCAGATAATTTTGTAGAATATCTAGTAGAACATGTATTATCCAAGATTCCAGAGACCAGGGCTTTACCAGATAAGGGATCTTTCTATAATTTTGATTACCATACCTTAAATTTGCTTAAAATCATTGAAACATTCAGTAAACATACAGCATGTTTTGCCACCAATATGGATTCATGCAGCTTAGTTACCATCAAGTACAAGGAACTGCTTTATTATTATAGAGAAAAAAGAAAACGGTTGCTTAAAATTGATTCTATAGGAGATGACCTTCCCTTAATTCAGACTTTTCTGGATTCTTGGTTTCTGGATAAGGGATCCCATGCATGTAATACATCAAAACAAACAAGACTATATTTTATATTGGTTTGTGGATCTTCCTTTTGGATTAGGATCAGAAAAAAGAAATATGCTTTTGAAGAAACTCAGTCTGCAGGATAGACCCATCTCATGTTATTATTTTTCAAGTCCAAAAGATAAACAAATGTTCAGCATTTCCTCTGAGGCATAAATAATCCAATCCAGCAAATTCTTACATCAAGTGCTGTAAAAATATATTGATTTTTATTCCTACAGCCACTTGTCAGAGGAATACACAGCAATGCAAATTATTGATTTTAATCTTAGCTGATACCATGAACTGCATTACTGATTTTCACTATTATGACAATATTGTACTGTCTGAGGTCTGCACACTAATAAACATGCTGCTTATGGGCAGTAACCTTTGCCTGTGTTCTATTTCATTTTTATCCCACCAGATGTTTGTTTTATGAATTGAATTGATCAACTGCCTATGAATTTTTCACATACTACCACATGTTCTCCACTTACCTAATATGTTTAATTAAATACATAAATCTGTGTTTGATTGAGCAAAGTGGCAAATAATATATGATGTCAGATAGGACACACGCAATCGCACTGCATTGTCTGTGTCTGGGGACTTGGCAGTGCACAACAACAATTCAAAATCTGACACAAATACTTCATGTATATACATGGGATTGTACAGCAAACACACACAATACAATGGCAAGAGAATAAAAAGGAGCTTTATATGGAGGTATTGGGAAGAGCTGGTCAGAAATATTAGTTGTGTATCTATCTATATCTGTTTTATTACTCGCAACAGCAAGAAAAGAAGTGTATGTTTTGTTAATGCAATGCTGTCAGGACAGGTTTCATTACAACATTTCACTTGTGAGAATCTGTACTTAAAAAGATTCTGTCATGATTTTTATGGTGCAGCTTTTATTTCTACATTACACTGTTTTCACTGCAAATAATTCACTCAACCATGTAAAATGGTATTCCTGAACCAACAAGTACATTTTTTTAGCTGTATTATTGGTGTATAGACAGTAGTAGCAGGTCATTTTACCTGGTCCTGTGCTTTCCGAAAGAGTCAGCACTTCACAATGGAACTACTTTCAGATAAGCTTTTGTTTCTCCTACTTAATGTTACTGAAGGACTCAGGACTTGGATTGGCTGGATTGAGGTTTTTACTATTGAGAGCAGTTCTCATGTCTATTACTGGGAAGGAGCATTTTAACAATGCAGGAGCTATTGTCTCACTACCTTCCCATTGTTCTGTTAATAAACTGCTGGGGGTAATGGAGGAGTGATATCACTCAAATTAGCAGTACAGCATTTAAGAGACTAATATTTTTGAGAAATCCGGAAAATTGGTGAAATGATTTGACGTCAATTTTTTTTCCACACAAATTGCATTGAAGACATGGGCAAAATACCTTGAAGTCAATGGACATTTTTTTGCT
>CM044443.1:93066538-93094839 GCA_024363595.1 Xenopus borealis
TCTTTGCTCTTTATTTTGCGGTGGAGTTTTGATAAGGTTTCCCAAAAAAAATTTGCCCTAGAATAGAAAAACGAATTTTGACATACATCCATGTCTGGTGAAACATTTCACTTATCACTATGCAAAATCATATCACTATCTTGCATTTTAAGATAATGATACGTTTTCATTTCCTCAGCTGCAGCTAGAATTTGAAAAGAGAATGAAACGATGGAGCATTTGTTACTATTATGTGAAACATGGAAATATTCCTTCCCCGCTAATGCTGCCAGGCTTATAATTTGACACCTCGACAACAAAGAACAGATCAAACTACTGTATTTTGATAACACGGCAGTAAAAGAAAACGCTGTTAGATCTTTTGCCAAATTTCAATTGATGTATCATCTCTTAAAACAATTTGTTTATGTAATTGTACTTGTTCTGGAAACCTTGAGTTTTGTTCTTTATTAGAAGTGCAACAGAATTTTAGTGTTAATGTCTATTACAGTTAATACACAATGATGAAAAGAAATACTTGGACGGCTTTAAAAGTATTTTCAAATATAAATGTACCCGAAAAGTACAAAATGTCTGCCAGAATTATTGTGTAACACAAAGGCCACACACTACAATTTAAGCTCCTCTTGTTTTTCAGTAGTTGCGATTGAATAAAAGCCAAAGTCAAACCTGAGATATAAAAATTAGGAGCACACATGGACACGTGCACTTACCCTGAACTTATGTCATTTTAATTTTTCATTGCGGTGTAATTGGCTTGGAGGAGTAGTCTGTTGCTCTGTAGTGATTAGTAATAACACACTTACCCGCTGTTGTATTTATACATAAAAAATGGGAATGAAGATGAACTATGAATAAGCTTCTGTTGAAAGAGATGTGATGCTGAATATGAGATGAGAAATAGGGGGATCAGCTCCTTGAATGTTGTGCACCTAACAGGGAAAATATATAATCCATAGTGATCAATGAATGTTACAGTTATGTTCCTGGGTTAGGGCCCTTACACACGGGCGTTTTGACCTGCGTTGCGTTTGGCTGCGTTCAGCCACAGGGGAGCGCAGGTCTAGATGCACCTCATTCTTTTCAATGAGGTTATACCCACGAGACGCGTGTAAGCGCCAAACGCAGATTCAGACACAACATGCTGCCTACTAATGATGGGCAAATTTATTTGCATGGGGCGAATTCGCGGTTAATTCCCGCGATTCGCCGCTGGCGAATAAATTCGCGAAATGGCAACAAAAATTCGGCAGCGAAAATTAGTCAGAAAAAAAAAACGAGTCGCGCGTCGTTTTTGCCGAAAATGACGCAACACGACGGAAACGACGCGACGCTCCACGATTGACGTGACGCGCGTCAAAAACTACGTGCGACTCGTTTCGCAAATTTTTTCAGCAATTCGCGAATTTCACTGGAAATTCGCGAATTTTCCGCCGAAGCGAAACGGGTCAGATTCGCCCATCACTACTGCTTACTTTTTAAGTGCAAACTCTTTTTAGACCTTGTAAACTTCAGTTCTTGCAAAGTTTTGTGTTATTTTTTTTTTTCAGTGAAGTTTTTTGTCTTTTTAAAATATTTTACGATATTTCCTGTTACACAGCAGCTGTTTTTACCAAAAATGTGTTTTGCAATTATGTTTTACGATTACTGAAGAGTGAGTGTAGGTACATGTAGGGGACCTGTTATGCAGAATGCTAGAGACCTGTGTTTTCCTGATAAGAGATCTTTCTGGAATTGGCTCTCAATACCTTAATTCTACTAAAAATCTTAGCTGGGAACAAGTACAAGATTATGATTCATTATTACAGAGAAAAAATAGAATTATTTGATTAAAATGGAGTCTATGGGAGATGGCCTTCTTGTAATTCATAACTTTCTAGATAATGGCTTTCTGGATAACACATCCCATACCTGTAATTGTAAAAAGTCTGGGTACGTACAAGACAGTGACGGCCCACTGTAATAAAAGCTGAAACTGTACATTTAATATTATTTACATCTTGAAATTAAATTACATGGACTGAGTAATCACTCATAGCAATTGGGGCATTTAATCCAAAAGATCATTTCTATTGTGATGCAAAAGTATTTATAATTTAATTGAATTTAGAGAGAAATTAAGGAAAACGATATCCTGATTATGGTTTTTGTTTAGTGTATTTATGCAAATGAGTAGGGAGAAATAAAAATCTTTAAATCTTTTTAAAATTGTCTGATGTTTGTGTCTTTTTAAAACTATTTCATAATACTGTTGCTTACAAAAGCATTAATGAACCACAGTCATTGGTACTGAATAAAACGTAAGCTGCATATTCACCATGCAATACCCATTATAGCAGAAGCTTTCAGTAGACAAAAGACTAAATCACTGGGGGTCATTTATAAAGTTTGCGCAGCGCATAATTGTTCGCAAATGGTAGTTTTGCCCATGCTTTTTCCTGAACGCTAAAATATTGCACTACTGTGCCCGTCTTTCCTGTTTTTGCGAATTCGCATTGTGAATGAATTTTCGCAAACAACTCAAAAACAAGACGGGTCTTTGCGTGAGTACAGGCACTTTGCGAGGTTGTTTTGCACGAAAATAGCGTTAAAAGTAACTTAAATTCGCAATTTGCGAAACAGTTTTGCGAATATTTTCTCCGCCACCAAAGTTGTGGCGCAGAGTGTTCGCAGTTTGTTATTTTTGCCATATTTAAAAAGCTCCTATAGACATTCGCAATGTGAAAAACAAATTCGCAAATCTGTTTGCACACTCTTATTCAGCTTTATAAATATAACCAGGCGCAGGGCAAATTTATTCACTCTGCGAATCAATCTGCATTGCGCGAAGTTTATAAATGACCCCCAGTGTGTTTTAGCTGGTTGTGACACCAATGCAAAAACTGTATATTCCAAGAGGTATACACTCTTGTATGTAACACTGACATTTATGGGATATATATGTGTATATATTTAATTTATGATGGATATAAAAACTGTACTTACATGGGGTCAAACTTATGTTGATTTCACAAATCTTAGCATACATGTGTGCTCGAAGGCATATAAGGGTACTCTGACAATACACGATCGTATTTCATTACTAAACCCCCATGGAAATTAAAATAACACTGTACACTGCAAAAATGACACAGCTGTCCCATTCTTGATCCCAAATAATACAGCCATCTGCACAGCTCTGGCTGAAACAGTTTTAACACATTTGTTACACAGTATAGTGTTATAACATTACATTTCAGTTGGGCTGAGGATACTGAGAACAGTGGATATGGAGGAAAAGACCATTCTTAGTTTGCAAGCCTGAAATCAATTTTGCATAGCATATTTATTTCATTGTATTACTAGAAGTTCTATCTCAAAAGACAATACTGGGCATTGTCAAACTATTCTACTTTTAATAAGACCATGCAAAGAAGGCATGGTCTTCTATATAAAATATCGACTTCAGCTATAAGTTTTTATTTGTACCAGTAACTTAAAGGCTTTTAACAGCTTCTCATGTTTTTGTTTTCAGCCTTAATTACAGGTATGGGACCTGTTATCCAGAATGCTTGGGACCAAGGGTTTTCTTGATGATGGATCTTTCTGTAATTTGGATCTTCATACCTTAAGTCTACTAGAAAATCATGTAAACATTGAATAAACCCAATAGGCTTTTTTTTTGCTTCCAATAAGGATTCATTATATCTTAGTTGGGATCAAGGAATTGTTTCATTATTACAAAGCAAAAGGAAATCCTTTTTTTAAAAGTCTGCGCTTTCTAGATAATGGGTTTCTACATAACAGGTCCCATACTTTTTAAAATCATTTTTGTAATTATTAAAGTGACTGACTCCATGAAGAGCTTTCACGTGTTAACTGATCTTGTAGCATTGCAAATATTTTCATCTTCCAGGTATTTCTAGAAGAAGCATCCACCTTTGAGGGTGAAATGGGAGATAGGAAGGGGTTTAGTATTATTAAAGAGGAAGTCTTTGATTTTACCAAAACTGTATTCAATGATTGAATGAATTAAACTCAATTAGATACAAAACTGGTTTACGGCATAGAGAGATGTTTGGTGTAAATCTCTGAGATGTGTGACGTGAGCAAGTTACATGTTATTGAGTCTGGGCCTCAGAATCTACACAGTCATCTGTAAGCTGAAAGGGAGCTGAGTAAAGGTTAGCGATAAAAGTGGAGAAACATCTAATGCCTACATGATTTTAATGTGAGTCTGTATTCCCTACTCAGAACCTATAGCTGGTTAAATGCCATCGTCAATGGAGAATTTATAGACAGTAGTGCAATGAATACGAGAGAAACAGTTAATTCAATTTGATGATTCCATCTCTCTTGATTTCAGAGCATAAGAGAGAGAGAGCCAATAGAATGATGACTTATGTGAGGAGTGTGGTATTTGCAGAATAGTTATTAAGTGGGGTTTGTGCCCCACCAAGGACAATATAGTATAATATTGCCCCCAGGCAACGCTTGACTAACTATATATAATCCACTGGGTAAAGCCGTAGGTAATGAGACATTCATTGAAGGCAAACAACAGATCCTGGTGTGCTGGGGGCTAAACCTTTTGTTATGATGAGTAATACAGGTACACTACCTGTTATCTATAAAAGCAAAGATCCTGAATATTTTGGATAAGGGGTCTCTCCATAATTTGGATCTCCATCAATAAAGTCAGGGGTCCTCAACCACCGGGCCCCGGCCCATAACTGGCCTGTGGACAGTCCTGGACTGGGCGGCCGAGTCTAGCCTGAAATGAACTAGTCGACACCCGGATTGGGTGCCGACGTGCCGAATTGGACGCAGAATTGGATGCCGAAACCCCTCGACCCCCTACCTGCCAGTCCTTGAAAACATTTTTTCCTTGATACCGGTCCCCGGACCAAAAAATCTTGGGGACCCCTTAAGTCTTCTAAAATGTAATTTAAATATTATAGGATTGCTTTGCCTCCAATAAAAATTAAGTATGTCTCAGCTGAATTATTTGATTAAAATGCAGTCGATGGGAGATGACCTTCCCATAATTTGGAGCTTTCTGAATAATGGGTTCCCGGATGAACGATCGCATAGGTGTAACAAATATAAACTGCTGAGATAAATTGGTGGCTGCTCTAACTATTCAGTGTAACAAGTAAAGTATTTAATCATTTTTGATTATTTTGTTCTTCAGTAAATTGTATTATTCTTCTATGAGAACTACTGGCACCCAAGGTTTTTTCAGAACATGTGTGAGAGTGTAAGAACGTGTGTCACAGCTTGAAGACATTTTACCTTATTCCTGCAAAGGCCCAACTGCACGTAGCAATGTTCTACTGGGTGAGCAAAAGAAGTCAAGATACTCCATACTTATAGTGAATGGGGTTTATTATCCAGAAACCTATTATTCAAAAGCTGTAGCTATACCTTTCCCATATTCCTGTATATTGCATAATACAGCCATAATACTTCTATGTGACACATTCCCTGGCTGGTATATAGTCCATAAAGGAACTACCAGCCAGCACCCTGCTTGGTGTACACGTCTAAACACTAAGCAAGGTCACTATCATATGAGGGCTCAGCCTCCATGCTGTGTGACTCTTGAATCCGCCTCTTTATATGTGCATCTAATCTAGGAGCTGTACTCCTATCATCAGTACTTAGGTATCATGTGTCTTCTCACCTTCTATAATACCCCTAGTTGGCATTATACTACTGTCTAGCAACCATGTGCTTGGCCTCTAATAAGGATTCGTTATATCTTAGTTGGCATCAAGTACCAGGTACTATTTTATTATTACAGAGAAAAAGGAAATACATTTGAAATATTTGAATTATTAGATTAAAATGGAGTCTATGTGAGATGGCCTTCCCGATAACGGTTCCTATACGTGTATTACTTCTGGTTCTTATACTGTATAACTGTAGCTATGTATATTTCTCATGGTACGGCTTTATAGACTTATGGAACAACTATGTATTTTGCACTCCAAAAACATATTTTTAAACCTTTTCTGCTAGAAGAAGCTAGCTCAGTAAGCTCATTTGATGTAGGCATGTTAGGAGTTACAGTTTGCCAACATCTGCAGTGTCAAAGGTTGCCTATCCCTGTCCTAAAACATCTATAGATCTTATGGGAACACTTTTCATACAAATATTTTTTATGGGAGCCCATCCTGCATACTTACACTGTTGACCACCAGGCAATGAATTTCCTCCCACACAGAGCTCTGCACATTACATTGCTACAGGTAGGACACATTTCTACTTGTATTTCCTCTGAAATTATGTTGAATATTTTGCAGGATTATGATGGTACAGCTATGGGATCGGTTATTCGGAAACCTGCTATCCAGAAAGATCCACACTATGGAAAGACTATATACCATAGATTTAATTTTATCCAAATAATCTGATGCAGGCTTTCTAATTACCTGGCTTGGTCCCGTTAATATTGTACAATGCAGTATATACTGAGCCACACATAGTGATGGGCGAAGTTATTAGCCATGCACGAATTCGTAGCGAATTCCCGCGAATAAATTCACGAAACGCCAGCGAAAATTTGCCTGCCAAAAATTCGCTTGCGTAAAAAAAACGAGTTGCGTACTGAAAATGACACAATGCTCGTTGCAAAGGTGTGACGCGTCAAAACCAACGCACGTCAAAAACGTGACGCAACTTGTTTCGCAAATTTTTCACAATTCGCTAGTTTTCGCTGGAAATTCGCAAATTATTCAGCGAAATGGGATAGATTCGCCCATCACTAGCCACACACACTCATGGTATGCAATTGGGGAGCTTACCCCATTTAATCTATCACCAAAGTATAAATGTTTCGGGGGTACACCTTCCCTTAGTCAAGAGGGTGTACTCCCCTGAAACTTTGGTACTTTGGTGATACAATAAATCGGGTAAGCTCCCCAACTGCATACCATGAGTGTGTGTGACTCCGGATGGCTAATTCTAAGAAACTTTTCAACTGGCCTTAATTTTTTCTTTTTTTACAGTTCTTGGATTATTTGCCTTCTTGTGACTCTTTCCAGCTCTCAAATGGGGGTCACTGACCCCATCTCAAAAACAAACTTTTTTGTAGGGCCACAAGCTTATTATTATTGCTACTTTTTATTACTCATCTTTCTACTCAGGCTCTCTCCTATTTATATTCCAGTTTCTTAATCAAATCAATGAATGGTTTGCTAGGGTAATTTGAACCCTAGTGATCAGATTGCTGAAATTGCAAACTGGAAAGCAGCAGAAAATCAGAAAAAGAATGATAAACAATTGCAAATTGTCTAAGAAAATCAATCTACATCATCCTAAAAGTTATATTTAAAAGGTGAATAAACCCTTTGGGCAAATTCACTAAAGCGTGAAGCGTCTAACGCTAGCACTTATTCGCTAGCGTGAAGTCATTTTGCAACTTCGCCAATTTACTAACCGTGTCCCCATCGAAAATTCGCTAGCGAAGTTGATAGACTAGCGCAGCTTTGCACCCTTGCGCCAGGTGAAGTTGCGCACTGATGAAGGGACGTAACTACGCTAATTCATGAAGATTCCCATATTACTGAACGTTACCTCTTGCGCTAGACTTTAATTCGCCAGGTCAGACTTGGCAAAGTTCAATACAATAGATAGAAGTTTGAAAAAAAAAAAAACTTGAATTTTTTTCGAAGTCCCCGAAATAAAAACGCTTTTACCTTATTTTAGGATGATAGTCTGAAAAATAGCGTAATTTTTGGGGGGGTTACCCTCCTTCCCCCCTACATTTCCTAACATATGGCAACTCAACTATACAGGGGGCACATGTAGGGCAATAGGACAACTTTATATAATTTATTAAAGGTTTCCTGGGCTTGTGTAGTGGAATGTAATGGCTGTGACATACACTTCTATTATACTTTGAAATTCGCGCCGTATGAAAATTAGGCATCGCTAGCGTAAATCCCTTTGCCTGACGAAGTAACACTAGCACAACTACGTTACCATTCGCCGACCTGAGCGTAACTTCGCACCTGGCGAAGTGCGGCAAATACATTTTCAACTTCGGCCCATATGCAAATTAGGCCTCACTAGCGTAAATGGGCTTTGCCTGACGAAGCACAATTTCGCAAATTTTTGCCTCCCTGAGCGCAAATTCGCCTGGAGAAGTGCGGCAAATTGTGGCAAAGCCATCGCTAGCGCATTTTCACTGCTTAGTGAATTTGCCCCTTTAACTGCACTTAGTGATACTGTGAGTAATTCTTTCAATGTGACATGGATTTTGCATGTTCTCCCTGTGTTTCAGTGGGTTTCGTTTGGGAGTGCTTGCGTCCCTCCTACAGCGAGCGTCATACCTTCATTGTCTCCTTATTAAACTGACACTGGTGAGTGCCTGTGGTGGGTAAATAAGATTGTTACTGGGACAGGGACTATGGTTGTGCCTAATACGTCTCCACAGCATAGGGAAGGCCAAGAGTAAAAATACATTTTTACCTCAAAAGTATTTAGGCTTGATACTGTAGGTCCATGCAGATTCAAATTCTTACCCAGAATACACATCAGAATATCTAGTATACAATCCTTATATATGAATTGTGCCTCCCTCTATATGTAGGTCAGCATGTCTATAATATTTAGCAAACTAATTTGACTGAATTCATTAAAATGGAATTTTTTGAATACCATCAAAACCAGCTACAGTCCAATCCATTTGATTCAGGGATTACCATACAGCAAACCTTTATTATTGTGTCAAAGTACAATTTGTGCAACACATATACATTATCCAGGGTGTTTGTGTGAGACTGCTGTAAATAATTCAGTGTGTCTGTGAGAGAATCGGGTTTTTGTAAGGCAATGTGTGCTTTGTATGTTGTTAATTTCACAGGGTGGGGGCTGTAAGAAAACACAGGCCAGCTGTGGTGAAGAAACAGAACACATAAAACTCAAGTTATTGTTAACATATGGATCTATATACTAAAACCACCAATCTTACCATGACTACAGCACATTGCTGGAAAAAAAAAATCCTCTATACTTTTGTTTTCCAAGCATGTCATAATAAAAGATTAACGGTTTAACATTTTAGCAATATAAGTCTTCCTTGCCGCAGTGCATATTTCCTTTCCTCCCCTAAACATCCTGAGAAAATCGTTGATCAGATTCCGAGGATTGTAACGCAGGGCCGAGCAATTATGTTCCCGCTGGGGCCTTTTTGGTAAAAGCATAGGGAGTGTCATATTTCTTTTTTAATCTATGTGTTAATCTATGGGTATTCGCCATGTATTGTGTTGTTGCAGAAACACCATTCTCACAGAGACATATATACTTTATTTATATACATGTATATAGAGTATAGATAGAAAACAATAAAGATTGAAAAAGAGTACTTTGCCACTTTAACATTTATCTCAATTTGTTGTAACCATTTTTGTAGGATTATTTCCCAGAGAGGGAAAGTAACCTGAAAGGCAAGTGCTAGGGGAGTGTTGCATTAAATTTTATGTACGTTACGTTCAGTCACTACTTCCACAGGTCAAATTCACTGTGGGACTGAGGGTCATGTTAAAGGAAAATGATACAATCGGAATGAATACTTAACCAACACATAGTTTGCATCATAATATAAGACCTAGTAAATAATCTGACTAAACTGACATATACAGGTATGGAACCTGTTATCCAGAATGCTCAGGACCTGGGTTTTTCCAGATAAGGGATATTTGCGTAATTTGAATCCCAATACTTTGTCTACAAAAATAAAAATAAAATAAATCCAATAGAATTGTTTTGACACCAATAAGCATTCATTTTATCTTACTTGAGACTAAGTACAAGGTTTCCCTTTTCTGGAAACCCGTTATCCTGAAAGCTCTGAATTACAGAATGGCCGTCTCCCATAGACTCAATTATAATGAAATAATAAATTTTTTAAAATAATTTCCTTTTTCTCTGTAATAATAAAACAGTACCTTGTACTTGATCTCAACTAAGATAGAATGAATCCTTATTGGAAGCAAAACCAGCCTATTGGGTTTATGTAATGTTTACATGATTTTCTAGTAGACTAAGGGGCAGATTTACATAATTCACGTGAAATGATCGAAGTTCGATCAAATACGATCGAATACCGATCATACAAATTTTTCTTATATTCGGATATTCTAATTTGGCCTCTTCGATCATCGAATACCGAATTATCGAATAGATCAAATAGATCGAATGATCGGATATTCGATGATTCAATCATTCGATGATCGAAGGAATCAAAATTTTAAAATTGCTCAAATGCCTACTTCGCCAGATTGAACCTACCGAATTGTAATAGAAGCCTATGGGAACCCCCCCATAGGCTTCTGAGACTAAGTCCTGCTCAAATACCATTTGTATGATCGAAGTGTTCGATCGTTCGAATTGTACAAATTTT
Source organism: Xenopus borealis (assembly GCA_024363595.1). Lineage (NCBI taxonomy): Eukaryota > Metazoa > Chordata > Amphibia > Anura > Pipidae > Xenopus > Xenopus borealis. The sequence goes on from CM044443.1 coordinate 93,076,929, forward strand.
TCGGAGGGTCGAAGGAAATTTCACGATTTTTTTCGGTATCCGATCAGACAAGTTCATCGAGAAATCGAATAGCGAGCAAAATGATAGCCTAAAACAATTCGATAAGCATTCGATGGTCGAATGCTTATCGCATTTCGACTAAAATTAAGGCAATTTTGGGGAATAATAGTAAATTAGCCCCTTAAGGTATGAAGATCCAAATTATGGAAATATCCATTATCCGGCAAGCCCCAGATCCCGAGCATTCTGGATTATAGGTCCCACATCTGTACTGTTTTGTTATTACAGAAAAAAAGGAAATTATTTTTAAAAAATTAAATTATTTCATTTAAATGGAGTCTATGGTTATTGGTCTTTCTGTAATGTGGATCTTTCTGGATAATGGTTAAACAGTTTCTATGCCTATATATAAAGTAAACATTGCCCTTGGACATATTTTTTTTTACTACTGATAGTAATGTTACCATTTCATTAATGTTTTCATGGTTTTGCAAAATTTTCAGCGAAGCGAGACTCAACATTTTCATTCAACACTGTTTTCCTAGACACATTTTTGTGGTATACTTTTTATTACTTACTGGTCACAGAAAGAGAAACAATGTAGACTGCAACAGGCAGAAATGTAGGAGTAAAGCGCAGGGTTCTGTCCATTCATGAACAATAGCATGTATGAAGTGCCTTATACAAGTCAGAGGGCAGCATTTAATACTTTAATGGAGGAATGTAATTAAACTTTTTTAATGAAAAAGTCTGACCAAACTATAATTCGTGATTGGATCTTATTAATTATTCAAAAAAACATGATTTCATTGGCTCGGGGACAACCCTGAAAAAATCGAGCGAAAATTGAAATTATACAATTTATTTGGGCTTTTTCCCCTGAAAAGCTGAATTTTTCAGATTTTTAACTGAAAAGTCTGAAATAGCTAAATTTTCAGGCTAATGCCAGCTCACACCACAGAAAATTCAAAATAGGATAGGGACCTCTCCCATTGTCTTACAGTATATACAACCTCTGTACGTCTAAGATGTTCAGTATTCAGATTCAGACTTTTTCCCATCCTCAGACTATAATAAATCTTGAAATATTTGAGTTTTTTTCCCTCTCCCCACATTCAGACTTTAATAAATGACCCCCTTAATGTATCTATGTCGGGTTGTACAACTGAACTTACTACTAAAACAGTATGTATTCAAGTCTTTATAGGATACATTTTTTATAAAAATTTGGACTGTTTTATGTGATGACTTTTTATAGGGTACTGCAAAGTTTATGGGTATTTTAACTAATACTTGAATAAGCTATGTCTAGCAGAGATGATGAAATTCCATCAAACAAAAAATGAACATGTTGTCTAGTGACCATAATGCACTAGACAAGATATGTCCTCAAATTTACTTGTAAAGTGTAATCATGTCCCCTCACAAGCGTCTTTTTTTGTGTGCAGTATTTAGTATTTGACTGCACATTTTTTTAAATGTATATTATAATATCATAAATTCTGGCAATTTGAAAGTGAAACTAATTTGCAGCTGCAAAATCTCCAAGATTTGCCTGAACGTAATGCATGTAAATGCTATAAGTAGCCTTTGGATCTCATTATATTTCACCATTAATGAGTATAGCAAAAGCATCCAAAGACAACATTATTGTGTGGCTGGCCACCTGTTGATCTATAGAATAGTTTAAAAAAAAAAAAAATACTATACATCAATGAAAAATCACATTCTCCCTATATATTTAAATGATGGTTCTAGATGTTTAGACAACTCTTGTCAGACATCAGAACCTCTGCTCAAAGTTTCTTGCCAGATGACTTGTGGAATGAAGGGCTGGAGCCAGTTTTGACTGGAATAATCTTGGTGGTCCCCACCTATTCTCTTGTGGATGTGAGTCTGAAACTGCTACTCCATCCATTTTCAGTGTGCAAATTACAGTAAACTGGAGGGAGAGAGATTCCTGTTGTTAATGAGGTGTTCTGGTGAGTTGATGTGTCAGCAATCTAACAGTCACAGACAGTCACAGACATAAGCATGAATCTAAATAGAGTAAGTGCATTACAGCTTTAGGTTTTTTAAAAAAAAAAACCCCAGCTGGCTTGAACATGTAATTAGAAATAAACCACTCAAGACTATAAGTATTTTACAGCACATTATTTGTTCCGGAGTATTAACACCCCACATGTCCAGGAACCTGTAATATATCTTCCCTCATGGTATGCTAAACACATACATTTAAGCACTGTTCAACTAAGTAGTTCTGAAATAATATGTGTAACAAGTATTGTGGTTGACTGCATATGTTTAGACCAAAGTTGCATGCAACTATAATTTCTTTTTGCAACAGAGGAAAATAGAATAAAATCCTTAAAAACAGAACAAGAAGTCATGGGTTTGAAATGTTTTTCTTTACTTGGGACCTTTGGAAACTTTTTATATGGGGCTAAGGAAGCTAGTGGCAGTATTAAAAGGTGCTTTATTTATTTATTATCATTTTTTAAACATTTGGATTATTCAGCTAAAATTGAGTTTTTGGGAGATGGTGTTCTATAATGAAGTGTTTTCTGGATTTCCGGATAACAGATTCCATACCTGTACCAATTTCCCCTTCTTCACACTTCTGAGTAACTGAAACTGATGACTGCGACTGACTATTATGTTTGGAATGACTAATACAGTTTATAAAATATCACTAGTTACATTTATTCAGGTAATATTAGTATGGAATATATGGAATATTTTTTTAATTCCCCTGTGTGTTGCGTTTTGCCTCCTAAATGCTCAAGGCAAAGAGAGATAAGGGGCTCTGTAGAACATCAGCAGCAGCCAGGAGAATATTAGGCCTACAGTATGTTCAAAGTATTTATCCTCAACTTAAAAAGAGAGAAAGATGGTGCTTGTTTCATTTATTCATTTCAGTTCTGAAGTCTTCAAAAACCTATAAATCTAAGGAACATTAGTGAGTGGGTGAACCTGAAGTATTCAGTTAATTCTTTCTTCATTTTCTTCTTATGTACTGGCTTAGCACACTCTGGGTTATTGAGTGAAAACAATATCTTGCCTTAGAATGCGTTAATACACAACTATAGCCAATATCATTTTTATAGGGCTAAAGACATTTCCTGATTTAATTTACATGAATCATTAAAGTTAGGTTTCAACTGTCAGATAGAAATACACTTTCAGGTGTATTGTGTGACCAGTGCTCATGCATGGTGCAGCTAAACGATTCATGGATATCTGGCCTTTAATTATAGTGTTTAATAAAACCTTACTGGGGCTGGGCTCTTTTGGGTATACATAATTAATATGATTTGGCAGATGGACCATTGATAATTTCATAATTAATCTCAGCCCACAACTTCCTGGCCCCAAAAGCCTGAACTTTAAAATATAGGCCTAAAAAGATTTATTTTAATAGGATATTATTTTAAGCAGAAACTACAATTAAAAAATCGTTTGTTTAAATTTCAAAATAGACAATGTAGTAGTAATTGGGCTTTGGTTTAAATATATATATATATTGCTTTTTATCCTTCCAGGGTTCAGCCTGATCTTCACAAGTGGATATCTGAGATCATGTTGTTATTAACTGAAACAAATATTGACCTTTTTAGTAGTTACCTCAATAAAATATGTTGCGCTTGTACTACGAACCCTGTGAACTCTGTAAACTATGTAGATTTATGTCGTTTAGCCAAAATGGCACATACTTTTCAGCTTGATGCAATAAATACTATAATTAATGATGTGGTAATTTGTATGGAGCTCTAAAACATTGTGAATGCATCAAACCTCATACAGCAAATGGTTTGAATAAACTAAGAACATTTCCCTTGATGGCAAATTATAAAATGAAATTGTAAAATGAAATGACAGATCCCATATGATGTAAATGAATGCATAGCATGACAGGGATTGTATCCTTACTCAAATGAAAAAAAAAAAAGATGATGTTTCTATAGACGTAGGAAATTAGTGGGAGGATTTATATATAATTTCCCCAAAGATACCAATAAGTGATCAGGAAAAGGAGACATACAAGCTAACATCACTTCTTGATCACTTTGGGGAAAACATGTAGAGTTATGTAGAGTTAGGGATTTACAGAAAATTAAGACATGTTGAACCGAATATATGCACACTGAACATTTTGAAATCATAAAATCTGGCACTGCTTGTTATGCTTCCGCCTCTAGGAATAAGTAGTATAATCCAGAGCTGGGCATCAGTTAGTAGTCAATGTTTATACTGTTTAAAGTGCTGTATGCTAATCCTGTCTGGAGGGCTAGAGGCAAAAACATTATCTGACAACTAATCCTATACTGGGCATGAGTTTAAACAAGATGTAATTAACTAGAAATTTTTTTTATGTATTAGCCATATCTTCATTATTTAGGCAAGCTAATCCCAAGGAAAGGCCAAGAGTTGATTTTAAAACGAAAACACTTTAGAAAAATTATTGCATAAAAATGATGTGATGAACTGCAGCTTATCAGTTTAGAGGGAAGCTTTGGAAAATGTTAAGACATGTTTAGGAGGTGGAGCAAGGTTCAAAGTGGATGTATCAGGATCCCTGTTCATACTACCTTTTTAAAGCAGGTGTTAAGAACTCCATTGTTCTTCTCCTGCATTATTGCCTTGCAAGACAAATGCTACTTTACACTACACCAGGAATTACATTCCTTTACACACTCTGACTTGGGCATAAATGAATGCTTTAAACTTTTCAGTTCTTGTTGAGATGTTTTTACTGTCCACTAGTTGGGTTTTCTTTGTCTGTAAAGGGGACCTGTCACCCTAACAAATTATTACAAATCATATTTTATGGTGTTATTTAAGCAAAATAAACTTCACACACTATATAAATAATTTAAATCTTTTTTTTTTGTCTTGACGTATAACTGCCAGGAGCCATTTTGTGGACACTTTTATTAAGGCAAGCTTAATAACATGCCAAAATCCTGTTTATGTGCCAGAATCAGACACCCGATACCCATGCCTATACACTGGCTCCACAATTAGGTGAGGGAGGGGGAATGTGAGGAGTGCAGTGATATCTAGTAAATGCAGAATGGAAAGTGAAATTTATTGCCTAAGGCATAGAGGTGGTGCAGGCAATATAAGTGTAGGGGACAAAAGAAATCCTTCCCCTGTTTTTCTGTTTGTGACATCATCCAGGCCAGTTACAGGCTGGAGAGTGTTCGATTGGCTGGGCAACCCAGTGCATCCTTGGGAGAGAAGGTGTGCCTGAATTTGGAGCCTTTAGTACAGGGTCTTTGACAGAGTCTAGCAAGGGGGTTGTGGTGAAAATCCAGGCAGAACAAAGTCCTGTGAAACTGTCCATGCTGTTGAATCTGTGGAAGTACAGAGATAGACCATCCTGTTCCATGCCAAGCTGCTACAGATTCAGAAGGAGAAAGGTGCCACTGGTGAGACTGATCCTGCTGCAGAGCTGCCTGTAATCTCCAGTGTGACTGCCTCTGAGAGCGCCAGTGAGTGAGCCTCCCAAGGGAAGATAATGGCAAAGATACAAGTGTGGGAAACATTTATTCTCTCATAATTCTCTCATAATTTTCTTTTTATATTTTAAGTTGGTTTAGTAGAAACAGCACGTGTTTATAAAGTGTCTGAACATATGTAACTGTGTACACATTGCATTGTGACAACATGGATCCAGCTGCTTTTCCCCCAAGGTTCAATATCCAATTTCCCCATTAAAAGCATGCATTGTCTATAGTAAGGCCTGTAAAATATCCAGTAAAGTAGCTGTGAGTTCCAGCTGGACAAAAGAGGATGTTTCTTGTGGACCTGTCACAGCTGCACAACCCATTCTGTGGCATGTCTGGATTTGGAAGAGGCTCAACAAACATGTCTCAGATTAAAACTGTAATGTTATCAAATTTACAGGAATTTGTCACAAAAGCTGGGTTCTTAAAAAAACCTTTTTGGACTTGATTATTTTACCTGCAGATAAGCAGCAAGGCAATGCATTGTTTCAAGGAAATTATCAGCTGCTGAAAAATCCAACAGAGGGTTGAGGAGACAATACATGGAAGTGAAAATGTAATTTGATTTACGTAGTTTGGTGGCGTATTTATTTAATTTTAAATATATTTTGGTAGTGAAAATTATGAAATGAATAGAAGAAGAACAAATTGAGAATAATGCTTAACAAAAATCTGAAAACCTCTAAAAATTCTAGATCTAAAAATTACTAGTGAAAATTCTAAAAACGTCTGAATGAATGGATCAGCTCAGCTTCCATTGACTTCTAAAGGACCTCCACTGCTTTTATTTGGCGAAGTTTTGTATTAGAGTTTTTTTTAGATTTTTACACTTAATAAAGCTAACAGTTTTAGAGAGATAAAAAAATAATATGTTTCATGGGAAGAAAAAGAAATCTGAATGTTATTAACTCAGCCTTATGGGTATTTGACATTGACCTTCAAAGAAAGCTGATGAGCGAAATGCATGGTATTAATAGTCTAAAACTGTAAATATTTGAAAATCCACTAAACACAGAAAATGAATGTAAGTTCACATGTTCATCTCAATTTACCTATGTAATGTATGAGTTAAGTCCTCTGTAATGAAGAATGTATTCAATTTATATGCAGAGCTTGTATTCTATTGACTTTTTATCTTAGACGCTGACACAAGGGATCCCTCTATTTAATTCATGCATCGAGCAGAACTTTTGATGCCACAGGCGCTTTCACATGTGCATCATAAATGAAGTAAGATACATTACAAACAAAAAGCATGACCTTGTTAGGTATATATATTGAAGGATTCCAGTGGTGGACCCTGGAAGAGGAAAACACCATGACAGCAATGCTAATGACTGAAAAAAGGATACAATAGACTAGAAGGGGTTGCTGAGCTACCAATACCCTAGCTGAAGAACAAAATAGTGCAACTAAGAAATGGGTAAGTTTGCAGGGTACATATTGGGTGACTGAATAATAGCTGGCTCCACTATGGATGCAGGTGCTGCTGCAGAGATGTCAACCCAGGGCTGGAAAAAAATAAATTCAAATAAAATAAAGAAATACTGGAATAGTGGCCCCTTCCCTTTCCAGCTATATTCAGATGATCCCACTGGTGGCCAATAAAAGGGCAACCAAGTTTGGGAGTTTTACTTTGAAAGCAGCAAGTAAGTTGCAGGTAAAACTTAGTCCCTTTGTAAAATGTATAATGAAGCAATATAATTCTTAATGAATCAGATGCAAGTTGAGTGTAGGACTGGCCATACCAAAGATAACTTTGATGTAGTTGGCCAGCTTAAATATATTGCAATATATAGCAATATATATAACAATAGCACAATATGTGGAGTGAAAAATAAATAAATAAAAATGTAAAAAAAATACACCTTTTTCTTTTACATAGTAACAGTAAGTTAGGCTGAAAAAAGACACACATCCATCAAGTTCAACCTTTAAACTTTTTAAGGTATGTAATATCCCAAACAGCACATTTATCAATTACTGTCCATGGTTAAGCTGGGAATAGGTGCGTTCGTATAGCTTCATCCTTTCTATTTCGGCTTTTATATGTGCAGTGGACGGAAGGCTGGTCTTTTTCCAATTTCTGACTCAAAAATACACCTTTTTCAAATTTTCACTGTTTTGCAAATTTTTCCATGAAGCAAAATGGGACAGTTTTGTCCATGAGTATGAACAGAGGGGGACTCAGGATGTATAGGGGGCCACATAAGGCCTTAATACATTTACACAGGCTTATTTATCAACACTGGGCAAATTTGCCCATGGGCAGTTAAACATAGCAACCAATCAGTGATTCCATTTTTAAAACCAGCTGCAAACAGAACAATTAAAGCAACAATCTTATTGATTGCCATGGGTTACTTTCCATGGACAAATTACCCCACAGTTGATAAATGACCCCCATTGTTTCAATAAATATTGTAAAACAGGTCAACCTCTAGACATTTTGAAAATTGTCACCACAAAATTGTCTGAAATTGAAGAAAGTCATCTGAAAATGCGAGAATGTGAGAGTCCCATTGCATGCTGGGTATTGTAGTTTTACATTAAACTTGGCAGTTGGCAAATTGTTAAATATAAACTACATTACCCAACACGTATTTACCGTCCTACTTTTATTATTATCGTAATGCCCTTTGAGTTCTGCTTCTTTGTTTGGTTCAGAGGACAACAATCTGAAAGCAGTTATATTCTGAGGATGGGTTTTTATTTTTACTATTATATATCATTTATAAGCTTTCTGTTTGTACCCTCTCCTGCTCATCTGTTCAGTCTTTCTGGTCGCTAGTTTAAATATAAAAATAGAAACCTGACCAATTTTAGGGGCTTATTTATGAACTGTTGATTAAACCATGCAATAAGCATTAATATTACTACATCAATACCACAATCTGTTTTCCAGCATTCCACCATGGTAAAGAATTATCTGAATTGCTTCTTACAGCATGCAATATACATTGTCCCACAGGCCAGAATGTTGTTCTGTTGTGCAGAGCTGTCTAGCACATTTGTCCAAATTGATATCAGGTTTGATAAATGAGTCAGTTCCTACGCAAAATTTGGACAAATGGGAGAAATATCAAAGCACTGTGAAAAAGACAATTGTTGTAAACCTTTTAGCCATGTTATTCTCATGTAACTTAAAGATGATCCATTGGAAGCCACAAACCCTATATAGAGCTGTCTCCAATTTAATAAAGAAAAATCCTTCCTGATACCAAAATACCCATCTCTACTTCAACATTGTACAAATAGTATTAATATTAGTAGCTTTGTATTTTCTCATTTGATCATCTAGTCCTTTTCTTGATAGTATCTAATGTATGTGCCAGCAAAATTGCTTCAGGGAGTGACTTCTACATCTTCACATCTCACTGTAGAAAATCTTTAAGATGAAACCTCCTTTCTTGTAATCTCAATGGATGTCTCACAAAAGGGATTTATTGTATGGCTGCCTTATGTATTTTTACAGTCATCATATTGCTTGTAAGCACCCCTTCTTCAGTGTAAACAATCTCAACTTGCCCCTCCTCTCCTCATAACAGAGACTTTCCAAATAAAGAGCAGCTCATTATAAAGCTTTGTTTGACTTTGCACTCTGGGATCAGGAAGTAGAATGTGGCATTAGTTTCATTTTCAGACTATGTACTGTTTAGTGCAAGATAAAGAAACCAAACATATTTCCCAATTAAAAGAGAATGTGGCAACCCAATCAGCAATTAGATCAGGTGGCACTCTGGATAAAATAAAGGATATTTATTGCACCAATCGGGTTAACAGCATCGCCTTAAGCATTTTTTGGGAAAACTCCCTTAATCATAGGCCTATTATTAAGGGGATTTTCCCTGAAATGCGTAAGGCGATGCTGTTAACCCAATTGTTGCAATAAATATCTCTTATTCTGCCGCCTGATCTAATTGCTGATTGGACTCATATTACAGTTGGGATGCTGGTGGCTGAGCACCCTGGGCATTGTGGATCTGAATGGATAGTATGGTGGGGAGTTCAGAGCGGTCATTTTCTATTGACTTTTACGATCAACCCAAGCCCAAAAAGTCAGCAAGTAAAAGTTGGTAAGGTTGTATAGAAGTCACTTTAAATATTTTTATTTTTAATTACATTTTTTTATTTTTCCAGTTTTTCAAAATGTTTGAGATTTTCAGATTGAAAATGAACTGGACAATGAGAGAGCTGGAGACCAAAATGGCATTACCCTCTCTTCCAATCTTTAACTTTATTAATACAGGCAATATATTGTTGACCCTTGCTGTTGCTACCATTGCATACCACACATTTTTATCCACATGTACTCTAAGGTCCTACTCTAAGGTACCTCAGTACCATAAAAGGAGACTTCAACCCCTTTAATTAAATACCCCTACCCTAAATAGACCCCCCTCCCCCCAGCCTACCTGGTACTGCGGGCAAATGCCCCTAAAATTTTACTTACCCCTCTGTGCAGGTTCTGTCCTCAGGAGTTCACAGCAGCCATCTTCTTTTGTTCTGCATTCTTCCTGTAGAGAGCAGCATTTTCGGCACATGCGCATGCTGAAAAGTCACGGAAAATTTAGGTAGGGGGGGGGTCTCTTTAGGCTAGGGTTATTTAATTAAAGGGGTTGAATTCTCCTTAAAGGGTCTATCGGGGGTTATATAGTTAAACGTTTTCCGAGGTGCAGTTACCCATAGCAACCATTCAGCAGGTAGTATTTACTGGTCACCTGTTGAAAAGCAAATACCTTATTGGTTGTTATGGGTTATTGCTCCTTAGTAAAACGTAGTGCCTTTTATTACATAAGAGGTACATTTTTAATCCAAAGTGCATCACCTTGCACTGCAAATGTAAAGGTCAATAATTCATTTTGTAAATAAAACAATATCCTTTTTTTGCCATACACAAATTTTTTTAAGCTAATTTGGTTTCATATCTACAACCATAGTCAACTTTTCACCAACTCTGTGAATGCAGAAGAAAAAATCAAATTATATGCAAGAATAAATAATGTAATCCAGAATAGGGAAGATATCTGAGCAGCAGAATTACTAATTCAAAATACAGAATATAAATATAGAAAGTAACACAGCATACTAACGAATGTGAAAAGCTTTTAGGCAAATTATTAAAGAATTGAACTGTCCTTTGAGGATTGGTTTTCAAGACATTAGGCACAAATGACAAGGAAATGGAAGTGATATTAAATATGATTTTGCTTCAGCCCTACTTAGAAACTCATCTTCATGAGTTATAAGTGCACAAGGAGAAGGCAACACACTGAATAATATGTTTTATATATATATATATATATATATATATATTATAGATTAGTGAAACCTAAACTAGAAAAAAGTGAAAACTGAGAATTAGTCCTCATACTGTATAGAATAACTCTAAAAGTACCACATATGGGCAGAGATACTCAAACAAATTAACCAGTCATGGAAATTTGGAGTTTTGCATATTTTTGTGACCTATGTCCATATATTTTGGAGGTCCTTAGATGAACTGGAAGTTAAAGCTGCCTATTTTACATTAAGGGGTCATTGCGAATGCACAAGTACAGTTGCTCTAAAATGGATTTAATGGAAAGGGCATATTGATGCAATTCATGAAGGAGCTTGGGTCCAGTTGTGCTTCTGCACTTACACGTGTTTGCCCCCTCTGATGAATGGTGTGCTACTGTGCTTTCTCTGTCATTGGGGAACCCTGGTACTACTGCCACCCTGGAGCTTGCCATAGCTTCAGGGTTCCCACAGCTGGTTTCACCAAGAGGCACACCAAGCCCAGGGAATTGGATGCTGAATTGGCCTAACCACCCAGCTCTGAAATGCTAGAAGCAGCTCATAATTTACTTCAAAATGTCATCAACCACCAGGTACAATTGTTGTGGACACAACTCTGAGCATAGCCTCAGTTATGCTTTAATTATTTGGGAAAAGTCTTTTTATGAAGAATACATAGCATGCAAACATGTAATAACTTACGTCTATTAAAATCAAGCTACACATTTAGTTGTCGATGCAAATCATTTTAAAATATGACAGTGCCCTTTTCAGATAATAAGAAAAGTTACAATATATACATTTCCGGCTGAAGAAGTTGCATATTTTCTGAGGTTCCCAATGCTTACACTTGCAATCCCATCTGGTTTATTTGATGGCTGAAAAGCTAAAAGTAGCTCCCATACTGAAATTATTTTCTCTTATTTAAAACTGAAACCTAGAAGGGTTTGATGGTTTTGTATTGTTGTCAAGATTGGTATTGATATAAGCTTTAAGATCTAAACTTTTCTCCAAAAGTGAATGTATTGACTGTTTTGCCTTTTGAGCTCTGGGCTGTTACCCAGTAAGGGAATACAATCAACACTGTATAAAGGAATTAAAGTTATTTTAGTGTTCATCATCCTTTAATGTTTAGTATTTGATATACCAAATTCCTTAGACTGGCGATTCTCACTGTGGCTTCTAAAGCTACAGAAGCAATTGTGGAATTTGAGCAAGGGCAAGAATGGAACATTGGGATTTAATTGCCATATTGTTAACACACAGTACTATGATTTGTTTTGCTGGGCACAGAGTAATAACCATGACCAATATTTGATGCCATGTTTTGCCCTCATTATGTATCTGTTCAACTTTTGCTTTTATTTTTGCTTATACAGATGCAGTCACTTGGATTTTGTAAGTTAAATGCGTCGTGACTTAACTCATCTAACCCATTTATCCCACTTAGCACAGAATATTGTGTCACAGCATCCCATCCAATTAAAGAGTTCACCATTGAAAACAATGATGCGTTGGTATGCTAATGAAAAGGTTAAATGCATTAAATGAGTTAAGATAACTTTAGATAACACAGTTTCTTCAATTAGCTCTGAGTCACGACGCATTTAGCTTACAAATCCAAGTGACTGCATCTGTACACACAAGTAAGAAAACAATAAAATTTTCTTGCATAGTTTTGGCCTAAATATGAAATTACAACCCTTGCTCAAGAATTAAAATTGTATATTATGAATTAGGGCCTCATGGGGTCCCTTTACCTCCCTGGCCCCCTGCAGCCACAGGGTCTGCTTCCTCTGTAATTATGCCCCTGGAATGGATGCCAATAAGTGTAACTGATTTTAGACTACATAGTCTGGCCCCGTTAGAGTGCAATGTGTACCAGAATACTGTACTATAGCTAAAACCAGTTTTTATACATCAGGAATCAGGATTGGATACATTCAGACTTAGCAAGGAAGTATTAAATTTCCCAAAAAGATGTTTCAAAAAGTGACATTAGAGCTCAGCATAGAAAAACATTTCCCATTTTCTGTTCATTCCAATGGGATTTTTAGATAAAGCTGCCCCTAAGAGATAAATATATCTACCATCAAATTTTTGCATCATTTTTACTTCTAGTCTGACTGTAGCTTGAGCAAAACATGATATTTTACATAATTCAATTGTTGCAAAATGTTAGCACAAAATACTTTGACATTTTACTAAGATTTGTCTTATAATCAAGCACATAACATTGCACTTGTGTAGACACAAAAAAAGCAGACTGGGCAGGTTTGTGTCTCCGTCTCTTAAAAGGTATATATGAAGTTTGGAGTGCTCTACCCTTCACGCATAACCCTATTCCAGGGTATCAGGTGCTTGCTCCGGAAGACCCTTTCCTGTCCAATGGGTCCAGCATACAATGTAGAGAACAAACCGGCAGCACACTGTTTGTAGGGAAGCAAGTGATCCGTAGTTTATTTTAGCCCATGTACATACAAAAATAGGGACTTGTTGGTTCTAAAATACTTTAATCCACCGCATAATTCCCAAGGCTATAGTAAAGCAAAGAATTGGGAACTAAATTTCAAGCCACAATATTGCCTTCATAAATATGCCACCTTTCTGTATTCTCGTAACCAAAACATTAAATAGGCAGTCTGAGGAAATCAGCCAGGCAAAACCACCTTTTGTCTATGTAGTATAAAGGAATATACAGCTAGAAACATTTCATCAGAGGGAGTCTGTGTCCTTGTTACAGCTTCCAGGACTGTGCCAGTGGCAGTATGACGACTTTAAGCTGAGTGTTATCGTGAACTTTGAATTCTTTGTCCCCAGGTGAAACTGTAATAACAAAACAAGAGGCAAACATCCAAAAAGCTCTTTATAGAAACACAGACTTTCTAGCATAGAAAGGGTTAGATTTAGTAGGAAGATGTCACAGCAGCCTGTCTCCAAACAGATGTTCCATTGTTTGTGGGATGCAGTTTAATTGTTGGATAACGTTCCAACACTTAGGGGAATTAGAAAAAACCTAAATATATATAAAAAAAAAAATATTCCCGGTCTGCAGCTGCAGTAAATGCCAGCTTTAAAACAAGGCGTATTCTCAAATCATTGGCTCGGGGGAAAACTACTTGTACAGGAAATCTCAGCCACGGCTTGTATTAACAGCACTTTGAAGCTGGAAAATGAAGCCTTGGTGTTTTAAACATAATGTTTTATTTCATGGCTATGCAAATTTATTTGAAACATGATATTCCTTTAGGGCAACCTTAAAATCCTACCCACTGACCTTTGCCACCTAAAAATATCTTGCTTTTCTGAACATTTCTCTAGTAGGTCATATTTGGCTGTATATTCTGTTGAGTTCATGTGCTATCCTGTTGGCTTCTTCATGTTCAAGGACTGTATTTACTACATCCTTTTACATCCATAAACAAAAGGAAGAAAGGTTTAAAGTTCCAGACAAGCTTCTCCCATCCACATCTAGATTTAGCAAATAAACAAGGGACCAACTGTTCTGTTTTTCTGTTTTACATGTCATGGCACAATACAAAGAGGGGTGCTTCATGGTGAAATTAAAGTTGCCATCATTTCTCTGATGCATGAGGGTATATTGATTGTTTGTCCCTGTCCCCTGGTGTGGACAGTCATATAGTTGAAGTAGCCTTGTATCTAACTCCTAGCTGGTGGCTAATGCTGATTATAAGGCTACTTTATGTTCATGGTGACATTGTGAGAGTCCAGTTACAATGTAAATGAATATATACCTTTTCATTGTATGAATAAACATGTCCAGTTACCCCAGAAGCCCACTTTCAGTTATGCATGACATGTATTTTTCTGAATTTCTGTATAAGCTGGATATGGTGTATACTTCTCAACTGTTCCTCAACACTCTTCTTGAATAAATCAGTTTATTAACAATAAATACAGAGACATTTGGCACAAAATCAGTAATATTACAATTCCCAATTTGACAGTGACTTATTTTTGGGCACCCTTTGCATATTTCTATGAGACAATTCAAAGCACCAACACCTTTCACCTATACTAGTGATAAGTATGGGGTTTTAACTCTATCATCTCTGTGGCACTGGGATGTCAAGCCTTTACAATGTTGTTCTACTTATTTTGTCATACTAGAAAGTTCCTTGTTTTGGGTCCCTTTCCCAAATGCAAATAATATATTATTGAGTTGTCACCTGGCACTGTCTTTACTAATGATATGTTAACCCACCAACATTAACGTAAGTGAAATTAAAACCAGGAATTATTGCAACAATTTTCATTCTAAGGACTTATAATCAAAGGTTTATTGAATTGACATTCCACTACTTTGGTTCATTTTTGTCTAAAGACATTTTCAGACACTGTGTTTAAACTCTTTTTCTCTTGATTTAAATTTCCATTTGAACCACAAGTCATTATGTGCATGCATAGTAGTGAGTAGTAGTCATGAATGCATAGTAGTGATGTAGGTTCCAGTAATGCAGTACAGAGGTAAACTGCAGGACTATGCACGTTACCTTGGAAGGGAACCAGGGAGAGTGGGCTTTGTTGGGATGCCTAGACTTCAATAAAAGAGCCCTAAAATGCCATATTCCACACCCAATTGTTGGAATTCAGTTGGTAACATATCCACATAAGATACTGTAACTCCAGTGGCAGAGTCTTTTTAAAATGGGTTACTGGCCCTTAAAGCCATGCATATATTAGGACTGCTACCTGCTCAGTTTGACCGGACAGATGGTTTTCCTAATTTGGAAAACTGGCAGGACTCCCCTAGAGTGACACAGTGATCGACCAATCTCTGATCACCATAAGGGCAATAGAGAGTTTCGACTGGCATGGATGTGATACCAGCTGGGATTGTGTCTTAATAGTGGATACTTCTTCATAACTGATTTATTGACTTGTAACTCATTGCTTTTTATTTGCAAGGACACATACAGTACCTTACATCAGTAGATCTTGATCATCAGTTGCCACAATAAGATTTTTTTTTAGGTAAGAACTTCTAACAATCACATGGCTCTGCCATCAGAGCCAATCAGAAGTTACTATTATGACTCCAGTATTGAAGATGCCTACTGGTTCTAATCAGAACGTATTTGTACATTTATGGGGCTCAGACTATGCACTCACCTTTTTTTTTACTGCAGCTGGGATTTTAGTGAATGTATAATTCAGTTTAAATGACTAGTAATGCCAATGCTGTCAACTGTTGTCTATTGGACTATGAAGAGCATCACAAGGTTTTTTCACAGGGGTTGTTTTGATAACATGAGAAGTTCTAAATTTGCATGCAAGAGTCTCCATTGGGGACTACAATGCTCTCTAAAGGGCCTTATGACCTTCTTCTAACAAATGTGAGGCTATTTGAAATATGTGGAATAACTGCAACCTTTTATACAGCTAAGGTAACCATGGTGAAACAGACTAGGCAAAACAGATGAAGAAGAATGCATGATCGTATCACAAGCCATCATAAGTCAGCTTTGTGGAATTGCTGGAATGTAAGGACTGCGTGTAGAGTGTGGGAGGTAAAAGATGGAGTCTTGGAGCAATAACAGGCACCAATACAGCACAGCAGAAAGTTAGTTCAAGATCCAAATACAAGGCACTAACCTAACCAAGAACAAGTGCTGATAAATGATATTGAAAGAGCAAACAAAATATTTAATTCATTCAGAATACGTTTTATTTATATTTTTTGAGTGGAAAGTTTTGAGCAACATGTAGGAGAGATAGCACCAAGGACTGCAAGGCACAGATATTGAGTGCAAACACCATTGTCCTGGGCTGAGCTATTCTGTGCATGGGCTCTGTAATGCTCCAAAAATAGCACCTGGGATAATAATCCCCAAGTCTGTTGCCCATATCACCATAACAATTTTAATCTAGACACTACAGGGGTCCAAAAGCCAAAAAAAAACCCAAAAATTTTGTTTTTTTTACTATATAATACAGATTTTTATTGGAAAAAGAACTTGACTTTTTCTGGATTTATTATACCCCAAGGATGGAAAAAGTCTGAATACGAAAATCTGGAATCTCAGACCTGCCGAGGTTTCATATAAATCAATGGGAGAAGTCCCAAAGATATCTTGATCTGCACTGCGTTTTGTGCAATAATCCACTGGTTTGTGGTTTTAGGGCAAAAATCTGAAAAATCAGTTTTCAGGTAGAAAATCCAAAACATTTGTATGATTAATTTTTTGGGGTTTTTTCCTGCACAGGATATTTTCGGGAAAACGTATTGATAAAATAAAGGGGAAAAAACCTGTGTGGATTTGGTTGGAGTATTTTTCAGAAAATAATAAGAGTGATAAATGGGCCTCCCCATATCATTCAGCTAAGGTGGAGGTATTGTATTTCAGCCAGTCTTTCAGCTAACTGGAAAAGAGGTGAAATGTACCTGAATACTGAAATAGTTAAATCATCATACAAAAGAATCATAAAGGAATAAATAAGATGGACTGACACTGTCCATAAGTATTCATCAGGGAGTAGTGATGGGCGAATCTGGGGCGTTTCGCTTCTGGGAAATTCTCGGGAAATTCGCGAAATGGCGAAAAATTTGCAAAAATGTCAAAATTGGAAAATTCACGAAAAATTTACCATTTTCACAAAACATTCAGGAAATTTTAACTACTTCACTATAAATTCATGAATTTTGAACATTTTCACTATAAATTAGTGAATTTCAAACGTTTTCACTATAAATTAGTGAATTTTTAATGTTTTCACGAAAAATTCGTGAATTTCGAATGTTTTCACAAAAAATTTGTGAAAATAAGAAATTGATGCCGGCGAATTTTCTCTGGCAAATTTTCACGCCCATTTCGTGAATTTATTCACAGGCCGCGAATCGCAGGAATTCCCCCATCACTATTAGGGAGTGGTGGCTCTTGTAGTTCTTGGTTTTATTGGCATTAATGAGACTTTTCCTGTATCAGCTTCAGGTTGAATTTAGCTAGTCATAGAATCGTCCTTTATGCCAGTCATGTAAATTACATTTAGTGCTACAGCATAGAGAGGATTTTTTTACAGCATATAAATAATAGTGCTGCATAAGTACACAGATAATTAGTGATGGGCGAATTTGTCCCATTTTGCATTGCTGAAAAATT
>CM044443.1:93098308-93121530 GCA_024363595.1 Xenopus borealis
TTTTTTTTTTTTTTTTTGTGATTCTTGGTATGTCATTTGATGTTGGCATATCTTTGTGCTTATGTGAGTGAAATGATGTCATTCATTACACAATTCTTCCAGACAAAAAAAAGGACATCAAAAAGAATTCCATGAATGATTTGAAGACAGTGTTCTGTCAAACATCGAGCTTGGAGGATTAGAGACGAAAATAGCTTGTCTGGCAAAATAAGGCCCATTGTGTTATATAGCAATATTATGCCCAAGCAAGGTAACCCTATTAATGAGAGGACAATCTTCTTAAGATCATTTTCTTTTAGCACTATGGGAACTAGTTTTGGTTTAGACTACATTTCAGATTAGGAACTGTAGACAACCACACACGTGCAACTGAAGTCTACTACGTGTCATGCCATATTGTATACACAAAGTACACTCTGTGCAGCACAATATAAGATACATTCAGGGGAAAAAAACTTGAATTTTTGAAATCGAACCCAGAGGATGGAAAATTCAGACTTCAAAAATCAAACCTGTTGAGGTTACATATAAGTCAATGGGAGAGGTCACTATCCTATGTGGAAGTTTCTGTGGTCTGCCATTTTTGGTTAAAAGTCTGAAAAATAACATTAAATGTAATACTGAAGCAACAGCTAAAAATCTTTGGACAGCAATGCACGTGCAAAGTGGATTTTGAATGAAACACCATATGTTACATGCAAGAGTGTTTGAAAGATGGTGGAGTAAGGTTTACAGATACATATACACAAGATATCTGCATTCTAACCAGCTGCAATTCTGTATCTTATCAATCTAAATATAGGATTAGAATGGGCAGCTTAAAAAAAGTTTCCATCTTCTTCAATTTTAAGGGTTTATTGGCTACAAAACAATTTGTGAATGGACACGTATAGCAGATAGGAATACATTGAACTTGTGTGGATGATAATATGCTTGATCTGTAGACAGTATAAACCAGATGCGGCTCTTCATCCTGCTTGCTGCGGCTCGGTCTTGCAGCTTTGCCTCGCACATCGTCTATAAAGCCCTTACACCTGTTGGCAGCTTCTCGAGTGTGTGACTGCTGTAAGGTAAATGGTTAGCTTACTATGGTGACACACGCAAGTCGCCAGCAGGTGCGAGGGTTGTATAAATGTCCCTGGAGTGACAGGCAAGACCAAGCCACAGCAAGATGATTCATCATGGTCCTTACCATGGTCGCACACAAGACAAGAGAAGCCTCCAGAGTCCAGCTGCTGCAGGTGTGAGGGCTATAGACGTGGATGTGACTAGTGATGGGCAAATCCCTATGGAAATCATGCCCATAGACTTCAATGGCGACGTGTGTTGAAAAAAAATTGCTGCACGTCAAAAATTTTTTAACACCCATAGACTTTAATGAACATTGGCGAATTTTTGGCGAAACAGGTCGAATTCGCCCATCCCTAGATGTGACGCAGATTTTAGTGACATCTATAGCCCTTGCCTTTAAACAGATAAGAACACTTGCAGTTAATAGGGCTATTCAGTGTTTAATTTATTTCAAAGTAGGCCTACACATGCACACTGTACTATTGTTTGTGTATTCTGTTTTTGTTAAAGTTAAAATGAAAAACAAAAAGGCTTAAACTTTTAAAAGTTTATAAGTTGTGTTATGTTTTGCGGCTCCAGACTATTTTTCTTTAGTGAAAGAGGGGGCAAAATGGCTCTTTTGATAGTAAAGGTTGGTGATCCCTGGTATAAACCATTGTCTAGCTAGTGAAGTACTGTGTAGCCATTTATCGTATCAATGTCTTCCCACTGCCAGAGTATCTCTTACAGTAAAAGTTAGCTCAGCTCAAAATAAGGCTAACTTGTAATAGTCTACCCATTTTTGTACAAATTGGTAGTTAAAAGCATTAAAGTGATTGCTCACTTTAAAATTAACTTTTAGTATGATGTAGAGAATGATATTCAGTTTGCAATTGCCTTTAATTTTTTATTTGTGGCTTTTCATTTATTTGTTTTTTTTTATTCAGTAGCTCTCCAGTTTGTTATGTCAGCAATCTGGTTACTAGTGTCTAATTTACCATAGGAACATGCATTTATTTGAATAAGAGACTAGAATATGAAAAGGAGTGGACCTGGATAGAAAGATCAGTAATGCAAACTAGCAATAACAATACATTTGTATCTTCACAGAGCATCTATTTTTCAGCTGGGGGTCAGAGTCAGAAAAATAAGCAATTAATTAAAAAAAAAAAAAGAACAATTGAAAAGTTGCTTAGAATTAGCCATTCTAGAACATAGTAAAAGGTGAACCACCCCTTTAAGTAGACATTGTTTTTAAAGTGTCTATTACTGTAACAACTCAAATAAATATTCAGTTATCTTTGATATAATAATATCTCTCTCAGAAAAAAAAGATATAGTGAACTGTAAGCAAAGTATATAATGATTGTATATGTATTCAGGTCATACCCTGATCTTGTCTAGGGATTCTCAATTAACAGAGAACCAAAGATTCAGATCTTTTGTCAGATTGAAGGCATGGTCATGAATGGGCTGTTAAGGGCATTGAACAACTTCTAACTTTTCAGTGTACTGTTGGCCCTATTTCTTGTTTGGTTAGTGCCCCACTAAAAAGCTGGCTTTTATTTGAGTCTTAGTACTATATGTTTAGCCACTTAAATTCCATGTTGCTATCTCCATGTAATATGCAAGATGTATTTTTCTCACTAATGACAACCTTCCAACTACTCAGCCCCTGCAGAGAAGCTTTGTGGAGTAACCCAGAATGTTGTTGACTCATGAACATTATTCCATGGACATTGTTCCCATGTCAGTCAATTGAACTCTGAAGCTCTTTCAAGTCAAAGTCAAGGCTGACCTCACAGTAGCATCCCTAGCGCTTTTTCTTATTGTTCTGTTGCTCACTTTGGACAGAGGGTCTGATATAAAAGTGTCAGGGAGGCACGCTATGGCTTCCATGTCTCAATAATCAACTTAATCATGCTCAGCTACATTTTTCATTATGTATTTCAGACATTGTTTGTGAAAGTGGAGTGTGTATAAAAGTTTCATTCATTCTTATTTAAAAGAGTGTCAGTTGTCAATGTAGCTAAAACATCATCCAGAACTGTACGCTAAAATGATAAAACTATGCATATAGATAATGTGACACTCAAATGGGTTCCCATTCGAAAACAATTACTATAACTGTAAAATATCATACTACAAAAAAGCTCTTTAATTTTTATGTAAAATATGGTAGGTTTCAACTAAAAGTGGCCATACACGGGGAGATCCACTCGTTTAGCGATATTGCCAAACTAACAGATCTCTTCCCGATATGCCCACCTTGAGGTGGGCGATATCGGGCTGATCCGATCGTGGGCCCTAGGGCAGTCGGATCACGGGACTGCAATGAACAGATGCTGCTGCAATCCGACAGGATTTTTAGTCCCGTCCGATTGACATCTGGCCGACTTTCGGTCAGATATCGATCGGGGAAGCCCGGCGGAGGGCTTCATACACAGGCCAATAAGCTGCCGACTCTGTACAGTATGTCGGCAGCTTTTATCAGCCTGTGTATGGCCACCTTAAGTCTGAGCCACTGATGAAAATGTGTACATATTGATCTCATTTGCAAGCTATTAAATTACACTCAGTCGATGCCACCATAATTTAGCCTGAGTTAGTAGTTATTCTTTATCAAAGGTCTCTTTAGAAACATAGTAAAGATCAAATAAAGTTTATTTATGTTATGGAATTGGTGACTTTATAATGTGCACTTAATATAATATACTGGAATGGAAAAGATTTGCTGGGTGCACTGCAACTAATGTTGACAAGTTCCGTTTAATTTGGGGCTATTAACAGATTGCCTTGTATTTTTGTTAACTACATTAACTTGTAATTAAAAATGCAAGGTATTATGATATCACATCCAGTTTGCAGCTTGATTGTACATAATACAGGTAATGGGGAATTGTATTTATTTTTGCAATTCATTACATTAATCTCTTTTTGGGCTTTGTTGATTTTTTCTGTTTTTATTTTGTCTTTAGAATGTTTTTATGAATATATCAATAAACACATGAAACCTATGATAATCCCCCTCTGTAGAGAAAAATACAGAGACATAACCATCTTTGCCAGACAGAAATTTAAGGTAGCATCGACAACTGCAGCCTCCAACATTTCTTTAAATCCAAAACTATTTTCTTTGTCACAAGGTAATTGGCAATATACCTACTATTCAATATGAGTGCAATAGGGTTTGTGGTGACATAATGCCTACAAAAACCTTCTGTATGTTTTTATTACTTTGTGAACTAAGCAAAGCAAACAGGAAAATGGAAGCTGTTCCATGTTTGGTCCTTGTGATATAAATAATTAGATTTTTTTTTTGTGATAAAACAGTAGGCATAAAGCAGGGGTCCCCAACATTTTTTGCTTGTGAGCCACATTTAAATTTAAAAAAGAGTTGGAGAGCAACACAAGCATGAAAAAGTCCATGTGGATGTCAAATAAGAGTTCTGATTGGCTTTTTGGTAACCCCTATATGGACTGGCAGCCTACAGGAGAGAATGTTTGGCAGGACATCTGTTTTTTATGCAACCAAAACTTTCCTCTAAGCCTGTAATTCAAAAATAAGCAGCTGCTTTGAGGACCCTGAGAGCAACATCCAAGGGGTTGGAGAGCAACATGTTGCTCACAAGCTACTGGTTGGGGATCACTGGCTTAAAGTATGGTCAGCCTAAGCTGTGTTGAAAAGGAATGGTACTGTTCTTAAACACTACTTGAATGCTTCAACTTATCTACAAACCTTCAACTATGAGCATGGATTCATTGCTCCTTCTTGCCAATGAGATTCAATCTATTACTGTCCAGCTGATACTAGACTGTTCTGTCACGGTTCTCTGGGAGTTGTAGTTAAATATTGCCACTGTTCTGGGCTGAACAAGGACAGTGCTAAATTTACAATGTATTTGTTCATATTTTATGAAAGAAACTGAAGATGTTTATTATTCTTTAGAACCACAGCAGTTCAAAGTATCCATGGATAAAGCATTTGATTGAGCAGCTGTACAGTACTTCATTCCGAACTTAAAAAATTATTGATTGCATCTGAAAACATGAAGTATTTAGAGATATCAATAAATTCAATTGAAAAATAAGAGCAATCCTACAGTATATTGTTCGTAGGGAAAAAAGTACAAAAAGTGCAGAAAAACTTATACTGAAATATGATAACTTAAAGGGATTCTGTCTTGATATTCATGGTGTAGTTTTTATTTATAAATTACTCTGTTCACATGTGATATTTAATTCCTGAACTAATAGTTTTATTTTTTTTAGTTGTAATAATGGTGTGTAGGCAGCCATCTCAGATTGCTTTGCCTGGTCATGTGCTTTCAGAAAGAGCCAGTGCTGTTCAATGACACTGCTTTCTGACAGGCATTGTTTCTCCTACTCAATGTAACTGAAGTAGTTACAGAGGGAAATGGATTCTTAGTATTGTTCTTATATCTGCCAGGGAGCAGTTATCTGGTTACCTTCACATCGTTCTGTGAATGGGCTTCTGGGGGTGGAGAGGAAGTTCACTGCAGTGCAGCAGTGAAGAGTGACTGAGGTTTATCAGAGCACAAGTCACATGACTGGGGCACCTGGGAAATTAACAATATGTCTTGCTCTAAGGCAGATTTCAAAAAATGAAATATTAAAAAATTAATTTGCTCTGTTGAAGAAAGGATTTCAGTGCAGAAGTCTGCTGGAGCAGCACTTTTAACTGATGTGTTTTGACAGCATTTCTTTAAGGACTTTTCTTGAGTCTTTTTAAGTGAATTAAACTGCCTTTTTACACCTGAAAAGCAACAGTCTTACAACAGTAGCAGCTTAGAAAGCATAGTTTAATGTTGTTCCTTCTCTATTATTACAACTTGGAGCCAGGAGCTGTCACTACAGTACAGTAAGGTCTTGGATGGATGTGGACTAATAAACATGGGGGTGCACATGGCATTAATCTGCAGTGTATACGTTTTGTGAATGGTTCCTATCATTCATGACTTTACTGCATTCCATGCGGATTCCTATATGTTTGTAGTTTGCCAGTATGCATGTGATCATTTGATAATCTATTGCATATTTATCCGGTCCATGGTTACTATTTGCTCTAGAATAATGTCTAGACATTCCACATATGCTTCTCGTCACTAAATAATGTTACCCTCAAACCACACATCTTCAAAGGAGACTGTAGCTGTGTTGGGTTTATGGCAATATGATTGTTTAAAGTCCTCTGAATTATTAGTTAAGATGATTCCACTTCTCAGATGTGATAGCAGAAATGTAATACTATATTTTATACTTGGAGATTTTGAAGAGTGTTGAATGTGGCATAACTACCAGGGGTGCGATTGTCCCTAGGCTGGCAACCCCTTGAGGACAACAAGAGACGTAATACTCATCTGGGGTTAAACTGTAAAAAGGTTTGCAAGCTTGTGCATGTGAATGAGATTCCAGCGGGTAGCTGGCCTAGTAAGGGGCTGGGGTGCAGAATGTGCATGATATGCCCACTCATTAGTAGTTATGCTACTAAAAGTACACATCATAAAGGGTCATATGGGTTAGAAACATGCCATGCTAATAAATACACAATCTTGCAGTTATCTCTCGGTATGTAGCCATATTTTTATAGAGAAAAACTTATGTATGAAAAATAACAAAAGTGGTGTAAAGGTGATTCCTTTATTGGCTGACTAAGATGATAACCACAGCAAGCTTTTTAGAACATTTCAGTTGCTTCATTAAAATTGATTACAAAGAAGCTATGCTGGCTCTCATATATAGATACAGTACATATATACAGAATTTATTACATAAATCAAGTGATAAAAGGAAAATATATAGGCATACTCTAAATTGCAAACTGTTTGCTCCATAGGGTAAGACCTTTTGAGAAAGAAGATGTCTCTGTCCAGATGACTCAGTTTCTCAGCAGCTTATATTAGCTTTATATGTGTCCTGTATATTTTGGTATCTTCCATTTTAGTTCCAAGTGAAGGTTTTGTACTGTGTTAGCCAGTTGAAAAGTTACAAGGTAAAACTTTTGGAGTAAAGGTGACACTTTACTCAGGCCTGGATTTGTGGAGAGGCTACCTAGGCGGCAGGATTTTAGGGGGTGGCATGCTGCCCAACCACACCCACATTGGTTCAGAAATTTCAGTTTCCTGTCTGCCAAATCCCATTGCTCCGTCCTGATGATGATACCAAATAAAAGGGAGGGGACAGGGGTGACAAACGACAGCGGGCATAGGGGCGCCACCTAGGTAAATCTGGCCCTGACTTTACTGGCA
Source organism: Xenopus borealis (assembly GCA_024363595.1). Lineage (NCBI taxonomy): Eukaryota > Metazoa > Chordata > Amphibia > Anura > Pipidae > Xenopus > Xenopus borealis. The sequence continues at coordinate 93,105,628 of CM044443.1, forward strand.
AAGATTCAGAACATTTCAGCAAAGATTTGGATAAGTGCACCCGGGTGCAGTTCATCAAAGAAGAGTAATAAATGTTAAAGCAGCAATCGGCATGTTGCAGGTCTTATAGAGGAAACATCAACGTTTTTGATTGAAGACTAAAGTTTTGACCTCAACAAAGATCTTTTTATTTGAAAAACATCTTCATTGAGATAAAAAAGGTCAGTGAATTCCTGCTTGAGTCTTTATAAATAAATATATATATATTTATATAATTTTGTACACAAATCAAGCCTTTTTGTTAATACTTGTAATTAGGGTCGGAAAACGTGCTTCATGGCCAATTGATGGGTTGAAACTTATGGTCTCTCTGAAGTCTAAGCTGCTTTAAGAGACAAGCTCAGCTGCTTTTTGCCCATGACTCCTCAAAGATCTTCTAATAGTCAAGTTTGCTATTGCCTTTATACTATGCAGCAAGTAATGTCTGTGATCCATGAGTCTTCATGAACAATTCATTTGCATAGAGCATGATACAGGATTTAAGCATACATATACATATTTGTATAGCAGGGATAATATTTGTACAGATCTGCCTGAATTTGAAGTAAAAAAATAATACTATATAAGTAACTATATTTATCATGCCAACTTAGTAAGTGGTATATGACATCAGAATGCAAATCCCATCTATGGCTAAAATTAGGGATTTCCAACTCAGGATCCTCCACCTGCTGTGAATTCAAACTGAGCACCGCACGATACTTGAAGGCTGTTGAAGGATTCTGGGAATTGCAGCTCCCAACAACTTAAACACTGACTTTGGATTTCATGGTTTGGAGTTAAATGTTTTAAGCAGTCAGTGATTATTTTCTTCTCCCGATCCTAATCTTACCTAAAAGGTTTCTTGTGCAGGTTTCATTGTTAGTAACTGAGCATCATTTGTTTATACATATACTCAAGTAAACATTAGGCACGGCATGAATAACTTATAATAATGGTAATAACGCATATCACATGGGCAGATGGTAATGTGTGAATGTAGGTCATGGGAAAAAGGGAGCTGTTTACATTAATAATATACCTAGTTTGGTATAATATGGATTTCTTTAATTGTAGGAATCTCAAACAGCTAACTCCACTATCAAGTGGGTATACATTCCTGGTTAAATAATGTTTACGGGGGAGGGTGGGATATATTTATAAATAAAACACGTCTTTTTTACAGAAGTACAGTATGTTAAACAAACTGCTTGCTATCATATAGCACATGCATATGCTTTATTTAGAAAGTAAATAATGATATTGTACATTTTTCAGCAACAGAAAAATATTTGCAAACCCTTTTTATTGTGGAAGTTCATGGTGGCAGTTAACAAGAGACTGATCACTGTATAAAACTTTTCTATGTAATTAATGTTAAAGTCCAACATATTTGTCTTCATTTATATAAAGTAAAAATGTTGGTGAACTTGACTTCATATACAAATCTAGTGGTGCTGGGACAGACCAACTGACTCCCCAGGAGGTAGAAACATTTTCATCCCTCTGTTGAAGTGATAATTCATCCAAGAATTGTAAGCGCCAGGCTAGGCTAGGCTAGGCAACGGCACAGTGCCATTCATAAGGGAATCATTGTTTCCTTTGACAGAGATTGTAATTTTTCTTGTCTGGATGAAGGTTCCCTTGGAGCTACTATAAATAGGAAGACTGACTCTCTGGACACTCATGGGGTCAAATGCTGTAGTATATGATGTCAGGAAGGCTAGACAGGTTGGGCTGACAGAGGATTCAATTTTAAGAAAGTAGTAGGGTAATTTGTCACATTGACCCCATTTATATTTGTTGCTTTCTAAGGTCTGAGATGAATTGATAGCATTTTATTTAGCAATATGAGGAAACTCAGTTCTGTCCAATTTTATTATATGGAAAAGAATCAACAAATATAAAAACAGAGATATTAAGCGCCATTACTGCAGGCTGGTATTGAGATATTGAGGTATGTTATTGTGATAATGTATTTATAGAACTGGGCTAATTTATTATTAATAAAATAAATGATGCATGAAGTTAAGAAACAACTAATATTACAAATTGCAAACAGTTACAGGTTGCTTGGAACCCTGAACCCCGAATTTTCACTATTTCTGGATAATTACAGTATGACCTAAAGCTTGATCTGTTTATCACACAAGTTTAGTTTCCTATAACTAAATATTGACAATTTAATTAAATAACTTAGTTATAGGGTTTTTTTATTGAACAGAATTATTTTTTTATTGAAGAGAATGGTCCAAAGTATGCACATTCCCTGGTCCCGTCTCATACGTAATCTAGTATCTATGCAAGTGCAGAAAACTGTTTTTTTAGTTGCAAAGTTATGAAAAATTGGTAAGCCACTGTACCACGTCAAAACCCATATGGTGGTCACTAACTATTTACTTCCAGTCATAGTATTCAACGGCACCTCCGTGCATTGTAGCATTTCTTGGTATAAGTGTCTTCTGACCTAGGCATTGACTTCAGTCAGAGGACTTCATCCTTCCCTACAAATAGCTTTTACAAGGGAGAGATTGCCCAGACCAACACCCATTTTAGACCACCATTTAAAGGGATGGGTACGTGGGGTGAAAAAATGTAAACCTCTGCATTCAGTAACTGGGGTACCCTCCATGGGAAGCAATAACTACAACTAGTGGATCTTGTTATCATGCTGTGTAAAAATTGGAGTGAAACATTACCGGTGATGTTGCTCAACCAATGAAAGATCTTTGCTTTTGTTTTCTAACTGTTGAAATCTTATTGTGATTGGCTACCATGGGCAACATCACTGGCAATGGGTCACTCCACTTTTTACACAGTATGATAAATAGACCCCTTATGTTTTTGGTAACTGTTGATAAGTCCTACATATCAATTGGAGGATATTTTAGCCACTGCACCTTGCAGAGCCTATGATTGAGTGTCCCTTGGTGACACAAATGCGTAAGGGTTTCTGTTTTTTAACATACAGTAATGTGAAATAATTACTTTTTTTACTATTTCAGCTGTTTTTGGGCTCCTGTATTCTACTCCTTGGTGTTCCAGATAGATGCCTGCCTATTATGATGAGTTCCGAGGGAACTACTTTCCCTATGCTTAAGGTCTAGTGCATAAGCACACGGACCCACTGAGAAAGTGGTAAGCTTACATACTAAATCCCTGAATTGATCAGCTTCTAGCATTTTCATTTACCCACTGCTCCTTGCAGAATACTTGCATGAACTGACCACTTCGGGTCCTTCCGCAACATTCCATTGTTTAAAGTGGGCCAAATTGAAGATGGGTATATTAAATTATGTTTAGTACTTGCTCAGCTCTATTTATTTACTAATGATTTGGATGTACAGTATGTCTTGGAAGCATTAGTCATTATGGACCATACTTAACTTTGTGTGATAATAAGGGGCCTATTTATTAAGCTGTGTAAAATGCGTAAAATGTGTAAAATAAATGGAGAATTTATCAAGTTGTGTTTTATTTTACACCATGCGAATGCCACATTTGCCACTGTTTAATTTCATTGCTTCAGATCTTTCTTAAGTAAGTTCTTGTGGACAGTTGCTCAAAGAAAACTTCTGTAAAAACTTACACCATGTTACACCATATTGACACCCTATTTTTTTTAAACAGTGATGCCTGGCCAAATGTGACATATTTAAATGCAAACACATGCAAATTTCTAAATGTGAAAAATAAGCATCTTTTATTGAATAGGACCTTATCAGTTTGTCTGCTGGAATGCCAGGAGTAGTTCTGGAATTCTGGATCACAGATTTTGCAAAAAATTAATTCTGCTCCAGAAGCAAAAGGGAATAAAAGAAGGAAATGGGAGAACTATTGATTTAGGGAAGAAATTTGTTTATCCTACTGTACTTTGTAGCTGTGATTTTTTTTTCTTAAAATATTCAAGTAAATACTTTTGACAATGCCATTGGAATAAAAGTCTAGCATCTCCCAAACTGCACTTAAAAAAAAAAATAACAATTACATGCAATCAGTGTTCTTCTTACACCTACCCAGAGATCAATACTGGAAAGAAAAAGCCTTTATAAAGCCAAATGATAAAACTATATGCATGCTGCATAAAACGTTTTTCCTTATAAATACATCAAGTCACAACTCATTATTAAGATAAGTCACCATCCAAATCCACAGCTCTGCTTTCTTAAACCAGAGATTCAGAACAGAGGAGGACCATTGAAACGATGATACCCAGCTGCTTAAAAGTATGGAGTCTTTTGCCCAGATGTAACTTATCATCTCAGTCAGTAATACAAAATAAGTAGATGCAGATTGCTTAAACCAAAAGTGTTCTTAGTACATGATCTCAAGTAGAAAATCTCAAGAATGTCTTTATGTAAACAGAGATGACTGTGCAATGCTGCTTAGATGGTCTACTTTCCCATTGGGCTTTGATGTTCTCAAATGATGTTTGATGTTTGATGTTCTCTATATCATATTGTAAAGAGGGATAGAGATGAAAACGAATGTTAGCTCAGCATTTGGGCAACCGTGAAAGGACCATTTGGTATAAATCTTTTAAATTGTTCTTGTGTCTAGACTAACAAGTTTCAATATAATAGTAATAAAGTTATAATAATGTATGGAACCCATTATCCAGAATGCTCGGGACCTATGGTTTTCTGGATAAGGGGCCTAGCTGGAATTTCGATTTCCATACCTTAAGGGGCAGATTTATCAAGGGTCAAAGTGAAAATTTTAATTTTTTTGTTTTTTTGTGAAATTCGACTAGGATAGTTTATATTTGATTCAAGTTTTTTTGATATTTGAAATGTATCATGTACTGGCCCTTTAAGAATTCAAATGTGACTATTTGCCACTTTAAATCTGCCAGATTGCTGTTTTATCCTATGGGGGATATATTCTGGGATCAATTTGGATTTTGCTGGCATCCTGACATTTAATTTTTTTTCGAAGAAAAAACTCAAATCAATAAGAATTCGATTCAAGTTTGCTGGTCGATCCCATTCACCCAAGTTCAAAAATGTTAAATTTTTTGATAAATTTCGATTTTGGTCATTTTTAACTCGTATTTCGAGTTCAAGGGAGTTTATGGGAGTTTTTACAACGAAATTTGACCCTTGATAAATCTGCCCCTATGTCTACTAAATAATCAAGTAAAGGAGTTGTTCGCCTTTAGTTAACTTTTAGTATGATGTAGAGAGTGATATTCTGAGGCAATTTGAAATTGATTTAAATTTTTTACTATTTGTGGTTTTTGAGTTAACTTGAATGGTTTCTAATTTAAGAAAAATCTTGAATGGAAAAAACTGAAAACTGAAAACGCTCTAATTGATCAAAAAACTTGAACATGTTAAAAGGATTCCATACCTGTATAATTCAGTTCATTGGCCTTTTCCATGTATTAGGTACTGTATATGATAATTTACACATGTCTGCATTCACAATGAGGAGGTAGAGTCATGGTTGCATGGATGGGTTATGGAGTGGAGGAAATAATCTCTAACTAGTTTTACTTTATGCTTGTTTAATCTGATTTGTGACAAAAACATTTTGAAACTACAATTTTTAACAAGCATTTGCCATTCATTAGATAATTCATAACCTGGTACTGCAGCAGTCCTATCTTTATTAAACATTATTAATAGCTCTCAGTTGTGCTGCAGTTAGGCACATTGTGATGCAATTAATGTAGGAATAATTCATTATAAGGAGTTGTATGTAACAATTTATACATTTATGCATTCAATACATAGCATGATAGCCAGGCTTTCAGACTAATTTTCTAGGCAAATACTGCAAACTGCAATGGATTTGGTGAGACACAGAAGTGGTGGATAGATGATTATTGCAATTCATGTACAATATCATGGCACTAGACTCACACACTAAGATCATAAAAGAGAATCTGCTAATTTAATAATCCCATGCTGGCCTGAATTTTGTTGACCAATATCTTCAGAAAATCCGCATTTTGTCTGTTTCTGTCCTGAGCCTACGCTGCCTGCCATGTGGATTGACTTTTCCTTGGAAACCAAGCCTCCTTCCAAACAACTTGTGACCCTTGTTTGGAATCCCCCCCACCCCCATATTGATTCCATCCATACTGAATCCTAACCTGGTGTGCCCATGGGAATGGAGCCTGCTTCAGTCCCGCCAGCCATAGTATTGCATAATAGATATTTACATAAAAGAACAGCATGTACATTTATCATCCAGAGGCTTTTCTGTTTCCATGGAGCATACTGTTTCGAAATCTCTCTACATGCATGATGGTATAGATAAGATTTTTTTTCTCACTGAAGAGAATTTATAAATAGTCTACCATGTATCTACTGTAGAATATTTTTTCTTTTTTAAGGTATTTTTGCTCTTGTGAAATGTACTGGTTGATATTCACAACAAATACACAAGGGGAAGTATATTCCTAAAGCTATTTAGTAAAATATGATATGATTGTATATTTCATATGCTCTTTCTGAAGGGTTGTCTGTGAGATTTTGGGTTATTCAGTGCATTATGGAGATATGAAATATATATGTGAGAGTTAGAACCTACACCAGACCAGAGGATGTAAATATTTTGGTGCAACCCCAAGGCTCTGAAAGGGGTATGATACAATGCCAGTGTATTGGGGAAATGTATATTTAATGACAGGATAGTGAACCCCATGGGTGTAAAGTAAGAAATATTGCTTTGCTTTGTCCTATTTTTTACCATATATTATAAAAAACTTGTTGAAGGAAGGTATAAGAATTAATTTACATCCTGACAAGGAGCCTTAGGTACTTTCTTTTTCAGTGTCTTCCACTAATAAAAAATAATAATAAATGTAATGATCCCAATATAAACTAATAATCATAGTAAACTAAGCAAACACAGTACTAAAACTGGTGAATACTGCACATAAAGTTCTGAAGTTTCTTTCTAAATATCCAAACTTCTTTGGTGGTAGATCTGGAGTGTGGGCATTTAGGATTCAGTTACAAATTATATGGTTGATTAATTTAATGGTGAACATATTCCAATAAAGTTGGCCATAGGTGCAAAGATCCAATCGTACAAATCAGACGTCCCCATCTCCCAACCTGCCACTAACCTTCAGATTAAATAAAGTAGTAAATGAACAGATCAGCCGATGTTCTGCCCTACAGCAATCATATGGAAGTTTATGTCCGATAAAGCTGTTGACAGTCTCCCACTGAAGATTGGAAATACATGCAGGGATATCAGCAGCCAACCGAAATCTTTTAACCTGTCTGATCGACTGAACAACCAATCACCATGGTAAGACAAATGTCAGGACACTCCACACAGAATTGTTGCGTCTATGACCATCTTAAGGCAGATAGGGCAAAGAATATTCTAAATAAATGGCAAATATGCAAGCTCTTTAAGTAAAAAAAGAATTGATTTTTTTTGTAATAAAGGTATAAAACAAAAAATATATGGCCTCATTAACTATGAGCAAGGACATGCTGGATTGATAGAGGGTGCAAAGTTGTGTCCCTTAAAGACGATAGACTTAGGGGCATATTTATAAAGCCATTTCAAACAAAACTGAGTCAAAGGGGTGGTTCACCTTTAAGTTACTTTTAGGGGGTTATTTGCTAAAGCACAATTTTTTTGTGGTTGAGTTTTTTTGGTGGGAGAAACTAAAAATTTTTTGTGGAAAGAAATTAAATTTTTTTGAGCTTTATCATACCCTGAAGTTGCTAAAAGTCCAAATCCAAAAATCTGCCACCTCAAACCTGCCGAGGTCATGCAGGCAATGGCATGTGCCCCTTTTACAATTTGAAGATAATGTATCTGCGCTGTGTTTTGTCGGACAATCTGAAAAAAATTAGATTTTTTTTTTTGGGTGATAACTTGAAAAATTTGTGTGATTCAGGCATCAAACCTGAAAAAATCGTGCTGGATTTTCAAGGCTTTTCCCGACCTTACTTTGGCGAGCTGATTATTTGAGATTGTGGATGAGGGTTTGGTTGGATTTGTTTAAATCAAATATAAGATAAATTAGTTTTAGTAGAATGGGAAATTCTAAGCAACATTTCAATTAGTATATATTCAGATCCCCTCCTATTCATATTATAGTCTTTTTTTAAAATAAATGCATGGTTGAAAGAGTAGACCCCCAGCAACCAGATTGCTGAAATAACAAACTGGAGAGCTGCTGCATAAAAAATGAAACAACTTAAAAACAAAAAATAATGAAAAATATAAACCAAATTGCAAATTGTCTCAGAATATCACTCTCTACATCATACTAAAATTTACTCAAGGTGAACAACCCCTTTACAAATACACCTTAGATCACTATGGGGTCATGAGAGTGCACAATTGCAATGCTTAGAGCACCATGTACTAATCAGTTGGGCACAGAGAGCAGAGTTGTCAGATCCTTTGCACCATTCATCTCCTATTCACATTGTTGCATACACATGAATTTATGCAGTGTAGCATATTATACATTCATGTGTGTACAACAATGTGAATGGGGAAGCATGGTGACAGCTCTGCTCTCTGTGCCCAACTGATTAGTGCATGGTGCTCTAAGCATTGCAATTCTGTACCCTTAGGGCTCCTGCACTTGCTCCAAATGGGATATATTGTCACAAATATTTGTGTATTTTTGATATTTCATTAAAAACAAATACATCAGTTGAATGAAAATATCAGTGTATGATTTGACCAGGCAGTGCATTAAATACAATTCATTAAGCTGTCCATGTTTTGTTTTTTAAACTTCTTATTACACAAGCTAATGCACAAATGCAAGAGGAGTAATGTGAAAAGAACACAGGGAGTGATAATCAAAAGTTCACATACAGAGGTGCAATCACCAGCACATTGGATCAGATTTATCAAAAGTTGAATTTCGAAGTTATGTGATTTTTTTTACTTTAATAAATTCAAATGTACCCACAACTCAAATGGGAGGTTATTTGTGAAAAAAAACATATAATATTCAATGGAATATGAACGACCCCAAATATTTTGATATGTTGATAAATCACACATTTGAATTGAAATTTGAGTTAGTGAATTAAAATTTGACCAAGTATTGACCAAAAAAAAAATTAAAATTCACCATTCAAACCTTAATAAATCTGCCAATTAGGGTGAGTGTAGTAATAGCTTGTGTTTCCCCTTGCAGCATTTATTGGTCAAGTGCAATTAGAATAATTAAAAATAAATATCTGAATGGTTATAGGATGAGGAAATATTTTGCTCCTGTTGTAACACATCTCCTAATACATTGGTCATCAAAGGAAAACTATATTCCCAACATAATGTAGGTCTCTATAAAAAATATAGTGCCTAAAACTGGTCAACTATAAAACTCTGCTTCATCCAAATTAACTATTTACATAAATATATACTTTTTTAGTGCCATTAAGTAATCCTAAATAGAAACATTGCCTTTGTAAAACAAAAGGCCGCCCCCTGGGATTGTACAATTCACAGTGCACACAAGCAAACCAAGGACATGTTAGGTCACAATTACTGGACAAAGTTCTGTTTTTTATTCCCACACTTCTTCCTTTTAGGGCAGAACTACATGGCTGACTTACCTGCGTTCCTGTTGGATCCGATGCTGGGCGACAAAACGCCCATGTCAAGTCAGATCTCACAGGAACAAGGTAAGTAATACGAAATTGTGTCACAGCGGTGATCCGACGCAACACCATCTGACTTTTACTTACCTTGTGCCTGTCGGATCTGACTTGACGTGGGCGTTTTGTCGCCCAGCGTCGGATCCAACGGGAACTACTGTATCAAAGTCAAAGGAATGAATACTTAAGAAATAATTATGTTTGCATCTATAATTCATTTTTTTGTATCTCTTCACCATTTTCGTGAAAGCACCAGAAATTACTGCTGCATTAGTTATTTCTCCATAAATATGAATATGTAGTCTGTGTCTGAACCATATCCACTGAATTCACAAGTGCTTAACACCCAGGTTCCTTCTTTTGAGAGTTACACATCTTGCATTAATTAGCAATCCTAATTAATTGCAAGCAAAATACTGTATTTATACAAACTATTCACATATTTTAACACAATTAGGACTGGAGAACAATATACTGTGGCTTTATGTTCAGCTAGCATTCAGGTTTAAAATACCTCAGGCATAAACATACAGTGTCAGCCAATTTCTTGCTTACCAATATTTTAGCAACTTGTCAGGGGCGTTTATGTTATGAAAATTCCATCCGCACAGCAGCTTACAGCTTTACATAAATTGAAAAGATAGGAGCTGAATATAAACTAAAGCCATTATTGCTGCATTAGAATGCTCTTGCTATAGTTTAAAACTACGTAAAAGACAGAATTATGACCTACCTAAATTTACTAAATGTTACTAAAAAGCAAACTACAAAGCAGGGCATAAAGATGGTGCCTACCATTTATTAAGAAAAATGCTTGTGCTGCAGTTGCTTGAATTATACTGGATGGCTGCAATGTATGCTTCGGATAAAGACAGTATGAACCATAGGTGAGTTAAGAATGCTATTGTTATTGGCACTCACACCCACAACAAACAACACAAAAAAGCAATAGCCGCTATAAAAATAATCTCAAACAAAATCCAACCATGCATCCCTCGAAAATTAAAAAAGCAAATGTCAAAAGAATGTGTGTGTACCAAAGATATGTAACTGGGGCTACAAAAGTGTGTACAGTATAAAGGATCCGTTATCTTGAAACCCATTAATTACCCATCTAAATTACAGAAAGGCCATCTCCAGTAGACTCCATTGTAATGAAATAATCCCATTTGGTTTAAAGGGGACCTGTCTGTCAACCTAAGAAATAATTCCAATTTTTTTTTGTAGTGTGTTGGGTAGTGATGGGCGAATCTATCCCGTTTCGCCGAAAAATTAGCAAATTTCGCTGGAAATTCACGAATTGGCGAAAAATTCGTGAAACGAGACGCATCTCCTCGAATTCATTTAGTTTTTTTTTACGCCAGCAAATTTTCAGCAGGCAAATTTTCGCTGGCGTTTCGCACATTTTTTTGCCGGCGGCAAATCGCGGGAATTTTCAGCAAATTCACGTCTGGCGAATAAATTCGCCCATCACCAGTGTTGGGTCAAGTATAATATTACTTCTGCTATAAAAATGATTTAAATCTCATTTATTTCATTCTTTTGGAATCCACAATTAGAGCACAAAGGCAAGTGCCATTTTGTAAACACTTATTAAGCCAAGCTTTGTAAATCCCAACCTATTGCTCATGCACCAGAATAGGGAATCTGATGGCCATGCCCTCGCTATACAATAAGACTATGAGGAGAAAGGGGAACATGAGGTGTGCAGTTTGGAAAGTGAAAGTAATTACCTGCTCAACTCTATGCAATAAATGATTGACAGCTGAGATTTTGAAATACCATTATAGGCATGTTATTAAAAAAATAATTGGGGTTTCTTGTTTAATTATAAAAGGACTTTATTATTAGGTCTGAGTGACAGGTCCCTTTCAATTAATATTCAAATCATTTTTTTAAGAGAATTATGGAAAGACCATCTCCCATAGACTCTATTTTAATCAAATAATAAAAAAATTTTTTTCTCTGCAATAATAAAACAGTAGAAATAGTAAACAGTAGTAAAACCCCAGCAAAAAAGTATAGTAAAAGCTCAACACCAAAATGCAATAGCTGCTCCCAGGCTCAGATTTGTGGAAAGGCCACAAGGACCGGGCCTAGGATGGCAGGATTTTAGGGGCAGCATGCCACCCAGACACACCTACATTGGTTCAGAAACACTGGGGATACGCAGGTGATACAATCTTTTTTTTAATTTCCCATGTGCCAATCTCCATTGCTCTGGTCCTGATGATGAAAATTTGCGAATAAAGGACAGAGTATAGGGTTGACAAACAGCAGTGGGCCTAGGGACGCCCGCTATGTAAATCCGGCCCTGGCTGCTCCTTCTGTTAACTGAAACATTTCCTGCGTCCCACAGGCAATAACACCTTAAGCTTCTTGCCCAATCCACCTGCCAGTCAACTGCTTGATTATTTTTAGAGAAGTCTAATTCTAGAATATCCAACATTTCAAGGAGATACAGTATGTAAGAATCTTCCCAACAAGAAAGATAACAAGGAGGAGGAGGAACTGCACTCACATTGCTGTATAATGAGCAGAAATTCTTCATAAGTACAGATATGGGATTCATTTTTTGGAAACCAGGTATCCAGAAAGCTCTGAATTATGGAAAGACAATTTTATCGAAATGATCAGAATTAAAAAAAAATATTCCCTTTTTCTCTGTATTAATAAAACAATACCTTGTACTTGATCCAAACTAAGATATAATTCATTCTTATTGGAAGCAAAGCATGATTTTTACATGATTTTGTAGTAAATGTAAAATCAAAATTATGGAAAGATCCATTATCGTATTAAGGCTACTGCTGTAGATTGGTGGAAATCTGTTCTAGTGTGTTAAAAAAAAATAAGCACATTTACAAATATAGTCAGTAACAGTTTAACTGCATATTCCAGCACAGTTTGATTAGTAATGAAATTAACAAAATGGAGGATGGTTTGTGAATTAAGTAAGAATAAAGGAACTGAAGGAGCGCAATAAACTGCTTCCAACTTGCTACACCTTTAATGAAAGCATTATCTTGAAATAAATACCTCATTAGGCTTTTGTCAAGCCGGCATCCATGGGAAACATCAATCTGCACTTCAGAACTTAAGGCTGTGTTTAAAGGTAAAGAATTATTTTTAAAAATTAATCAGTGATTATTTCCCTCTGAGACTTCCATCTGCTGTTCTGTGATATCCAGAGGGGGCTGAAAAATTAATGAAATCACTGTCAGTCTTACATACCCTTCACCAAATTAAAATATAGCTTGAAATCTTACACTATACTGTCAAGTGAATACATTTAAGATATTGATATTATAAACATATTTTGTTTTATAAAATCCAGAATACTAGATTGCATGTATTAAAGGCATTACTTGATTTGCTCCAATGGGATACACAAGTGATGTTTAATAAAGCAATTTGATTACAAAAGATTTTGGAATGTGGGTTCATTCGGAAGATGATATATATATATATATTAGTGATGGGCGAATTTATCGCCAGGGGCGAATTTGGGCCGAATTCACGCGATTCGCCGCTGGCGAATGAATTCGCGAAACGCCAGTGAAAATTCGCGTGGTGAAAAGTCGTAAAAAAAAATGAGTTGCGCGTCGTCAAAAACGTGCCGCGAGTCGTTTCGCAAATTTTTTCCCCAATTCGCGAATTTCGCTGGAAATTCGGGAATTTTTTGGCAAAGCGAAACTGGGTAGATTCGCCCATCACTAATATATATCCAACCAATCTGGGGTACACTCAGGGGCATAGTTATGATTGCTTGAGCTTTTCAGCTTCAGCATTGTTAAAGCATCCTAACACCGGGCTGGCTTTTTCATAATTTGCACACAAAATCTCAGTCAAGTTCCACTTGGCACTTTATTAACAATTATTTGTAGCTGCTGGGATCCATTTTGACAAAACTGATGAAAAGTTACAGTATATGCCTCCATATTTTTTAATGTTATTCAAGCAATAAGAAACAGCAATAAAAAATATATGTAATGGAAAGTCTGGGATTGCAAAGAACATAAAAAGAAATTATGTAGACATGGAAATTAACCTCTGACCCAGGTGTGCTATTTTTTTCTGAAGCCACATGAGCTTGCAGATTCTTAAGAGAGTATTATTACTGCTTGGACTATTTTTAACCCAGTTCTTGTTTCCTGTTGGGCAACAACTATATACATCAATGTTTAGATGCCGGTAGTGGCCACTACATATTTCTAGTGTCTATATCTTAATTTTTATTTACTTACGTATATATTTTGATATTTTAAGGAATCTAAAATAAAATTCCTTAGATATGAAATTCCTTAGATATCATTCAGAGAAACTGAAATGCAAACAAAAGTATTTTAATGGGCTAGTTACTTTTGTAGTTACTAGTTACTAGTTAAAGGGGATCTTAATTCAAACTGAAATTGTATGTAAACTGATTGAGGGTACTCCTATGAGCATTTTGTAGTTTACATCATGTTTATAATATATTAACATCTTTCAGTTTCAGCACATAAGATTTAACTGACTGACAGTTAGGAATCAGGCTGACACACCCTTTTCATTTTTTTTGGATTTCTCAGGGAGGTTAGCCACAAAATATAGCAAATTCTGTCTTAACCCCTATCATATTACTGCCTATAAATGTTCTCTTCTTCTGCCTTTTTATGTTTGCCATTTGTCACTTTGAACTCTAGTCTAGTTTTGAATGAAACAAATAATTTTCACCAAAAACTTTGTGAATCCAACATTACATTTTTTTAGCTCTGCAATAGCATAACCATTTCCTTACATATTAGTGAAGGTGATTTCCCCTATGCTACAATTTTTCTTTATAGAAAAAAAGTCTTCTGTGTTGCCAATTTTTTTCAAACACAGACACCTCCTTAGACAGACAAATTGTTGTCACAAAAATTACTGGACATTATTGTTTGTTCTTGAATACTTAATTCATGCCACAAGCTTAAATTTCAGCAATCAACAGAATAGTAAGCGCTGAGGTGGACTCTAGTATTTTGTTGGGTACCACACCCCATAAATTCAATCATTGAAGCCTATAACTTATATAAGAGATTGATGGCATGCAAAACATTTGCAAGGTGTTAAAAACCTTCTGAAATAACCTTCTAAAACAATTTAGGTAGACAAAGAGCAAAGATAATATAGGAATTGAAGCAATTACTATGACATCAGTATCCTACCCATTTTATAGTCTGGTGTTACAGAAATTCCAAAGAGGTGCAACAATGCCTATGGTTTTGTTTTATTGCTCATCTAGACGCATTTAATGAGTAAATAAAAGCATGGCTCCTTATTATTACACGCTTGAAATGATTATTTTTAAAAGGCATTCTATATTGTAACTTCTTGTCATGGAGCCATTGAGTCATATGTGTGGAATGTAAATGGCTGAATGAAATGTGAATTGGAGCAAGTGCAGTGAAATGCCAGAGAGGAGCCAGCGTGGGCATGGTAACAATGTTTTTGAAAATGTGAATGGATGATTGAACTGCCACCAACTCAAATTTCATAATCACTTTGTGACTATAGAGTTATTTATTTTTTTATATACATATGTACACGCTCATGCACACTAATATACACACATACAATGGCAGCATGCATTTAGAAAAGCCTTTATAGTATTTATACTCTGTATAAACTTTTATATAGTAAGCAAAGCATGAAAAACTGAAATTGCCCTCAAAGGGGCCTGTTGGTTTTCCAGTTCTTCATAGAGACTCACCGTTCTTTAGATCAGAGGGGTGAGAAGTAATAAGCAATATTTTACAAATTACTCTAAAGGGACATACAGCAAGTTGCACCCAGGCCTGTTTGATTACCAATATCATCATTAACAGCAAAGCTGGACATCAGTTTATCATCTTTAAACAAGTCACAATCCCACGCTCTGCACTTGATGAATGAATTCCATCTCTTCTCTAGGCAGCACACTTTTTACTTCTGTTCCACCCAACTAGTCATTGTGCCTTTGATAGGATCATTTCTCTTTTACTGCAGGCTAGGGGAATTGTTCTGCCTTCTAACCTTTAAGTTCTTTTTATTGTTGCTGGGGGGCAGTTTTTCTTATCCATTATGGTAACAGAATTGCTTTCTTTCATTTTTATATTCATATCAGGTTATATCCCAAACACAGTACATTGACATCCCTTGAGTTTGTGCCTTTTTTTTTGCAGGACAGAACCTTATTTGCTTTAGTAGCTACAGAACAACATTTCAACACAACTTGTTATCTATGAAAACCCCAAGATCCTCTCTTAAGGAAACTCCCAACACA
>CM044443.1:93124800-93166299 GCA_024363595.1 Xenopus borealis
TCCTACTTATGAACAGTAGGGGGAGCCACCACCTTACTTCTCAGCCATGTAGAGCTCCAGCAGCTTTGTTTCCCTGTAGAGCAGTTGGTGACTGTGTAGAGATTTGTAATGTATTGTATTTTTGCATTTACATCTCTAAACAGATAAACTGGGATTCTATTTGGAGGATTATTTTGCTGCAGCCGCTGGAACACAAACTGGGTGTCATTAGAACTCTGCACCACAGGGCGGAATGGGTGGCAACTGATTCAGAGTCCAAGAACAAAGAACAAAAACATCTCAGAGGAGCTTGTGGATACCCAGGCTGGGCCTTTGTCAAACCAGCAGCAACCAAGGCCAACAGGAACAACAAAAGAAATACCCACCCAGAGACACATAGTAGGGGAAACATAGTCATCCCATATGTTGCTGGAGTGTTAGAGAAACTCAGGAGGATTTTCAACAAACACCACGTCCCTGTGTTTTTCAAACCTAGCAACACACTGAGACAAAAACTGGTACAACCAAAGGATCCAACACCAAAAGAAAAACAAAGCACTGTGGTATACAGAGTCCAGTATAGTGAGGAGTGCACAGATCTATACATTGGGGGACCAAACAACTGCTAACCAAGCAAATGGCTCAGCATTAGTGATGGGCGAATCGTTTTGGATTGCCGGCGTCGAAAACTTGGGCACCGGCATCCAAAACAGGTGTCCGCTTCCAAAAACGGACACGTGCGTCCAAAACGAGACCCCGGCGAATTTTCGCCAGGCGAAATTTTGCGTGTTTTACAAATTTATTCACCTGAGGCAAATCACGGGGATTTGCCGTGAATTCGCCGCAGCCAGATAAATTCACCCATCACTACTCAGCATAGGAGAAAGAACTCTACAGGGCAATACTCAGCTGTCTTTCTACACTTAAAAGACAAGGGACACAACTTTGAAGATAGCAAGGTACATATCTTGGATAAAGAAGACCAATGGTTTGAACGAGGCGTGAAAGAGGCGATTCATGTCAAAGTGGAGAAACCATCCCTGAATAAAGGTGGGGGCCTTCGACATGACCTGTCTGCTACACACACTGCTGTTCTCATGTCTGTACCCCAGTGGTTTCAGAAGTATTCACACATCCATTCATGCAATGCTCACAAGTAACACCTGTGTCTAGGAGTTGCATGACACACTTGTAATCCTATAACAATAACTACACAGAATCAACACCTCTGTAAACTTCAGATGTCACCTCTTTGAAGAGTTACAATGTGCCATTGTGATTGGATTAGTGAGTTTATATGTCGAGAACTTCCCATGCCAGTCAGTTGAACTGAAGAAGCTGCTCGGATGAGTAGTGAAATGTCTTCAGTGATTACTCAGCAAGTCCAGTTGTTTTAGAATTACTTATTTTAGATATACCATGACCTGGATGAATGAAAATCTTCATAGTCATGCCCCTATAAAGTTTAACTTTTTTCAGTATTAATGTTGATTTGCCTCTACTGTTCCATAATTATCTGCCAGCTTACCCTGACAAAACTAAGGAAATCATCAGATATTATTATCATTAACATATTTATATTTATATAAGCCATTGTGTTTATAGTGGAATGACATTTCTGTAATATAAACTGATTTTTGTAAAACATACATTCTCCCAATGCCTACCTGCAGTTGAGACAGATTTACATTTCTAGTCATACAGAGTGGCAATGCAGGAATCTGTATGATTATTTGATACCCCCATGCAGAACCTATCACAAGCTTGTGACACACAGGGTAGCCTGATTCTGCCTTTTATACATCATGCAGAACAGACAAATCTGCCAGAAGTGCCTTCACAGATGATGCTCTTGGCAGTATTATTATTTTGGAAATTATAACCATACTGTAGACATAATAAGGACATTACAAATAAGACTGTTTACATTCTTGTTCTGCAGCAGCATGAGTTTTTGCATCTGTATGGATCTTTCCTCCTCGCAGGAATTTATACTTCAGCTTTTATTCAGAGTATGAAAGGAAAGTTTGATGAATGCTGTCATTGTAAGAAGTCCTGCTCCTGACATTTATAAAAGAATACATGTCCTAAAGTAGAATAAAAATGGCATCTAAGAAGATGTATCTTTCCCAGCTCTTGTGGATTTCAGTGTTGATCTACCTTTGTTATAAAAAAAAATTTTAGTATAGAAAATACAGGCACAGCATTATAAATTTCAGGCTCGCAGCTCTAACTCTGCAGACTGGGAATTTCTGAAGTCAGGGTGATGTGAAGTTAGAGAAAGTGTAATGAGTCTAGGTATCAAGCACTGCTCAAGAAGCAAGATGCCTTATGGCTAAGGTATGGCATTAGTTATTGAGTATGGTGGAGAGATGTCATTGGCGATGGTGGGTAACCTTAAAGTAATACTGTCATTTTCATCATCCATTCCTTTAAATAGTATCTGAGGAGGCGACCCTTATTTCTTTCTGAAGATTTTTGCTTAAAGGAGAACTAAAACCTAACTAAAGAAGTAGGCTAGAAATGTTGTAAATTATATTTTGGGTTTCTGTAACAGCCCAAGGCGACCACAGTCCTTTAGCAGTAAAGATCTGTGCCGCCAAAGAAGCCCCAGTAGCTCCCCATCTTCTTTTCTGCTGATTCACTGCACATGCTCTGTGCTGCTGTCACTTACTGAGCTTAGGGACCCACTCACAATATACAGTACACATAGAATAGAACTGTCACAATATAAGACTGATAAGTGATTAATACAAATAATTATTACATGGCAGCACAGAAACCAGTACAACTAGCATCAGAATTTAATAATTGGCCCTGTAGTATCATCTTAAATTACAGTACAACTATTTTCTGCTTGAAAATTAGCAATGACCCCTAATCTTATCTTAACAGCTGCTCAGAGCCCACTGAGCATGTGATTGTTGAAGACACTTTCCAAGATGGTGACGCCCTGTGACAAATTTTGAAGTCCTGGATAATTGCTTTAGGATGGTGCAATAAGTTCATTACATTAAATATGGTATTTTTAGCTACAATCATTTTTAGGGTTTAGTTCTCCTTTAAACAAGCCATAGTCACTAAAAATATGTTTTGTAACTGACCTCTCACACACAGTAGGGGTCATTCACATAGACTCTGAAAGGACATACAAGAACACTAAGGGGTGCAAACATGCCCCTCTTATTGCTCATTCAAATAACACGTTTGTCTGGTGTGTGGCTAGACCCTACACCTAATGCCGGATACACAATCTAAAGCAAGGTTCTCCCTGACAAACACTTGTAATTCTTCAGGTGTAATTCATCAGGATGTGCTGTAACAAGGTGTGTGTTGTCAGGGGCAGGTGACATCAAGGGGCAAATTAATGATGTTTCGGGACAGGTGACAGGTATTGTAGGGGGCTATGACAATACAGATGAAAATTCACTCACTCACATCAGTGTATACTCCTGTCCATATTAAATCCATACAGGATTTTGAACTGGACAACCTGTGCGAAAACCAGGCTGTCTTTTTCAAAACCAAACTGCTGACAACCCTAGCCTAGAAACCTGTGCCAATTCCACAATGATAAAGGGGGTAACCCCGAAACGTTGCACGTCTGCACCACAATAAAGAGCAAGGGGTAACCCTATGATAATTCTACCTAGAGTACTATTGTTGTCCATTCACATTCAAATATAGGAGGGCTACTGTACCCTTGAACAATTGAGCACCAGGTGAGCTTGATATTCATTTACTAGAGAGTGTGCACAGCTTCCACTTGTTGTTTGTATCCAATTCCACAAACAACATGGCATGTTACATCCATTTTGTTACACCTTGCCCTGCATATAAAAATTTGTAGGGATGAGCGAAATTTTTTGCCAAGTTTCGCACTGATAATGATTGCCATAGACTCTAATGGGTGAAAAAATTTGGTGTGTGTCAGAAATTTTTTATCACCCACAGACTTCAATGCAAATCAGCGTGTTTTTGCTGTTTAGTGAAATGGTCAGATTCGCCCATGACTTACAAACGTGTGTTGTAACCCTTTTGCATGACATTGCCCAAAGCAATAATTCTCCTTTGTTTTCTGTCGTATAATTACTTATGGATGCATTTTTCCAGGTTTTTAGGGCTGTCAATTCTACATCCAGCCTGTTGACTGGGATAATTTGTCTAGTATTTTACTACTGGCTTATAGACATGTATGAGTTGTGTACCATATCTCCTAGAACTTAGGTTGTTTTGGTATAAGCTCCCGACTTGTTTCATTGTTTATGGTTTTCCCAGTAATATAGAGTACAGCAAAAATTTGCAAGTTTAGAGGTTTACAAATGCACTATTATAATAATTATTTTGGCTTAATAAATAAACTTCTAAATTCAACTTCCTTTCCATCATAAAGGTACCATGGAGCAGATATCACTCTTGTTACTCAGAGGGAACAATCAGGCACACGTTTAAGACAAGGGGTGGGAACTAAAGATTCCAGATGGGTCACTCTGAAGCTCAAGGGTATGTTCATAATTCAATGTTTTATGGTCACTATTTGTTTATTTCTATAGATAGTAACCGAATTACAATTTCAAATGCAAATATGCACACACACACACACATGGAGAAAGAATACCATTCCCCTTTATTTTGACAGTACATGTATGAGTCTTCTTGATGTAATTGTGAAGGCTGACTTTGGAGCAAAAGTCACTGATCTTTTTGTTAATCCTACAGAACACAAGAACACATATTTATTAGTGTTTAGCATCCATCTGCCACCAGTCAAAGATGGCCACGCCGTAGCCAGAAATTGAGGTTACACAAAAAGTGAGTAAGGAAGAATGTTTTGAAGTTCAAGCATCTGGTCTGCCGAATTAAGTTTATACAAAAAGGGCATTCATGCAGTGATTGATATCAAGACAGCAGATAGACAGGGATTGTTAGGAAGAAAAGTAAAGGATAAAAAAGCAGATAATGCCTTTTACCACATACTGCCAGATGTCAGGCAAGATAAAAGGTATTATTAACAGAAAAATGGAAATATTGCAGGCAGACCCTAAAATAAGTAAAATGGCATTAAAAGTCATTGTCCATCTGATCCTTGCTGGAATCAGGATATAATGTATTTTCCCCCGTTGAAAAGTTAGCTTATACTTAAATGCTCTTTCTTCTCTTACTCTAGATGAATATTAATAGGCTCTGTGTAATTGAACTTGACCGACGTGCGCCTCTTTAGCCTCTGCTTCTGTGTTTCCATATAAATAGCATTAGAGACAAGCTGCAGCAACCGTTTTAAAGCCTTTAGACTAGTTTCAAGGATGAAGCAGGCACAGAGTTTTTTGATGAAAAAAAAAATACTAGTGTTTCTGCCATCTGGAGTGAGGGCTCTATTAAATAGCACCTCCAGTTGAAAAAAATATAAAAATAATTTAGGCATAACCTCTATGGATGTACAGTATTGAGTAGTGATAAGTCTAAGAAAGCCTGACTGGTCGAGTAATCAAGTATTTCTCCACTCACGCTAGTGGCTTCTTTAGTTTAAAGGTGTACAACCCCTTTAAACTAAAGAAGCCACTAGCGTGAGTGGAGAAATACGTATGACATAGAGAGTGATATTCTGATACAATTTGCAATTATTTTTGATGTTTTATTGTTTGTGGTTTTTTTAGTTATTTAGCTTTTTATTCAGCAGTTTCCAAATTACCCAAGCAACCATGCATTGCTTTGAATAAGAGACGAAATATGAATATGAGAGGGCCTAAACAGAAAGAAGAGTAATAAAAAGAAGGAATAAAAAAAAATGTTTATCCTTACATAGGGTACAGTTTGCACACTACACATAGTGGTCTGTACATGGGTTTTAAGGGGTGCAATTATGTGCTCTTGCATGCAGTGCAACAGTAAATGGGCCCTTACAATCCTCAGTGCATCCGAAACACTGGGAATTGTAGATTAGGACAATCTAAACTGATGCTACAGTTTAGAAACATCTAGAAGTCAACAAATAAGTTCTCAATTATGTTCAAGGAAGGTGCGTCACACTCTCTTGAGAAAAATATTACTGGTTTGAAATGAATAAGAACCAAAAAACACAATGGAGATATCTGATAATCTGATTTTTTTCCCCTCACATTTGATATTGAAGGCATTGAAAGAATACATGGCATATTCAAAATCTACAGTCTGTGATATGGAATATAAAAGATGAGATACCTCTGCTTTACAGACTTGTACCAAGTCTATAAACGTGTACTCCCAACAAGTAATTTCACTTTGAGTAAGTCTGATTATTCTTTAAGAGTCAATTTGGACTAGAGCCTGAAGGTACAATATAAAATAATTCAATTGAGTTTTAACTCCCAGTTGGTGACCTTGTCTGTAATTCGAACAAAGATCTAGTAGGCAGAATTCAGGCATACTACAGGGAAAATGTGTGCTTCTCTAATATCGACTATTTAATTTTTTCATTTTTCTGCCCCCCACCAACAAAATGCATTTTTATTAACTGATTTGTTATGTTTGGTCCATTTCTTTTGTGACAGTGTTCAAAAGGGATTAATATGCTGGCTGAAGTGATATATTGTTTGAGAGTTTCAGCTGCTTTGTGTTTTCAATAGCATATTTCAGTATGAAAGCAAGGCATAATTTATTACCGTATTACACTGAGCACCCTTTGAAATATCCAGGACCTCTACTGTGCTAATTTCACTATGTATTCATAGATTCTGCTTACTTGCAGTACTGTTACTAATCTATTTATAGATGTTAGTTAACCCCTGGCTGTCAGCAAAGCCAATAATGTAGGGATCCCAAACGTTTTTTAATTGTGAGCCACATTCAAATGTAAAAAGAAGTTGGAGAGCAACATAAGAATGCAAGAAGCTGTAATTGTCTATTTGGTACCCCTATGAGGACTGGTAGCCTACAGGAGGCTCTGTTTGGCATTAACTCTGGTATTTATGTAAACAAAACTTGCCTCCAAGCCAGACATTCAAGAATAAGACCTGCTTTGAGGCCACTGGGAGCAACATCCAAGGGGTTTGTTAGCAACATGTTGCTCACAAGCCACAGTTTGGGGACCACTGCAGTAATGCAATCTTGGCCTTGACTAATTAGATATATTTATTTTCTACTTCTAGCGGGTGTCAGTATGTTACAGTATCTCCCAGCCTGATACTGGATACATGAATTAAATCAATATTAAACTTGAATTTTAACATTGAACATTGGGTGGGAATTATCCAGCCGAAATAAAAGCTGTTAAATATGGAAAGAAATACTAATTTTTTTTTTTGTTTTCTGCAAGAAGGTTGATAAAAAACAGTGCCCATTAACCAGTAGCAATTACTGGTTTGCTGTTTGACAGTAAATATTTTCTATCGGTTACAAGGCCTGGAGAAAACATTTTGCCTGTTATTAAACCATAAGGTGCCAGTTTATTTGCCTTGGGAATTACCTTTCTCAGATACAGTTAACACAAAACTAACAAATTAATTTTATTTTCTCCGCTTCAAGAGTAATGTGCATTGTGCTGGTGTACTTATTCCCACATTTGTCAATGATACACGTGGGGACACTAATTCTTAGTATGAGATTTGACCTCTTGTGGTCAGTGCACGTCATGCAGAGGACTAGAAGAACAGGGAGAAGAGTGAGAATGATTGGAGTGGTGTTTGTGTCAAAGTGTAGCTCTGCTGGATATGGAAATTCCACCAGTAGCTGCACAGTTACACACTGAACTACTCTGTACAGGATAAATCATTTAGATCTTAATTTTTAGACGTGTCAGTAGAAAAGTTTGATTTGAAGGTAAGCCATTCTACCTACATTTCTCCCATCATCTCTACACCCTACATTCCATCTCCTTTAGTTTAAGTAAATATGTTTGTCCTGAGGGTTGTTGCAGGCTTTGAGAGATTTAGGGATCTATCTCTTTTAATTACAGTCTATTATTGGTTCTCTTGGGTACAAGGTTTATGGCCAAAACATGCTTCTAAAAACATTTCTATCCTTACAGCATTGGTATGTGTTGCTCAGTACTCATCAACAGAATTCTATTGTATATATAAAAGTACATGTTTCGTGTCTTGTATTGAAAATATATTTAGGACAGCCATGCATGCAAAAAACATACTGAACTATGTATTAACAGAATAAATGATAGAATCACACCTACTGTACTACAATATATATATGTATTCAGTCACACAGTGGTCATCTTGAGCCCTCCATATTAGTACACTATTATACATTGCAATTTGGAGGGAAGATTGATACTTCCGTTTTCTAGGTTGTGATTCCCTAATTTAACAACTGGTAGAGCACACAGCTTGCAGAAGGACTGGATTACAATGCATTATTGATTAGTGTCTAAATGCCTCATTATTAGCTGACTCTTTTCTCTTCCAATTAGGTTAGAAGAACAGATGAAGTAAAAGGAATTTAAAATTTTATGGGAACACAGGTTTTGAATATATTTCTTAAATATGGTTATGGGTCAAATTATTAAACATATAACTAAGGTGTGAGTCCTTCAATGTATGCTGTGTGCTTAATATATCATAGATATACAATGTTCGATTATACTAGTGTAATAAGTATAGTTTTGAGAAGAACATTTAGGGTGTGGGATGAGAAGTCTTTACTAGCAGTTTTACAGTTCTGCATAATTTAAGGTTTTTCAACAGCAGCAACATTTCTTTCTTTCTTTGAATTTTGTTTTTAGGATAAACATTTATTGCAACAAATATAACAACCTCACTATGTTGCATTTGTCAGAAATGGGAAAATGGGTGAAAAAGTTCTAGTTTTAAAAAGGATTTCCCTGTTATACTTCTGTTGTATGCTTCAGCTGTCCACCCATCTCGTTATCCCCATCCCCTGACCTTTGCACAATGCCTGCACATTAAGCTGTTACTATGATCATGCCTCTGGTTCCTGTGACTCCTGATCTTGTATCCTGGTTCTAGTGACCCCTCC
Organism: Xenopus borealis; assembly: GCA_024363595.1. NCBI lineage: Eukaryota > Metazoa > Chordata > Amphibia > Anura > Pipidae > Xenopus > Xenopus borealis. The sequence continues at coordinate 93,133,744 of CM044443.1, forward strand.
CCCCGGTTCCATGTTCCTGATTCCCAGTCTTGTAGTTTCCTGCCTTGTTCCAGTACTTCTGTTTCCCTCTGTGTCATGCTCTTGGATTCCTAGGTTCTGTCTCCTGGCTTGGCCTCAAGTTCCCTTGTCTGGAGTCGGCCTCGACTTTTTGGCCTTATCTTGGATTATGTCTCTGCCTGCAAAGTTTGTATTGTCATTGTGAGTACCATTACTTGTATCGCTTCTCTTAGCTGTTAAAGTTCTTTTACACTGTTATCCACAGATTACCCAGTCTTTAGGCTGCCAATTTCCTGGTACTCCACGGTGTCTCCCCTGGGAAGACGTAATTATGGGCAGAGAAATTAATTTATGAAGACATAGTAGAGGTAGGAATGGGAAGAAATTAAGGTTGGTGGATGATGTGAATCCCAAAGGTTGCCTATCCTGGTTTAGTGCAATACCTTATTTGGACTAAAGTACTTTTTTTCAACTATTGAGGATGAAAGAAGAGATCACATTGGGTTGCAGCTCTTATCTTCTAAAAATTTTTACAAAAAACCATTAAAAATGCTTTTAGATGGAAAGAAGATTAAATCATCAAATCTATTGGGGATGAGGGTAAGCCAAGGCAGAAAGAAAGAGAGAACAAAGGGCAGTATCAAGCAAATCTCAAGATTGTAAATATACCACTAGTGAATTGAATCTGTCAAATAACAACTTGACCGGTTATTTTTCTTTTCTATGAAATTTATGTATTTTTGCCCACCTTCAGTCTGTGATGTGTTTACTACTTCAGTAAGCATGAATTCATTTATAAGTAGACTTTTATCATACATATTCTTGCCAGATAAATAGACACTGCAGAAATGTTGGTTAGAAAGGGAATCTACTCTTGGCATTTCTAAATTGTCAATTCTCCTGTAGATGCAAAATAAAATGATTTGTATAAGAGCTGGACATAGATTTGCAATGGATATCTACTAACAATGTAAAAATGAATTTAATTATTTCTTGCTGTTGCTTTTATTAGTCCCTGAGATTTGTCACAGTTCGAATGAAACCTTTGTGGATACCTGTATGTACATATCTACATGTGTGGGAGTACTACAGTATTTCTTCCTATAGAAGACCTCCCAGTGACAGGCAGGTAGCCAGTCATAAATGCTTAAGAGACCAATTTTAGGGATGTGTAGACTATCTGTTACTAATATAGGACATTGTGACAGATGGATAAGGACCTTTGGATCATGTGTCTGTAATCTAGTGGTATAAAAACAATATGGAGCTCATCAAAAAATAAGAGTGAAATAGTAATAAAGTTCTAATTACCTGATCAGGAATTACAATTACAATAACAATTATGCTAGCCAATGTGCTCCTTATATAACCATTTTGATATTTTATTTCAGTAGCCTCTTCCTTAAAGGAACAGTAACACTAAACTCTAAAAACTGAAAGTGTATGAATTTAATATACTGTTGGTTGTCACTGGTTAAACTGGAGTGTGTGCTTCAGAAATACTACTCTATTTTATATAAACAAGCTGCTGTGTAGAGATGGGGGCAGCCATTCAGGCTGAAAAAAGAATAAAAGGCACAAAAAGTCACAAAGACAGACGAAATTGAAGTCCCAAAGCAGCAGAAAGACCCATATCACTAAAGGAAGTTGAAGTTCTGAAGCCAGCCACGATTTCATTCTACAGCAATGTGGGTTTTTTTCCCCCTGGCTACCAATATATTATTTTAATACAATATAGGCCCCTGCCACCAATGTTTATTTAATTTTTTTAAACAAGTATTCTTTGGGGCCCCAATTTTTTTTAACTTGTAATGGGGGCCTCGGCGCCAATGTTTTATTCAAAAAAAATTTCTGGGGCTCCAAATTTTTTTAAAACTTGTACGGTTGTTGTACTGGGCCCATTGATTTCTAATGGCGGCCCTTCTGCAGTTATATATACATAAATTATCAATTTAAATGCTCTTTTACAAAGCTACATAGTTTAATAGGTAGGATATGGTCCTTTGCTGTTACCACTCACCAATATTTGTACTTCTATTCATAAAAATATTGGTTTACCTAAGTCACTAGCACTTTTAAGCTCAACAGAGCATCTTTGTGTTTGAGTCTACATGGAGTTGTTGGTAATACTGAAAACTTGCAAGAATTTATATAGATAAATATATATAGATTTTCAGAGAGTTTAGCAGTGGACATATTTTTCAATTGACTTTTTCTGAAAATAACTTCATCCATACAATAATTTATATACAGAATATCAGATCTAGAGATCATTTTTAAATGTTATTTATCAGCCCTAAGAAAAAAAATTTTCTTCTGTCAGCTGAAAGCTCTGTGTTGTCTTTTTTTTTTTTATTAATTTGAAACTCTGTCAATGGTGCCTCTTTGAATGGCTCTGTACTACATTTGGCATGTAAACTCTGTGAGTCTATTGATCTGTGGATTAAAATACTTTCCTGTCAGTTGATGCAAACTCATATTTTGTTCAGCTTCAGTTGTACTTCTCAGTAATGCCTTGACACTGCTTTAAGATGTTTTTTTACCATTGGTGATCGAAAGCCCAATTATTTTTTCACACATTTGCCAGCTTGACAAAAAAATGGAAAAACCCTAAAAATTATGATGGAATATGTTCAGAAGACGGTTGATTTAAAAAAAAAAACTTTCCATTTATCTTTCATTCTGTATTATAATAACCTCGTTATTTCCAGGGTTTTGCATCTGAAGGCCAGCCACATCTCAGTCGGCTCAGCAAGATTCTAAATATAATCAGTTGGTGTCTACCATCTTGTTGTCTCGACAAGGTCATTCATTTTGGCTATTATTATTTTCTTCCAAATGAAGTGGTGGCTCAGATAATTAGGGAGGTAGTACAAGGCAGCTGCTTGGTTTATTTTAAACATACACTATACAGGTATGGGATACGTTATCTGCATGCTACTTATAATTTAATTTTACTATAAAGTTTTGACCTAAAGCTTTTCCATTACTTGCCTGATTCCCTATGTTCATCTATGAGGAGGCTGGCATATTTATGCAGCAGGAGTCCATTAGCATTAGAAACTTTAACTGACAGGTTGAGATGGGACAGTCAGGTTGAGAAAACAGTCAGGTTTAGGAACTAACAAATTCTTACAAAAACAAACCTCTAAGCAAAAAAAAAAAGAAAATCAACATTAGGTAACTTGAATGTACATTCATATTTTAAAAAGTAGTTTTTAGGTGCTGATTTACTAAAGGTCGAATTTTGAAGTGGAAAATACTTGAAAATTCATCCATCAAATTAAAATCCTTTAACTTTGAATATCGAAGTCGAAGGATTTTTCACCGAATTTGGCATTCCTGTGGACGAAGAAAAATTGTTCGATCGAACGATAAAATCCTTCAAAGGATTTTAGCATACGATCGAAGGATTTTTCTTTGATAAAAAAAACTTAGGAAAATGGTTAGCCAGAAAACACCAGGTCCCAAGCATTCTGGATAACAGGTCCTATACCTGTACCAACTTACAATTAGGTTTCAATAAGTAAGAACTTTTTTTATGTTTCCTAAAGCACTGGCCAGCTCCTGATAACCCCAGCTGACCACTGCAGACCACTTTAAAATGTATAAACATAAATACTGCCATTACCATGCCAGAATTCTCCATGTATACCAATCATATTTGACATTCCTCTATGCAGGCTGCTACTACCCAAAACATGTTTTTGTCTTATTTAAATATTATTATATTGTGTGGGTGGGAGGGTCAGATGGAGTCAGCTCATCATCTACCAGCTTGCAGGACAGAAAGGAAAGCTCGCTCTTCAGACTTCTTTGGTGATGAGCCTCCCCTGCACCAATAATGAACTCGCCTGCAGTTACCCTGAATCCCACCTAACCATTGGGTTCACAGAGAGTATTCACTCCTGATCTACAGGCCTACTAGAATAGTAACTTTAACCAGGATGGCCTTAGTATAGTTAATGTCCAGCATCTTGGTCATTTTTATGCAGACTAATGCCTATTTCTTTGTTTTACATATAGGCAGAAACATTCATTCTAATAGACGTTTGTGTCCTTCATTAAAACTTGCCTACTAACAACAACAAACCAATAAAGAATCTAATTACAACTTAAACTGTGCAAAGCCAAAAATGAAAATGAACTGGGAACCAATTAATCAGTCTCTTTTTTCTAAGTATAAACTAAACTCCATGATTACATTGCTCATAAACATAAGAATATTCATGAGCAAAAACACACACATTTAGCTTTATCATACAGCATCTGTGTTATAGAGTATGTTTCTTTTACAGAAATCACCAACAAAATAATTGGTTATATGGGTTGTGCATTACTTGATTTTCTTTCTTGTCCATGAAAGAATGACCAACCCAGTCTCCCAGGTCACTTCAGCATTGTATGCCTGCTACCTCTATAATTCCACCAAGTGCATACAAGGCCAGTAGTGTAAGAAAGAAAAAAACTATAAGAACTTATGGCATTCATGCTTAAAATAAACACTAAGCATGACTAGGCATCACTCTGACAAGTGAAGGGTATAGACAATGAAATGGGTATTATACATTTTTTCTTGCAAAGTAAAATGCTAGATTTCCCATGATGTAAGTTATTCAATTGTTAAGCAAAGCAATTATTCTAACTTGTTTGTAAACATCACTTTTTTAGAAACTTAAACAAAAAATGTACACAAGGCTCCCTGTGCAGAATATCCTTCAAATATATTTTAAGAAAGATTCACAGAACTTGAATGTTAAGATTCTTTCCAATTTTCTTTAATCTCGGTTATTAAAATATGTATTCAGATTCAGAGGCAACTTGTGATCTTTCTGCAGCCTTACTGATCAAAAAGTCCATGTTCATGTCAGATGTTATTGGTATAATAACCTGGGGGTTTACAAAACAAATCAGAAAATTGGCGACATGAGAAAATGACAAAAGTGCAATACATATCCAAATCATCTTTTCAGGGTTAGGCTGTAATGTCAAAAAGGCAGAAAAGCATGATAGACAGAAAGTCCTTTTGAGCCTTGATGGAAAATATTGGCCTCTTCTCAAAAGCAGCAATGATCCCGGACTTCAAATTTTTCACAGGGGGTCGCCATCTTGGAAAGTGTTTGTAACACTCAAATGCTCAGTGGGCTCTGAGCAGCTATGGGGTCATTGCAAATTATCAGGCAGAAAATGAGGTTGGCCCATAATGTAAACTGATGCTACAAGGCTGATTATTAAATTCTGATTCTGGTTGCACTGGTTTCTGAACTGCCATATATATATTAATCAGCCTTATAGTATGACATTTATATTCTATGTCTACTGTATATTTTAAGTCTGCCCCTAAGCTCAGCACAGAACTTGTGCAGTGAATCAGCAGAAGCTTATGGGACATCTTTGAAGGTACAGATCTCACTAAAAGGCTGTGGTTGTCTTCAGCTGGTAAACCGGCCCAAAAACATAATGTACAGAATTTGTAGACTACTTCTTAGTTCAGCTTGAGTTCTCCTTTAAAGCAAGATAGTTATAATCTTGAAATATATTTAACATGCATTTAAAAAACAAACATGTGTTAAATGAACAACAGAGATGATATGTATAGCTAATTTAAGAAAGCTTATCCAAATGCATTAAAGTCAATTTTTTTAGGAGTGTCAAAAAACTTTTTTTGTTGCAACTAATTTTTCCCTCTGTGAATTTTTGCAGCAGTTTCACAAATGTGTGGGCATTTGCCACAAATCCATGCCTGCCTAATATTAAATTATAAATAATGAAATTAAATAATAAATTTGCCGATAACTACTAAGTCTTTTCTGATAAATCCCCCCTCACCAATAAATGCATAAAAATTTACCATGAACATGGCAGTAATTTTCATCACATCAGTCTTGTGTCTGCAGAATCACTCAAAAATGTCATATATTTGCACCAAATTCCAAAAATGAAACCATTCAGACAAACAATTGTGACCACAAGTTGTCCCTGATCCATCATTACATGTTCATGAACACCTATTTTAACGCATTGGATGCATTTGTTGTGGCCACTAATTTTCGTGAAGCTACAATGAATTATGGGAAAAATGATGCACTGTGGGTAGAAAACATGCCAAATTGCATTTTTCATAATGCACTTACACCATGTATCACCATATGATAAAAAACAAAAAATGTCTGTTCAATGACCACTATGATATTCTGTGTAGGCATAGGTTAAGCCTCATGCGAGGAAATATTACAAAATGACAACTTCTACTGTTTGCAACATACATCAGTTTGTATATTTCTAAATTCAGGTATGAGATCTGGAAGCCCTCTAAATTACGAAAAGGCAGTCTCCCATAGGCTCCATTTTATCTAATATCCACATTTTTTAAAATCATTCCTTTTTCTCTTTAATAATAAAACAATATCTTGTACCTGATCCAAAATAAGATATAATTATTCCTTATTGGAAGCAAAACCAGCTTATTGGGTGTATTTAATGTTTACATGATTTTATAGTAGACTTAGGGGCAGATTTACTATTGGTCGAATTTCGAATTAAAAACAATTCAAAATTCCACCATGGGAACAGTGGGTGAAGTAAAATCCTTCGAATTCAAATATCGAATTTGAAGGATTTTACCACAATTCGATCGATCGATCGAACGAACGAACGAACGAAAGATCGAATAGGAAAAATTAGAATTAGATACCCAATGCAGCAGCTTGGATCTGGTGAACTAGGTGGTCAAATAAAATTTTAAATGGCAAGTACTTCGACCATCGAATAGTCGAATATTTGAATAAAATTTTATTTGAATATTCGAATTCGAATATTTGATGGTCGAATTTGCCTAATTTGCATATGCAAAGATTCAAATTCGAATTTTTTAAAAATTCGATTGAACTTTGAATTCTTCATGTGAATTTTGTAAATCTGCCCCCAAATGTTTGAATATCCAAATACAGAAAGTTCCTGTGAGAATACCTAGTGGTCTAGTGGTGCGATGGGGATGCCCAAAGCACTCACAGTGCTTTCTTTTCTTTTGCACTCCGATGTGCAAAAGACATTGCTTGCTCCAGTTCCTGTTTTTGCTGCAAACCCTGCATCTGAGATCATCATGCTCAGTGCAGAATTCAAATATTAAAAGTGCCCCTTGCCAATTGTTCTTTGCCCAACATAGATCTGTTTCCTTAGTTCCAAGTTGTGTTAATTTTTTCCGATCCTTGTCCTTGGCCCTTGCCTGTCCCTGACATTGCTGTTCTGCTGCCTTTACTGACCACTGCCTGTTACTGACCATTCTTTGGTTCCTGATATTGTACCACACTACTGTTTGGTGTTGACTATGGCTTGTGACCTCGACTATGCTTCTGCTTCATGGTTTGGTATTGACACAGCTTGTTCAGGGTCGGACTGGGCCAACGGGACACCGGGAAAAAACCCAGATGGGCCCAGATCCGCACCCAGATACTCGACTGTCCCTTCTGTACATGTTTGGTTCCCTTCTCTGACCAGAGCCCTCTTCTTGGTCTTTTCACCTTAAGACCTGGTGACATCAGAATAGTGGAGGGCTCCTTCCATAGCGAAAGGTGACTATTATAGGCAGAAGAGTGAGCCATAACCGGGACCTTGGTGTTAGTTCTGTGTTTGGGATACTGTACGTTACAGATCCACTATCCAGAAAACCCTAGGTCTGGAACATTCTGTAAAACAGATCCCATATCTGTAAAATAAAATATCTTCATGTCAAAATAATTCAATTGCATTCTTGAAAAATCTAAAAAGCATTCAGTCTAGCGCACGCATAAGAAAGTACATATTTCTACTAAATTGTACATATTTCTGTTGCTGTTTTACCCTGTCTTTAAAGATTAGTGAGTGGCTGCACATTACAAGGTGAATGTGTTCTGCAAAACAGAGACAGCATTTCTCAAGATGGCAAGACAGTGGGAGATTGACATGTAAATCTGTTGGCAACGCCTGGGTCAGCAGAAAGTGTAACATATTGGAATATGGGACACGGAGGGTTGCTCATTTTGGCCACGTTTTCTCTGCTTATGGATCAGTAGAAACTGCGGTGATTGGTATTGTCAGTCTCCTGGTGTGGTTTTTCACCAATAATAACTGCATCTTCACAAATACAAAATATCACACATTCTTTGCACATCTTTAATGCAAGCGAAAAATTATGTGTTTCCATGGAAATGTATTGTTTTCCCTCCACTAGAAATATGACATAAGTTGTTATTCTTTTACAAAGAAGAATCTGGAAGCATCCAATTTAACATACTGTTGCCGTATTATGGTAAAATAATGACAGGCACTTGAAGCTTTTTTTCAGTATGAAGAATAGGAACCTGCCTCATCACGTGGGGAATAACAGCATTGACTGAAATGGCAAGCGCTGGCAGAATTATGGGGTTAAAGAAAGTATATGAGAAGTCATAGAAAAGAGAGAAGTGAGCTTGATTTTCTATGCAGCTTGCAATCTGAAATGAATATCTTTCAAACAAACAGGTACAGTTCCTGTCAACAGCACGTTCACATTCACAGCTTGTACACAGACAATTTGTACAAAGGCTGAAAAGATGCTCTTAAAAGGAAATAAAAATTGTTTGTACCTGTAAGCAGGAATGTTGTTGTGAGCTCAGAGGCAGCAGAAAGTAACAAGAGAACATTAGTTTAATCGGTGACAATTAGTTTGGTCATATGTTTTGCCAGGAATAGAACAAGAGATATTCTACAGGGGCTGAGTGATTATTTTCACACAACACATCTGAGCTGGTGCCAGAATAAATGTTGATTTTTTCCCCCCTAAATACCATTAATAAAAATTTATATTTGGGAACAAGAAAGAAAAAAATATTTTCATAACTTTTTTGTCCATTGTAAAATATTTTTTCAAATATTATATCCTTAAGTTATGAACCTTTGGGTCCCAGTTTATAAACTCCATAATATTTTCGAAGTTTAATTTTTGGAGTTTTAGCAATATAAAACACTCCTTGGCAGAGGTGTATGTAAACTGAGGCTGAACTTTAGAACACTAGCTTTGTCCTTTTCAGCCATATTGCCTGACCCATTGTGGTATGGGCGTTAGGTGGGGTATTAAGGTGTGGGGAATAATCAGCTAACTCCAGCACCAACAGCACACTCTAACTGCTTCTTTACGCGGTGGCAACTGAATAAGGGCAATCTACTCGATCCAACACATGTCCATGTCCTTGACCATCTTAAGGGTAGTTACAGAAATAACAAAATTACTGAAACATAGTAGGCAACAAATTACTGAATATGATGGAAATAATCAAGTCAATATCAATAATGTTTGTTTTGTTTCTTTGCATGATAAAGGTAAAACCTTGTTAAAGGGCCAGTAAGAGCAAATGTGAAAGGATTTTAAACATGGTAACATAATTTATTGTCCTGTACTTGTCTAAATGTGTATTCTTCTGAATACTTTATATAGTCTACAGAGGGGGTCTCAAACCTTTTTAACCCATGAGCTACATCAAATGTAAAAAAGTTGAGCAGCAATGCAAGCATCCAAAACATTCCTGGGGTACCAAATAAGGGCCATGGTTCCAGTCTCAACTACTACGTATGTAATAGGGTATGAAGGGCAATAAAAACTTTTGTTGTAGGTGCTTGAAAACATATACTTATTATTAGTATTATTAGTAAAGCCTTTTTTGTGTTACAGTCCACATGGTGTTGGGTCTCTAAAGTTATCCCTCTCAGTGTAAAAACAGGTCAGGGTGTTTGTTGTACCCCTAGATCTGATGATACTTTGCTTTTCTATTCCACAAGTAATGTACTCGCTAGCTTGGTATGTCAGTGTACCTACACTATTTTAACATGGCACTCCTTTGAGTTCTAGCTGTTCTGCTGCTCATAATATGAATGGAGTTACTGCAGCAACATATTCATGTAACTGGTTTTCATTGTCTCATAATCAATTTCGGAACGTTTTCCCTTACCCCCACCTATTTGTTCCTGAATTCAAATGCAATCTAAATTATTCTCATTTCTAATAATCTTACGTCAAACAGCTCATTTTGACATATTAAGGACAATCAATGTAACAATTTAAAAATATAATTTTTTACGGAGGATTCAGTAAGAGCGTTATAATGATAACAAAGACTCATCTGAAGCTTTTTTCATGAAATAAAAAAAGGAAATGTGAATAATGCAGCACTTTTTGGAGAAGTCTTGGCCAGCATCCATGTTCCTTGGCCAATGACGCCACCAGCTTGATTCATGGTCTCCTAGCAGCTCTGTCTTTCGTTTCATGAGCACTACAAATTAAATGTGCCAACCACTCCATAATGTTATCAATCCCACATTCAATGCCCCCCACCCATATATCATCATTCTTCTCTTACCCTCCCTCTTCCAGCTCCATCCTCATGCCCCAGATGGCACTCTTTGGAGTGCTGCCCTTGGTAATCTGCCATATATTATTCAGAAATGTATTTTCCTTTTCAGATGTCTTGTATTAGAATCTTTTGTTGAACAGAGTGTTAATGGGAATGCAGTACTTCCACAGTGCTGCCAGTTTCTCCAACACAAACTCTTTCAGAGCTGCTTGATAAATTGAAAATACTAGACAGACTGTGTTCTTCTCAGAGACACTAAGCAGCAATGTGGCAAATAATAAGTAAACAGTAAGAGAATTTATTTTATATCTTGTAACTCATGATGAAGGCCTGTAAAGACTGGGCTAACATGTTAATGGTTTCTTTGTTGAATTTCAAGTTGTTGTCTTTTACTTGATTCATGGTCTCCTAGGAGCTCTGTCTCTCATTTCATAAGCACTACTAATTAAATGTGCCAACCACTACATGGATAACTTTTGAATTTTAAGTTTTCTTTGACTTGGATTGTTAATCTGGACTATACCAATGTTCTTTCGTTGGGAGAAGGATAACTGATACATTTACCTTTTTTTTATAGTATGATGCTCTAATAAATAGCTTTAAATAGGTATATAGCTTCCTATCTCTATAGGCACTACCACAGCAAAGCATACTCTAGAATGCTGTGCTCTCCTTAAATGAACTGTAGTAAAATCCAAAGAAGTAGCCCAAACAAAAATTTCAAAATCTGTTGCAAATTACAAAATTAATTATATTAATTGATATTACTGACAAATGAACAAATGTATTCATCAGTTGTTCAACAGATTAATTCATCTTTAAAAATGTGTTGCCTTGGAGCTAGTGCCACTCTTTAGCTGCACGTGAAATTACAATGGAATTCTAGATAAAACTGAAGCATTCTGGGTAAAAAAACATGGCTGGTAAAAAACATTTTCATCCAAAATTGCTCTTTGCACAATGCACTTGTGGTTGTAAATGACCCTTAATGTCTGCTTAAACAATTCACACCATAAATCCCCAAGATATTTTGAAGAGATTATTCTATACGAATTAAAGGGAATAAGGTTGAATCTTTAAATTTTTTAGTAGTATCCCTTCCTTGTAACTCAGAGTTTGATTGGATTTAGGTTTGATCACCTTCTTCTGCAGATCTCCTTGACTTTGCATTGGTAGAGTTGATGTCAGTTCCTGCATTTTGCTTTGACCTGGAGTCTTTAATGTTTCATGTACTTATTACAGATGAAGGATGAATCTGAGCTTTGCTATTCTTCTGAATAAGACATGGTTTATTAAATGACCAGAATACTTTTAGAAAGATGTTGTGATGATGTTTGGGAGAGGCCCACATTTCTTTTCCATTTGCTGTCCAATTAGCGGCCTACAGGCCACATTCAGCCCGCCACCCCCTTTGTGTGGCCCCCCACATGAAATTTTGCCTGCTTTTTAGAAATTACATCACACGAGGTGTGCGCATGATGTCACTTCCACCAACAAACCCGACCCCCTACTGCTCACCCCCCAGCTCCTTCACCTGTGACCCCCTTAATTGTTCACACCTGTAACACCTCTATTGTTCCCATCCCTAAAACCCTGTACTGTACTCACCTCAAACCTAGACTGAAAGTACCCACATTGTTCACTTATTCACATCACATATAAACTGCTGGAGGGGCACCAAAATTGTATCATTTTATGTAGCACAGTATGAACTGTTCACATGTGGCTCTGATAGGTTTCCCTGTCTCCTGTTGTATTCTGCCATATTCTGCCTTCCCTATGCTCTCTTTGTGTGCCATACTCTGCCTTCCCTATGCCTTCCAATGCTCCCTATGTAAATGCCCTTTATTAAAGTCTGTACATTGACATAATCACTGCTGTAAAGAAGACTATTAAGTGTTAGCAAAATGAGAAATACTTTTTTCATTATTCTGGTGCAGTTTTGAGTTACAGCTCCAACAAGCATTGGGCCGGATTCAAGTCAGTGAGAAAAACTTATCTCATGGTTTATCACGTGAAGTCATGGATGACATTCTAATTTGTGGAGAAATAACTTTTCTCCTAATTCAGTTTTAGTTTCCCCCCATGGACTTTAATAGAGTTTTCACATGATAAGCAGTGAGATAATTTTTTCCGAATTGAATTGCATCTTAAATTGAATCTCATCTGGGATTTTTAATGTGATGAACCTTTTTCTCACTGGATTGAATCTGGCCATCTATCTGTGATCAGCCATATTGTGCAGAATTAGAAACAGATTATTTTCATTGTTTTATACAAAGCATATTACTGAATGTCATTTTCTATGACTCAAACTCTTCAGCTCTCCCCTACATCTCTCCCTACTATACCTGCTATTCCACACTCAGAGTCCCTTCCTAGAGGCTGTTATCCCCACTGCTACTATAGGCATCATCTCTCCTTACTATACCCGCTATCCCACAGTCACAGTCCCTTTCCAGAGGCTATTATTCCCACTGCCACTATAGGTAATGTCTTTCCCTTCTATAGGTACCCTATATCCCTATTTTACTTGCTACCCTACAGTCACAGTCCCTTCCCAGAGACTATTATCCCCCACTGCTACTATAGGCACAATCTCTCCCTACTATACCTGCTATCCCACAGCCACAGTCCCTTATTCAGTGGCTATTATCCCACTGCTAATATAGACACTGTTTCACACTATTATACTTGCTACCCCACAGTCACAGTGCCTTCCCAGAGGCCATTATCCCCACCATAGGCACCATCTCTCCCTACTATACCTAGTATCCAAAAGTCAATTTCCCTTCCCAGAGACTATTATCCCCACTGCTACTATCTCTCGCTCTGCTATACCTGCTATCCCACAGTCACATTCCTTTCCCAGATGTTATTATCCCCACTGCTTCTATAGGCACAGTCTCTCCCTACTATACCTGCTATCCCACAGCCACAGTCCTTTATTCAGAGGCTATTATCCCACTGCTAATATAGACACTGTTTCACACTATTATACCTGCTACCCCACAGTCGCAGTGCCTTCCCAGAGGCCATTATCCCCACCATAGGCACCATCTCTCCCTACTATACCTGCTATCCTACAGTCACAGTCCCTTCCCAGAGACTAACATCCTCACTGCTACTATAGGCACCATCTCTCCCTACTATACCTACTTTCCCACTGTCACAGTCCCTTCCCAGAGACTATTTCCCTCACTGCTATTTTAGACACCATGTCTCCCTACTATACCTGCTATCCCACAGATCCTTCCCAAAGCCTATTATCCCCACAAATGTAATCTCTCTTACTACACATGTGCTTCCCTTTATGCAGCAAAGACCTTACACCTCCTCTTAAAGCAATATCTTTCTTAATAACACCCTCCTGCAGTACACTCTATTTTGAGTGGTATCTAATGGATTTGATAGTATTTTTCCTGGTCTAACTCGTAAACCACTGGCTATGACTGGGGCCAGACTAATTCATCAACCACGTTTGTTACACATGCAAGCTGTAACTAGTTACTCCCCAATCACCAAATGTTCCTGCAATTCACCTCTGTGGCTTAATCCTGATTTACCACATCCACTTTTACCTCTGTTAACGTTCAACAGAAAATATCACCCCTGGCAATTTTAAACTGAAAATATGCTAACGATAGCTCCTTTGCCATTAATGGGTACTTCACTAGATGAGATTTGATACAGGGTTGAAATTATGTTGTCCAAGGAACTTATTGGTTTGAATCTGATTCTGTTATGATCTGACCATTGACCTGGGGGACAAACAATTGCATCAGCCTAATATGACCCATGCAATGTGTGGCCAGAGCAGACAAAGACCTACAGTACTTGCTGTTTTAGCCAAATGTGTGGCTCTTTCCGTTTATTGCTAACTTTACAGTGGGTGCTTGTTTAAACCAAGATATATAAGGTCCCATTTCAAAATAAATGAGCCCTTTAACCAGATTGTTGTAACTTATTATTTTCACTACCCACTCCTTCCCAAAAACATATAAATTAAAATATGACAAAGAGTTCCATGGCCTAAGCCAGATACAATACAACAATAACATTGATCTCTTTATTTGTGTAGGTACTTTTACCAGTTCATGTATACATATCACACAGCATACAGATATACAGTGCTGCACTGTCATTTTTATTCAGCCTTTTATTCAGAAGTTGGATGTTATAGGATAACATCAGGCCTCTCAAATGTTTCTGTATCAGTTTATCTGTTCCTTGACCTTTAAATAATCTAAAAAACATGTGCTGAAGAACTATCTTAGACACACTGACAATATTGTTTTGCATTAATACTTCATAAATTAATAAATGTTTATAAGCCTCTCGGTGCACAGAGTGTTCTAGGTGTTTATTAGCTGCAGCAAATATTTTTGGGTCTTTACAGATGAATAGTGCATCAAATGTGAATGAACATGTCTTAGATTAGAGCGTTGCTTGGCAATATGTTTACAAACACTGGCACAGGAGCCAACAGTTTTGAAATAGCTGGGCAGGCTGCACATAGGTTTGGCCTGAATTGCAATCAGATATAAAAAGATTAGATCTTGACTCTCGCTGGGCTATGACATTCTGTTGGTTGACAGTTTCCCAGATACTGTGTCATGCTGAAGCTATGCGCAGGATTCCTTAAACTAGGAGGAGTGTCCAAATATGAATGAAAGCACATGTGGTGGAATTAGCGAAGTTTAAAGGGAATGTGGTGCCTGGAAGCTAAAATGTGATATGCTTTAAAAATATGCCAGTCAATGTTACTATTGTTGCAGAATGATTCTGGAGAGTCACAAATTTATGACTGGAAGCACATGAATCCTTACTGTCTCTGTTGTTTCATATACATGGCTATCTGCTCTGCATGTTTATTCTGTATTTGTTATAACGGAAAATGCTGGCGCTTTGGAGATCACAAATAGTGATGGGCGAAACGGGCGCGTTTCGCTTCGCCGAAAAATTTGCGAATTTCCAGAGAAATTCGCGAATTTGCGAATTTCCAGAGAAATTCGCGAATTTTTCGCCGATTCGCGAAACGAGTCGCGCGTCGTTTTCGGTGCGTCGCGTCAAAAACGACGCGCTACTTGTTTTTGCGTGGCAAATTTTTTTTTGGCGAATTTTTTTGGCAGTTTCGCGAATTTATTCGCCAGCGGCGAATGGCGGGAATTCGCCGCGAATTCGCCCCTGGCGAATAAATTCGCCCATCACTAATCACAAAAGGTTTATAAATTCCAACTGTCATGGGTGGTGAACTTTGTATTTAGGGTGAACAGTTTGAGATTCCCAAAACCCCAGAATAATCTAAGGTTACAGTAGAACCCCAATTAAACCTGGATTTTACTGGAATAATTGCCATTTTTAGCAGTCCCATACAGGCAAGTGGCACCTTTCGTTCCCTAGATTTTACTTTTCCCAGAATTTATGCAGTTTTGATGCAGTCCGTTGTGAAAATGTAAAATAGGATTCTACAGTATTGCACTAATGTGTATAATATATACATAAAAAATATATACATTGATTTACAGTTTCAAATTATGTCAGATGCATGAATTGTGTATCACCACTGCCTACTTTATATTTAAAGGGGTTGTTCACCTTTGAGTTAACTTTTAGTATAATGTAGAGAGTGATATTCTGAGACAATTTGCAATTGGTTTTCATTTTTTATTGTTTGTGGTTTTATAGTTATTTAGCTTTTTATTCAGCAGTTCTCTAGTTTGCAGTGTCAGCAATTTGGTTTCTAGGGTACAAATTACCCTAGCAACCCTGCATTGATTTGAATAAGAGACTGGAATATGAATAGGAGATGGACTGAATAGAATGATAAGTAATAAAAAGTGGCTTTAGGGCCCTTACACACGGGCGTTTTGGACTTGCGTTTTGGACCCTGAGTTGCGTTTGGCTGCGTTCAGCCGCAGGGGAGCGCAGGTCTAGACGCACCTCATTCTTTTCAATGAGGTTGTACCCACGAGACGCATGTAAGCGCCGAACGCAGGTTCAGACACAACATGCAGCATTTTTCCTGCGTTCGGCGCCTACATGCGTTCGTGTGAGTACAGCCCCATTGAAAATAATTGAGTGCGTCTATACCTGCGCTCTATACCTGCGCTCCCCTGCGGCTGAACGCAGCAAAACACAACTCAGGGGAGCGCAGGTAAAAATGCCCGTGTGTAAGGGCCCTTACTAAGCATTTGTTTTTAGATGGTGTCAGTGACCCCCATTTGAAAGCTGCAAAGAAACAGAAGAAAATTGCAAATCATTAAAAAACTATGAAAAATAAATAATGAAGTCCAATTGAAATGTTTCTTAGAATTGACCCTTCTACAATATACTAAAAGTTAATTTGAAGGTGAACCACCCCTTTAATATTTGTGCACATTTATTTCACCTGCCAACATAACCACTTACCATTTGGTGAAACCATCAAAAACCCTTTTCATTGAGGGTCTGGCAGATTTAATACAGTTCATAGTGTTTTAAAGCTTTGCAGTTTCTTCACCCGCCATTATATTCTCACATACACAAAAAAATCAAGAGTACTTTTCTAATTTTTTATTTGCATTTGATTGCCAGGGGAAAAAAATAACGATTCTCCTGTTTACAAAGCTTTTCCGATCCCCCATTGCACTATTACAGGTATGGGATCCAGTATCTGGAAATGCTTTATCCAGAAGGTCATCTCCCATAGGCTCAATTTTTAACAAATAATTGCATTTTTTTACAAAGATTTCCCTTTTTGCTGTAATAATAAACAGTATCTTGTACTTGATCCCAACTAAGCTGCATGAATCCAATATTGGAGGCAAAGCAATTCTATTGGGTTTATTCAATTTTTAAATAAAGTTTTAGCAAATGGAGATCCAAATTACAGAAATATCCCTTTTATGCGAAATTGCCACAAATTAAAAGCAAAAATAAAAATTTCTCCACTGGACACAAAAAGTAAAATTATTCTTTTCCAAATGGACATACATTTGTTCCAGGCACTCTGAAAACTCTGAGCTGCAAACTTAGAGTTTAATTACTGATAGAAAAGCAGGCAAAACATATTGCAGTGAACATGATTACACAATGTACAGCAAGCAAGTAGTGGAAAGTTTAGGGCATGTATCATCTGGACAGAAGCCATGGGAACATCTGGATAGGACAGGAAACGTAATGCAAGATGTTCAGTGCCATTTGGAACTATACTACACAAATCTCAGCATTAAATTGTAGTAACTTGATCACTTCCTCTGGATTTCCATGCTATTGCACCCAGCACAATCCAAGTTATTTAACCCCTATTCTTTGGAATGTAGAGCAAATCTTCAACCTCAAACCTCTGTTATATTTATGCCATATTCTAAAACGTACTCCAGCACCAGATAACTTATTGTAAATATCATAATGTATGTTTTTTATTTTAATTTGTATTTATTACTCCTATATAGATACAAAGGTTTGTTACAAAGAGTAATATGTACATGATGCCCCAACCCCCAAAGAGCTTTAGGGCAATTGATAAATCCTCACATTCAATTATATACCGCAAATATGTAACCCATGAGATATGACCCATAGCAATCAGCCACTGTACTTTGCTTTGCTTTAGTTTTTTTAACCACAATTATAGGGCGCTGTAACTGCCTTGCTAAACACAGTACCCCTTTGTGAAGAAATAAACTTTACTCAACATAGGATTTTCGCATTAACTTATTTTAATCAAGCCCTTAAAGGAACAATTCAGTGTAAAAATAAAAACTGGATAAATAGATAGGCTGTGCAAAATAAAAATTGTTTCCAATATATTTAGTCAGGGAAAAATGCAAACTATAAAGGCTGGAGTGACTGGATGTCTAATATAATAGCCAGAATCCAACTTCCTGCTTTTCAGCTCTGTAACTTTAAATAAGTCAGCGACTTGAAGGGGGGCAACAGTTCAGTGAGTTTGCAATTGATCCTCAGCATTCAGCTCAGATTCAAAAGCAACAGTTATGGCCTGTGTGGCCCACCCTCAAGTCACTGATTGGTTACTGCCTGGTAACCAGGGTAACCAGTTAGTGGAAAACAAGAGAGCCGAAAAGCAGGAAGTTGGATTCTGGCTATTATGCTACACATCCACTCACTTCAGAATTTATACATTACATTTTTTGCTAACTAACTATATTAGAAACATTTTTTTATTTTACACTGCCTATCTATTTACCATTTTTTTATTTTTATACTGAACAATTCCTTTAAGGGAGCAAAGAACTGGGGTTGTTGGACCAAGCCTAAAAGCCTTTTAAGATGCAATTAGGAGAAAATGTCTGTTGGCTACCAAGATACTTCTGTAAGCCAAATTTGAACGTCAGGAGTGGTGAAATGTGGGGTTAATGTTTTATTTGCTGCCCTATGTTATTTTCAGAACTGTGACTGATTGACTGCAGCAGTGACTTGTTATATCTGTAGCCTTGGAAAGGGTGTTACAACTCAAATGGGGGGCTTGGATTAAAAAAAGACAGAAATTCCATTCATATTCAGTATCATAAGGGGAACATTGAAGGAAAAGTTTTAAGATAAGATATTGTGCACTCAATTATTCCCTAGCTGTGTATTTGTATTGACACACATTAGTGGGAGATGCTTGCATCTACAGAAATGTTATCCATAGACATCAGTAGCAAGTAATCAACTTTGTGGTCATTATAAGCCCTGTGTTTATTACAGGCCTTAGGTTATCCATGCCAGGGCAGGCAAAGGTATGGAAGAGGTTTCCATAAATATGATAATTCTTTTGTTGCTGGGGAAGTGCTGCCTCCACATAGGCACTTGCCTATGTGAACTAACCACTATATAACCCCATTCTTTAAATTTGTGCAACTATAGGCTAAAAGAACATCTAGTTTATGTTATCCCAATTAAATATGGGATGTTGTCCCTTTGAGAAAAAGATTAAACTGCCTTGCACTGGGCACATAATGACTGATGAAACTGGGCACATAAATGACTTAGAGATTTACTCTGCAGCATTTTTAGCCTACAGCTTCCAGTTTGCAAGATTTAACAAGAGTCTTACAAACTATCACCTTGACATCAAAGTCTATGCTCCACGGCAGAAATGTATTGTACCTTATGTGATATGAGGCCTACACATTCTATTTCAACAGACATCAGAGGCAGATCAGATAATATTACAAGCCTTTGTAATGAATAGGAATTGATTTTCCCTCTTTATCGCTGGAAGGATACTTAACAGCAACTAACCACTTAGAACTAGGTCACAAGCTGCATTTCTATTAAATAATTCTTTTCATTGCAAAGGACAGTTTATGATACAGTTGTAATTGAATGCAGTGATTTACGTATGCCAGTAAATTATGCCCTAGACATGTCACTAGACTGAGGAACAAAGTCGATAACACAGGAAATATTTAATACTGTAATTGGATTTGAGCATGGAAATACTCTGGCACAATATTCCCTAAGAATATATACTTGGGGTATGCAGTAGGGAAAGGGTTCATAATTTAAGCATATGACATATATATTTAATAAATATATATATATATATAATTATTTCGCCGGGTGCTAGCCAAAATTATCAATAAGAGTCCAAAGAAAGCACTCACTGCATAGTCCATCAACTGTGTAGCAATGTGTGTTTATTCATACATATATGTAGAAAACTGCAGCCGCGCTCATATCCGGAGTTTTCTTTAAATTTTGTGGGTGCAGGGTCAAATATTTTGTATATAAGATGTCATTAAGACCACAGTCCAAACTTTTCAGTGAATAAAATCACCTTTATTGTATGAACCATGTGCTCCAATGTTTCGGCCCCCCTTGGGGCCTTCATACAATAAAGGTGATTTGATTCACTGAAAAGTTTGGAGTGCGTTCTTAATGACATCTTATATATATATATATATATATGTGTGTGTGTCCTTCCTGATTTAGCAGAATAATGCCTGTTTGCATAAAACAAGGTGCTTATAAAATTGGTTTGTTTGGATGGCAATGGAAGATTTGACTTGCCTGCTCAGAACTCTAACTCAGCTGGAACATTCACTGTGAGCCAAGCCTTGATGGGATCGCTGGCCAACCTCACTAATGCTCTTGTGACTGAATGGATGTGAGTCTCATGTCTTTCCAGCCTTTCCAGATGAGTAGAGTAGAGGTTATTACAACAGCAAAGGGAGCTTCAACTTCATTTTAAAACCTTTGGTTTCTAATGTACTACTTAGTTAGCAGGATTATCTCCTCCATAGGGAACCCAATAAAGTAATGGCCAATTAAATTCCTGCCCTGGCTATACCTCTAGTCTGCCAACCTGTTTGCCAAGTACATCCAGAACACAACCACGATATGCCCAAACTCTGTCCCCTTCACTGATAAAAGGGGTCAGTTACAATGCATGGGGCAGTGCGCAAAGTGCAAAAAAAAAGGCCAAAATCAGCCATTAGCTACTGTCCTCTGCACTCCAAAATGTGCATTATTCAGAGGCACAAGGTATGGAGCAATAGAAGGCACAGCTCGTATTGAGTCCTATCCTGTAAGGACAAGGTTGAGCAGAGCCATCTAGTACTGTTCTCTGCATGCAGTGCCAGATCTTTGGCCTGGCACTCCATGCAAAAAGCAGCTGACTGTGGGATGCAAGTGCAGACTAATAAAAATAATAATAAATAAATATTGTACACTGTATGTACAGGTATAGAATCTGTCATGCAGAATTCTTGGGACCTGGGAATTTCTGGATAAGGAGGCCTTTCTGAAATTTTAATCTTTGTAGTCTACTAAAAATCATTGAGACATTAAATAAATCCAATAGACTTGTTTTGCTTCCAATAAGGATTGATTATATCTCAATTGGGATTAAGTACAAGGTACTGTTTTATTATTACAGAGAAAAATGAAATAACTTGAAAAAAAGTTAAATTATTTGATTAAAATTAAGACTATGGGAAATGGCTTGCTTAACAAGTTTCCCGATAACAGATCCCTGACTGTATACATACAGTATTTCTCACAGCAAATACTGAAGAAAAAAAAAACTAAAATCAGTAATCATATTTAGGATGATATATGAATTTATACACACATTTTATTCTTAATTCTTATGTAGGGGTTGTACTACTTTCTTATACCTCTATTATATTTTTCAGTCATATTTACTGTAGCTGTTGGTCCCCCGCAATACTGAGCTGTACACTGCTGCTTTATGAATAAATAATACCAAACCTCCTCATGCATTAAAATGCTATTTACAGTGTGGGAAGGAGAGATTGGCCTTGTGTGTTTGGATGTACATGTTCTTTTAAAATGCATTTGCATGAAAGGAAGCCATAAAATAAATATCACATGCTTAAAAAAAAAGGTGCAAAAAAACGAAGAGAATTATTAGTTAAAAATATAAATATACCCTGTCTTTAAGTAAGAATTCAATGGATTTCTCCCAAACTACTCTTTATTTTAAATTGCTTGCCAGTAACAAGGTCATCACATGTCATTTTACATAAAGGCAATGAAAAACCTAGAACCAGCGTTAGTCTCCTGATATATCTTTAATCTGTCATGTGATTATAAAACTCTCTCATTAAAATGCTTCTGAACTTAATACACAACATCTCATTAGCTCCATTGATGCTATTTAAAGGGAAAGTGTGGAAAATACATTTTTTTCTAAAAACATTGGTGGCCCAAATATGCCATATTTTCAGAAGAAACGACCTTCTCCAAATATTACAGAGAACCACAAAGGCTTATTGTACTGGAAGAAAGGAGTCCTATAAGGTTTATCCAGCCTTTGTCCAGTGGGTTTTGAGAACAATTATTTCTCATCCTTCTCATTTTTATGCTGGAGCTTTTCTGAGACAGTTTCGAAAAATTATGTTTATTAATTTGGTATCCCTTGGCAATTGACATTGACACAGCAGAACTGTGAATTTGCTAACATCAACAGGGTCCTGATTTTCATTTAGAGTTGATACCAGAAATCATCTAAGCTTTCATGGGTTTGCTCTTCAAGAAATAGAATTTTAATGAGCTTATTGTGAAGCTGTGTGCTTAATATATTATACCTGCTCTGCTATATAGTCTGTATATATAATAGCATATAATTTCACAGCTAGGTGTTTACTCAAAGCTGCTTCCTTTTATCCCTGAATAAAGTTTTTTTTAAACAATGGAACTGTGCTAAACAAACCATTGTGAAATGGACTTTATTCACAATTTACAAAGAATTATGTGATAATGTGATATTGTTGTTTTTATGAGACATCAAGTACTTTATGCTTGCCTATCCCTTGCGTAGCTGACATGTTTCAGTTATAAAGTATATCTTCTGAATCTAAAGATAGGCCAACATCTCTAAATGTTTCAGAAAATGTTATTATATATATGCATGTATTCATGAGATGACAGTTGATAGAATTTCAAAACATTCCAAGATTCCAAATGGTTTGTTTTATATCCATCTGGCAGCTTCCTCCCCCTACATTCAGACATGAACATGGAATAAGACTTGATATCTTTCATTCCTCCTTGGGTATTTCCCTTTTACCTCCAAGATTTTGGGGTCTATTGTATGTTCTTGTCTATTCTGACACTGTAAGCTTTAGACCTCTCCTGCTATGCATTTAATCAGTTGAACTGAAAATACCCTTATGCAGGCAATTCATGATCTGCAAATAAGTAAGAATAAAGGCATTGATCTGTTTTCATAGTAACTTCTTAGAGATGTTTGACATTATAGACTATCCATGAGTGTTATGTACTCTTGACTTAGCATCACTCCTAGGGGCATACTGTATATAAAGAGTGAAGTTAGAGATCACCACAGTCCACTAGTGTGAAATTCTGCCACTCTCCATTCATTTCTATGGGATATTAAAATAATACGAATGGGTGATACTGAAATTAATGAAGAGTGGCAGAATTTCACTCTAGTTAACTGTAGTGATCTCTTACTTCACTCTTTGATAAATATATCCTTTAGTATCAAGAGCAACCCCATGTAATAGATCTACATAGCTAAACATTATTGTATTATTACTCTCCCAGAAAGCTGTTCATTTTTGGCTGAATGTGTCAAAGAACCCTAAGATTCTAAATTAAGGCCAGTTCTGCTCTCTCCTAAATACACTCAGCTCATTGTTTTAGTCTAAATCACACCTTAAATGTTCTGTCTTACCATATGTCTGCAGTATCATCCTACATGCTCCACTCCTGGTTAAAAATGAACAAATTAAACACGCACATTGTCTAAAGGTTTATTCCATCTGCCCTTCCCCCATATAAAATCTGTTGCAATTAGTGAAACGTCCTCATCATTAACATTTCTAGGATATTTCTAAGCAGCTTTCAATTGGACTTCAATATTGTATTTGTTTTTTGATTTCCAGATGCAGCACAGCCAGGGGTTTCATAATTTATTGGATCCTCTTTGAACTCTACATTATGTGGCATCATCTGCTAGTGAGCTGCCTAAGTATTGGTATCAGCGAAGGTAAATTATAAAGTTCTGTAAAATAAAGGTTTTGATAGAAATGTATCCAACCGTGAACCAAATGCTTTGGAGGAGTCTATATTTACTAGCATTGCTTCTTCATGCAGGGCCGAATTTAAAAAGTGGATGCCCTTAGGTCTGCCGCCACTCGGTGCCCTTGCCCTCTTCCCTTCATGTGTGTGCATGTGCAAATTTCCTTTGATGTGTAATGTGGCTTCACCGAGTTACCAGTCACAAGACTGAGCAGAACTTAGTTTTACTACAGAGCTTCTGCTACATGTGCTCTCCTATGTGGGCATGTACAGTATAGATTCACCATATAGCTTCCTACATCTCTAGCTAGTCCAATGTTGCTGCTACAGGTGCGGACATAGTCCAATATACTACACCCCCCTACTTAACAAAGATTATTGGTATACACATTCTTCATATTATATATCTATATCTATCTATCTATCTATCTATCTATCTATCTATATGTATATATATATATATATATATATATATATAAAATCTATCTATATATAATATATATATATATAAAATATATCTATCTATATATAATATATATATATATATATATATATATATAATTAACTACAGCTCAGTTATGGAAGCAACAAACCTAACATAACAACTTTAAGCCACATACAGTATATAACTTCCCATTTCCGCTTTTCTTAAATTATTATGAACTTCCATTAAAGCAATGTGACAATCACTGTGGTTATCTTGCAACTTTTAAAGCCTATTTCTAACAGTCTGTATGGTTTTCTCAGCCTGTCCATTTGACTGAGAATGACTTGATCTGGAAGTGAGACCATTGTGAGATATGATAAAATCAGGAATATCATGTCTTACAAATATGCATTTGAATGCAGTGACTGTACTTCTGCTTGTTGTGCCATTCAGTATTTCTGGAAACACTGAGAGGTAGTCCACACAAAGTAGGAATTGTAAGAAGTGCTGACATAGTCTAATATATTACAGCCAGTTCTGGAACACTGGAGATTAACACAGGGGAAATTTTAAATACTATTAAATCGTATGCACATCCCCAGTGCTTTGGAATCAATACAACCAACCTAGGCCTTGCGGCCTTCCTACAAATCCGAGTCTGTTTTCATGACTGTGATGAGATTCATTTTCCTCTGTGTAATCCAATGAGCACAGCAGAGTTTCACAGTCTTATATTAAATGAACAGTAGCATCAAAAATTTTTATTGTTTTAAAGTAATAACAATTTAATGCAGTGTTGTCCTCCAATGTTAAAACTGGTGTGTTTGCATTAGAAACACTACTATTGTTTATATAAATAAGCTGCTGTGTAGCCATGTGGGCAGCCATTCAAATTAGAAAAGGCTCAGGTTACACAGCAGATAAGCTCTGAAGAATATAATGGTGTTGTCTGTTATCCACTATTTAACCTGTGCCATATAGTCTTTTTTTCAATTTGCCATTGCTACACAGCCATTTGTTAATACGATTTATGGTAGTGTTTCCGCAGCAAACATAACAGTTTTACCAGTGCAGGGCAACAGTACATCATATTTGCATTGCTTTAAAGCACTTTACACATTTTTTGGTGTTATTGTTCCTTTAATTAACATGCTTGAACTATCTACTTATAGACATTTTAGCTATTTGAGAAGATTTTACTCACATTGGGACACATCAGGAGTGGCTTCTCCGTTAGAAATGGAGCTGCATTTTATTAGACTGAAATTCCATTGGAGGGACATAGCCCACTGTTCATTGAACAATTGCATCTGCAGATTTTTCCTGATTTTATAGAAAAATAAAATGCTACTTAATATCACAAACGTTGCCTAAGAATCTCCTTTGATTAAAATGCAATCTAGTGAATAGGGCAGGCACAGGTAAGCTAAGACAGTGGTGCAAATTCACTAAAGCATGAATCGTGTAATGCTAATTTGCTAGCGTGACGTCAATTCGCAACTTCGCCGATTCACTAACAGTGTCCCTGGCGAAGTAGATAGTCTTGCCCAACTTCGCACCCTTACGCCAGGCAAAGTTGCGCACTGACGAAGGGACAGAGCGCAAATTCGCATCTTAGAAAATTTGTCTGGTGAAGTGCGTCGAACGCCGGCAAAGCTGTCGCTAGTGCATTTTCATGCTTTAGTGAATTTGCCCCAGTGTGTCTACATGTAAGGAATTTCAATTGAATGGCTTTATATTGTCTAGCATTGCCTTTACCCAATAAAAGCACAACCAAATCTACGATATGTCTCCATCTGCTTAATAGAACCTTTGATATGAGGAAAAAAACACACACTGAATTATTCTTTCATCGTATGTCACTGCTCAAATAGGCCTCTTGTGTATGTACCCCCAAATTTTAGTTGCAAAATGTATTTCTATACATTGCACTGTAACCCTAAAATATCAATGCCTCGTAAAAAAAAATTCTTGAATGATACTGCCTGCTCACAAACCCTGCCTAGAATAATATTATTGTAAATTTAAATAGAAGACGTGTCTTCTGTTCCTTGTTGAACATCAAGAACCTTTGTCCCAAATTCACTAAAAGGCGGATTTTCACCTGCAAAGGGTTTGCCACACTTTGCACCACTTTGCCAGGCACAAATTCACCAAAATGAGAAGTTGTGTTAATACGTCAGTGCAAGCATTTCATAGCAAACTTTTGCTGACGTTAATTTCTGCCTTGTGAACCTTCGTTAGCACACTTACGCTTAGATCAATTTGAATAAGGCGGTTACTTATACTAGGTCTATAGTTGTCTTTATTAGAGATTTCCAAGGAAGCAACATAAAAACAAAATAGATCCTCTAATGCCCTAGGCATAAGCCCACCCTAATATAAATGTGGCATGCCCTGCAAATGGTAAAAAAAAGGTCAAAATAGAAATTTGTAAAGACAATTCCTTTTTAAAAACATGAAAAAGCGCTAGCGTTTTTAAAAACAATCATTTTAATAACTTTATGGCATACAGGATATGATGTCACTGACAAAAGATTGAGGTGGATGTAACTTAATTTTTATCATTTCCCCAGGTCTAAGCTGGTGAAGGAAACTCTGGAGAAAAAGGTAACGTTCTGTAAAATTAGCACTTTAGTGAATTTGTGGAGTAATGATTGTTCGTCTGAGTGAAAATTTGCTTGGACATTGGGTGCAAAACTGTGCTATCAATGTACTCTTTTGCTAATGAATTGACCTCTACACCTGTTGGTAAACTATCGATGTCCCTACGTATGGGATTTCTTGCGAATTTTCACAAGCAAACAGGCCCGGATTTACAAACAGGGCACCCCTAGTCCGTCTCTGCTCATCGCCCCCCCATTCGTGTCCCCCTCCCTGTGTATCTCTTCCCTTTCTCTTGTCTCTCTTCCACTCCCCCTGTCTCTCTTCCCCTACACCCCTCCCTTTCCTTCCTGTGTCTCTTCTCCCCTTCTCATGTCTCTCTTTAAATTTGCTAAGTTTTTAATAAGAAACTACTTACCGATTCTCTGCATGCGCTCCTCTTCTGAAATGGCGATTTTGCCTCCCTGCCTATCTCCTATAGAAGACAGGGAGGAGAAATCGAGCACCTCACAATGGATCATCTCCATATCGCCATTTCAGAAGAGGACCGCATGCAGAGAATCTGTCAGTAATTTCTTAATAAAAACTTAGCGAATTTAAAGTTTAAACTGTTTTCCTTATAAAGAACGTTATAAAAACGGTTGCTGTTCCTGAACACAAGTGAGCCACTCAGCTCCAGTATGCATCTATTAAAAAGTACATAGAAGACGGGCAGCATTACATGGTGCTATTTAAGTGACTCATTTAATGCCCCTATTTAGTTTTCTTCTTTTCTAACCAAAAATATTGTCCTTCCATCTACTTTTTTATCTTTAATTTGAGTAAAATTTTTAAATACATTACAAATAACACTGGTGCTCAATGGGCAATCAAGTATGCATACGGTCACTAATATATGTTTAAGATGTCAAACTGGTAAAATACATTTATAAGAGTAAAAAAGTCTTTGTAAAAGGAACACGATGGTGTTTATTTAGCCCTGAAAATTGTATTGAAGTGTCTGTATATAACAATGAATTCCACTAGCCAAGCTACAGAAATACTGATTTAAATGTTAAAATGCAACATTGTAATTACTGCAGATCTAAAAGCATAAAGAAATGTTAAAATGCATGCACGTTTTCCTATCTCTATCCTGTGGATTATTTGTGATTTAACCATCCATTTGTTTTTCTGCATAGCTGTTGAGTTAAGATGTTGCTCTGCAAGAAAGACTTACTGACCGTATACTAATATAATTGCAATATGCCATTTTTATTGTAGATTCAGAGAAGGTTAGCTTTTACCCAGTTCCCCCTTCTGTACTTATTTGCATGTGAATTCTCCATACTTTACACCCCCTTTCAAACTGTTTGCTCTTCCTCCTCCACGCCCACCTGCCACATTGTTCACTATATTGTCAACCAGCATTCAGAACAAAATATGAAAGGAACACATAGGGGGAAAATCTGTCCTCTTATTTCATCCAGGAACAATGATATATAAAACAGGGAACTTGCTTCCGAGCATCTTGTTAGCGGGGATTTTCACAGATATCATTAGTTGTGACTGGGTTTCTGCACTGTAAACAACATGATGTATGATCTGCAGAGTGTACAACTCTGTTGTTTACTGTACTCAAACCAAGTCACAACTAATTTATATATAAACAGTATATATATATATATATATATATAGTCATTTTTTGTTAATAAATTTTTATTTTATTTTTAAGACCTGAGAGTGCGGACCTTCTGTTTACTGTTTATATGTAAATTTGAAGTAAGAAGGTACACACCCTAGAAACTAATTTTGAGGTGCTAATCCAAAGGAGGCTCCCCATGTCTCCAGAACTAACATACGAAAATCAAAGAAAGGATTGCACTCTCAATTTGAAAATGAAAGATATTTATTACATCAAAAAGACAAAAGGGGGTTACAAAAAATACCAGAATAAGTTGTGAGCCCAACACATTTTGACCATAGAGGTCATCCTCATGGGCACAAATAATAAAAAAATCTCTTTTGATTTTTTATTATTTGGATTTGACTATACTGTTGTGATTGTGTCGAGGTTTGCAGCTTCCTATGGATATGCATGGGTTATTTTGTCCTTATTTTTTAACTGTTTAGAATGCAGCTGTTTTGAGTACAAGACTGCTGGTTCTATTTATGAGGGCAGTAGCATAATCTGTAACATGACCTGCCTTCTGTAATTCTCCACACTCTGATCATCTCCACTGTAGTACGTATGAGACATATATGAACTTGTTGTATGTTGTTCACTTTACTTGTTCTTTCCAGGTTTTCAAAGAAAACCTGCAATCACATTTTTTTACGTTTTGGTTTTTAGATAGTTCATCTTTCTTTTCAAATGATTTTGGGATGTATATTTACTCATTTATCTGAAAAATCATTATACAATATTTGTAAGAATGATCTTTATAGTATTTATTCAGGCATTTGAGAAGGTGAGGGCTATCTATTTGCATTCCA
The DNA here is from genome assembly GCA_024363595.1 of Xenopus borealis. Classification (NCBI taxonomy): domain Eukaryota; kingdom Metazoa; phylum Chordata; class Amphibia; order Anura; family Pipidae; genus Xenopus; species Xenopus borealis. Next base: position 93,163,114 of record CM044443.1, read on the forward strand.
CTACTCAACGGTGATAGAAGGAAGGGAACATTGATCTGGGGAATAACAATTGGAGATTGCTAGTTTCACCAGGGAAACATGGAAGACATTGGGGTTTTTCACCTCAGGAGGAAGTTGGAGTTGACTGCCACAAGATTAATGACTTCTATGATGGCCCACAAATCTTGGGCCCAACTTGGGAGAAGGAATCCTGAGAGGAATGTTTCTCGTAGAGAGCCACACTTTGTTCCCTACCTCATATTGGGGAGAAGACTTCCGTCTATGGTCAGCATACTCCTTGTGGGTCAAAGAGCTTTTCTCTAAGTTGGCCTTGGTGGCAGACCAAATAGCAGACATATGAGCCACCTGGCCATCCACAGCAGGAACATCCAACAGGATGCTTTGAACCTTGAATTATATCTTCCATAGTCTCGCTCTGTATCTTGCTCTGCTTTTTCCTCCCGTTTCTGCTCCAGATCCCTCTCCTGCTTTCAAGATCATCTCCTGCTACTCTATCCCCAGTCTGATCTGATCTACGTCCACACTGGCCAGTACTTTCCTTTCAGTCTGCTCTCGATCTACTCTACAGTACTCTTCATCCTGTCTAGTCCAGTCCTGATCTTTGCCCTCTCCATCTCTGCTCTGCTCTGCACCCATTCAACTCTGGCAGACTATGCCCACGTCACCCTGTTCCTGCCTTCCCTTTAGGAAGGACTCACCTTCCTCCTCTACATTCACAGCACTCCCTACGTAAACCTTCACAGTGGAGTATAGAAGTCATGCAGAAATGAAGCCCACAAGGAGCTAACACAGACCAAGACCCCCCTGAGGACATAACAAGGATGCATGGTGCATCAGTAAAGATACATGCTGCATCTGAACAAAGCAACATCGCCCATGCATACTTACACCAGGACTAAAGCACTAGTGCATGTGCAGACAGATCCGCTAAAGTCGATGAGGATCTTGACTGTGATTGGTACATTTCCTTACACTTTCCTTTATACATACTTTTTCAGTCTGCTTCCCCTTCCTATGAGATAAAGCATCTTTTGTGAACTGTCCACAGGATGCTATTCTCACATAATCTTATTTTTCATGTTTTCTGGCATCTATTATCTGTGGGGATAATACACTTCTAAAAATGATAATTTTTAAAGGACATGTCAACCCAAAAAATTACTTTTTGCCAAATAAAAGAAAACACAATTATAAGAAACTTTCCAAAATGAATGTATTAACATTTGTTGGTGCGTTAAACGTTATTTGTAGATGTAATTGCTATTGAAAGCAGCATTTGCATAATTCCTGGTTGTTACATTTTAAACAGCTAGTCTCCTCCAGCAAGAGAGGTCTGTTACATAGTTACATAGTTAAATTATGGTGAAAAAAACCCTCCAAATTAAAACCTAGCACCCACACACACACACACACAGTTGGCTTACGTTACATTGTTTCAAAAGCCAGAGCCACCAGTACAGGGAATAGAAAGGGACAGACAAACACTGCTTTCAATAGCAATACATGTACAAATATGTGTAAATGTGTAATGGATGTATAATGCAAAGTTGCTTAGAATCATGTTTTCTTTTATTAGGCAAAACATTATTTTTGGGGTTGACATGTCCTTTAAGGAGAACAGTAGCAGCTTGCCATGATAGTCCTGGACCAGTTTGTTTCAGGGACTACACCCTTTATCAAGTATAGTACTTAAAAAAGATAGTATATCATCTATTTTTTCTGTGAAGGGACTGGATAAAGTTGCTGTACATATAAAGCTTCTGATTTTTGTGAACTGGTCATTTCCAGTAATAGCAAATGTAGACCTCCATTTTGTTGGTGTTCCCATTTTAAGGAATTCTAGTTGCAATACTGTATGAAAGAAATATATAGCAAGTTTAGTTTAGATTACATTGTGAGCTATTAAAAAATTTGGAAGAACAAGGATTTGTTTTAAGTTATTCTCTGATTAGTAAAGGTTTTGCTTCCTACACAAGCGAAAGATCAATGATAGACTGTCAGCCTCTGAGAATTTCTTACATTTAACAGGTGGCAGAATCATACATTTCATACCTTGGTTTTTGGTTGACAATTGAAATCAATTATTTTTTGCATATTAAAATACCCCTAATTTCTAGTGCCATGCTTTATTTTTAGCAAAGTTATCAAATATGTTGAAACCTTTTGTGCAGAATATTAAAACTCAACATGATTAACAAGTTGATTGTTATGAGTCATTTTTTTCTCTTCTAACAAAGAAATTTACATTTCACTCCTCTTTCTCATTAGAGAAAAATAAAATAAAAACTTTCTAGCTTATCCCTTCTTAAGCAATTGGGTTCAGGGTATTTGCACTTTGATGGTTGCAACTTTGTGCTACCATCAAGGCTGCAGTTAGTTATCTAGAAAAAACATACTGGGATTGCAAATCTTTAAATGAAGAAATTTATAAACACTATCCTGTTCCTTTTCTCTGTATGCTTTGACACAGCCAGTAGTGAGTGCAATGTGCTGAATTTTAAATGCCATGTAGGCTCCGTGTGGTAGAGTTAAAAAGTCACAGAGGCTTTACTCGATCTTATTCTCTCTGCAGCCTGGGCAGAAATAATTGTATTCAGAAATGCTTCAATATTAAAAAATAACTTGTGTTGTTGTCTGGTATGAATCTAACCTGGCGTCCCTCCCTTTACTATATGGTCTCCCATCATTACACTACACTTAAGAGCTGAGTCCTTTCAATCCACAGTTGGGATGAGGTCCCTGCCCAGAAAGCTTATAATCTATTTCCCTCCCTGCAGCAGAATTGTAGTACAATGTAGAGTCTGATTTCTTAATTTTCTAAATTCAGTCCTTCAAAAAAGTCACTGTTAAACACAGGCAAGGTTTCTTTTGCAAATACCTTATCCAGAGGCTTCAAAAATCCTAAATGTGAAAATTCACAATCTCAGACCTGTCGAGGTTATATATAACTCAATGTATATACAACAGTCCCTATCCTGTTTGTAAGTTTCTGTGGTCTGAGCTATATTTAGCCCGAAAATCTGACTATATCGTGCAATTCAGATTTTTTATTGCTTTTATGGAGTTTTTCCCTGATCCTAATAAATTGTGCTTTTTTAATAACAAATAAGGTGAAATCATGGATTCTAGTTTGCTCAACTTTTTTATTTTAAAAAATCAGATAAGTTTGAATTTTGATAAATAACA
>CM044443.1:93170376-93187230 GCA_024363595.1 Xenopus borealis
TTTTTTTGGTGTTGCTGTTCCTTTAAAATTGCTTTCCTTTCCAATTAAATAGAGGTATCAGTACATGTATCGGACCTGTTATCCAAAATGCCTGTGATCTGAGGTTTTCTGGATAACAGGTCTTTCTGTAATTTGGATCTTCATGCTCTCAGTTTACAAAAAACATTGTATTGTCTTTAATAAGGATTATATGATAGTTGGTATCATTGGGGTACAAATGGTACAAGTTACAGATTTATTATTTCACCACAGAAAAAGGAAATCATTTTTTTAAATAATTATTTGATTACAATGGAGTCAATGGGATATAGTCTACTAGAAAATCAATTAAACATTTAATAAACCCAATAGGCTGGTTCAGCCTCCCATAGTTGGGATTAAGTACAAGGTAATGTTTTATAATTACAGAGAAATATATATATATATATATATATATATATATATACAGTATGTATATATTTTTTTAAATTTGATTATTCAGATAAAGCGGTGTTGGTGGGAGACGGCCTGTAATTCAGAGCTCTCTGGATAACAGATTTCCAGATAACAGATCCCATACTTGTATTAACCTTTGTTTAAGTGTTATATGGGGTCTTTGGTAGTCTTGACTTTAGTTACCAGGTTAGTTTATGGCCACGTTTTTATAGTGGGATTCTCCATCTCCCCACTTGATAATGCAAATTAGCAGCTTCTTATCCCTGAACAACATTACATTTCAAGCTATAAGTTCCAATACATACTTCTGGTCTGTAGAATGTGGGTGGTCAGCACTCTGAGTTAAATTTCATGGGAAAGTGCATACACATACAGACAGGTATCACAGAATCATAGAAAAACAACATTTAAATGATATGTCTGTATACCAAACACCTGCATTCTAAAATAACTGGAACAGTTTGATGGATATTAATACAGATGCATGCAAAAAATATAGTTCTACTATAAATATTCCAGTTAGTTTCCCATTCAATCTGTAAAACTTAGGTACTAAGAAGCTTTAAGGGGAGGCCAGTGGACGGCTAGCCATTAACGAACAAGTTTCACATTTCTACAACATTCACTTGTTTTGGAACCATTAGGCAAAAATAGATTTCACCTCATTTTCATAGATGTTCTGAGAAATGTGTCATAAAACCTGCAATTATTCATGTCTTATATTACAATGGACCAGCCTACTCCACCATAACCTTATGTCAAGAGTACCCATACTTTACTAAAGCGAGGTCTACTTTTCATGATGTTGTCCCATTATAATCTACAGCCATAAAAGCGTTGTTTGCATTCTTTTCCATGTAAAATATTACTTGAATATTGAATTATGAGAAAATATATATTTTTATATTAAACAAAAAACTATTTCTTATGTAACCTAATAGTAATAATGATAATATCTGAATGAAAAGAAAGAAACAGGCAGGTGATTTAGTCAAGCTGTTTATTGACAGTGTCTTGAGATCTGATCTGATTACCAGCTAAAGGTCTACTGGTAGATTCCCATCTACCTTTTGGGCACCCCTGCCTTATGTCAATCCATAGTTTTAAAATATGGAACTTTCACCCCTTCATAAATACTCTTTTAAAAATCCCATAGAAATGAATGGAGGGTGGCGGTATTTCACACTAGTGGGCTGTAATGATCTCTCACTTCATTCTTTGATAAATATGCCCAATTGTGAGGTCATGTATACATTTTTCTATCATGTTTTACTGACCATAAGTAGGGTTATACATTAAGCAGAGTGATAATTTTATAATATAAAGCCATTCCTGACCATTAGGAACTTGGGCCTTATTGGTTTTGCAGGTCTAAAGTTTTTGAAAAATCTCAGCCTTACTTTGATCCCCAAAACTAAGAGCCCCAAATTGTGTCTGCTTGGAATCACATTTCTTATAGAATGAACCACTTCAGATACTGTGTGTCCTACCGCTAAAAGATTTTATTTCTGTCCAAAAAATTTACATTTACCCCTACATATGAGTAATGGTATAAGTAGCTTTTGAATGGTATAAGTAGGTCTTTGTTCAGATGGGGAACTATCAGAAATATGTTGGCATTTGTGGGAAATGGATAGACATGTTAAACCTAATGATTCCTGTGACATTTTCCTCCAATGTATTCTTATTGTCTTACACAGTCTAGCAAGAAGTATAAAGGCATCGGCTATATGTGAAGCAGGTCTGACTGTTGAAAGGGTTGAAAAATAACCGCAGAAAAGCAGATATATATTGTTTGTGTTAAATTTCATCCAAGACATCCTTAAGTATTAAAATCAACTGTGAACATCTCTGGAAAGAGAATGGTTCTACCTTTAGCTACTGGAATAATTTAGCTGAAAGTCTTTATTAAAAAAAAATATATAAAAAAAACATGAGAACATATCATTGTATTAGAATTCCTCTTAAACTATGTAATATATAGCTGTGTGTGCAAAAGAAATTATACCAGATTATTATCTCAGTGAACACACAACCAGCATTTTCCTTTTTAATGTAATGGCTTTTCCATATGCCAGCTCACATTAAACCACCTAAAATAATTTCCACAGGCACTAGTATAAGAAACCAGCTAAATTACCCTCTTAACACATTTCAGAATGTTTCCAGCTCTGTCTTTCTTCCATGGGAAATGTGTTGATGATGTCAGAGGATCAGTTGGAGACCCATAAAATGAACATTATTTCTGTGTATGATGACATGGCCATGAGCACAGTATTTTGGCATAATGGACACATTTTTAGTTAAGTATTTCACAAGCAAGAGCGCCCTTGTGATTAGAGACCCTAACACCCTATAATTTTCAATGGTCTGAGTTATTGGTCTCGAGTTGGGTTAAATCCATGCAGGTCAAGCACTAATTAAGTAAGAGGAAGGTTGTGCTAATTAGAGGAGCAGTGCTCTTAAAATACTCTGAAGGAATATACATACAAAAATAATTTATGAAGTTTCCCTTTGTTTTTTCAACTGGTAATAACATTATAAAACACTCAGAGGGAATTTAACATGGAGAAATTGGTTGGTAGCACAGTGATATTTTTTTGTGTTCTGTTTTACTGTTTGATTCCACTTATTCCCTTCCTTTTTAAAATAGCTGCACATCATCAGTTATATTTTAAAGCTACAGTCTACTTGAATAAACTTGCTGCCTCCAGTTATTTTAGTTAGTTTGATAAAAAAAAATAGAGGTTCCTTTACCAAATTAGAACTTGCAATTTAGAATACAAATAGCAACAAACACTTTTTTTGTTTTTTAAAAAGGGATGGAACTAAAAAAAATCTGAAATAAAATGAGCTATTGTTTGATTTAGTTATTCTTAGTTGTCACAACATGCTTGTATGCAGTTGTTTTGTGAAAATGGCTCCGACTTTTGCTTTCTATGCTAAACCTCATGGTTACGTATACCAAAATGTATAAAAAATTCTCATTCTAAGACTAGGAAATAGAATTCTAGCAATAGGAAAGTTCACCCAGCATTATCCAGTTAGATTTACAGATAGATAAGACTTTCATTTTGCAAACAGTCCAACACCGGTTAGAAGATGGTAACTTCACAAATGGGACTAACTTCACCAGCTGTGTCAGTGAGGGAATTTCCAGATGATTTCAGTGCAGAAGTGTCCAGTCAGGCCTGTGTCAGTTCATTCAGTATATTCTTCCTTCCTGTGCTCTTCTTACTGTAAAGCCACTGGAACGCCACCAGTTTTGTTGCCTGCCCTATCCATTTTATTCTGCTTTATATATAAACACATCTTCGTGCATTTTTTTTTATTCCAGTGTCTGCCAACTCAGTAGTCATTGGTCTTGCTAGAATTCCTTCATTGATGCGATAAAGCTTTGTGAAGTCTCAGAAATCAGTATGAGTTATATTTCATCTCACAAATGGCATTTCGATAGATGGTTTCCATTTAAAATAGTTTGTTCTGAAAAGTACTGTCTGTATTGGGTCTATCTGGATGTAGGTGATGTTTCCTCTTCCTATTTCCTTTGTAAGTTACTAGGCCTTTGACTTTGGATACCTAAATTGTAGTTTTATCCTCTTCACTATACCTAATTAGTTGCCATAGGTAACTGCACTGGGGCAAGTTGGCACTTTTCTTCACCAATCAGCTTCATGGTTGTTTGTTTTATCCATTAAAACATCCCACATAAAATCAATTAACTGGACCATTGTGAGAAAATTTGAACAAAACATTTTAAGATAATTAATAATACAGTGAGAAAGCCCTAAGACCACAAGTATATATATATATATATATATATATATATATATATATAACATCTGCCTTTCAACAATGAGGCAATATGGTTGCAATACAACCTACCTACTTATGATACATGCTATGCTCTGAATATAATTGATAAAGCAGCATTTACAGGGAAATTGAAAAGGATAGAACATTAAATATTTATTCAGATGTATAATATCAAAATTGCTACAACAAACATCAATCAGAGCATGCAAAAAGAGAGGAAATAGGAAGCAAACAATACAATATACATGTTTTAGAAAGCAGGGGATAGATAGTTCTTGCCAAGGAAATATGTCAAGAAGAACAAGAGGAAAGTAGGAAAGGGCGTCATAGGATTAATGATCGGGTCAGACTGGCCCGGTGGGACACCAGGAAAAAATCCTATGGGCCCGGTCCAGACCCCTCTCCAGATCACCTGGCTCCGTTCATACATGCACTTCGGCGCACTAGGGGTGCCAGGGGCCCCCCAGTCTGACCCTGGCCATGATACAACAGAACTGCAGAAAGAAAATAAAGGAAGAAAAACAGTATCAGTATTTTACTCAACTAGAAATGCTTGTGTTTTAGTGTATGAATATAACAGCAATGGTGTGTAACAAACACACACACAACTGTTATTTAGAATGTTCTGAAAGGCAGCAATGTCATTGCCCTCAGCATATATTATAAATAAACATTTCATTCTTGGGGGCTTTGCTGTTTGTAAGAATAATAAAATACTGTGTAACATGCTTCTGCAAAATTCCATGTTGATATCAAAACAATTGTGTTGGTTGTTTAATAGCTTGGTGCATTCTAGTAGAGTTTATGGAAAGAAGACCCCAACCCCCAACATTTTTTATATAACAGATTCCAAACTTGCAGAGTCTATGTTACAGAAATTAAGCAACAATAAAAAAAAGCTTGCAAATACACAACTCCTACTCTTATACCAGCATTCTATATGCTCCCCACTGAATTATTCATATTGCATTGTTGTGTCTTTCCGTTTGTTTATTTCATTAAGAAGCTTAATACTGTGTTTGCTCTCAGAATATTCTCTTGTGAGGAATATCTGTAAGATTTGTACCAAATCTAAGCCCCACATAATGTTTCATATTTTGTGACTCAATTTGCTTATGACAATTTCATGTGATATTGTCAATTGAAAAAGATTCAATAACGCATAATATACTATTCTCATTGAAATATAAAGTGTTGAAATAACACAATTCTGGCATTTATATTAAAATGTTATGTATGAATGCATTGTTTTCATTACTTTATGGCTAAAATATCATATTTTATATACTGAACTTATTGCATCAGTTTAAAGTTTCAGCTTCTCAGTAGCAGCAGTGATCCAAGACTTCAAACTTGTCACAGGGGGTCACCATCTTGGAAAGTGTCTGCGACACTCACATGCTCAGTGGGCTCTGAGCAGCTGTTGCGAAGCTAAGCTTAAAGGTTATCACAAATTATCAAGCAGAAAATAAGGTTGACCTGTAATATAAGCTGATGCTATAAGGCTGATTATTCAATTCTGATGCAAATTGCCTTGGTTTTGAGCTTCCATGTAGTATTATATATATAAATTACTAATCAGCCTTATATTGTGACATTTATATTCTATGTGTACTATATATTTTGAGTTGGTCCCTAAGCTCAGTAACTGATAATAGCACAGTGCATGTGCAGTGAATCTGCAGAAAAGAAGATGGAGAGCTACTGGGTATATTTAGAGACACAGATCTTTATTGCTAAAAGGCTGCAGTTGCCTTGGGCTGGTATAGAAGCCCAAAACAAAATGTACAACATTTCTAGTCTACTTCTTTAGTTAAGCTTTAGTTCCCCTTTAAGTGATCTATATAAAGCCACCATAAACACCCTTATATTTGTCAGCTGCTTTACAAACTGAATATGCTGAAGAATAGAGTTTCTACCTTCTTGTTCTAACTTTAAAGGACACTTGACTCTGCTTCACAGTCACTTGTCTCTTGCCCATGTCTCCATCCAACATAATTGTTGTAGGCCTTTGCAAGATCAAAAATTAAAAAAAATTCCCATATGCAATTTGACCTCAGAATAATTGGACTTCTGCTTGATCTCTTTGTTGTGCATTTAGCAACACTTCTCCTGATCCCTACTGCATGTTTTCTCTTACTCATCATCAGGAAAGGCTTTTATCAGTCAGATTCAAATATACTTCATCTCCATGAATATATTTTCTAGATATGTGAAAGGGTGGCTTGTTTATCTGTTGAAGAGATTTAGATGCTTTCAAGGAATTTAGAAATGTATGTATATTTGGTTGGCTATATAAAAATGTGGATTTTATTATAAAAGTATGATTGCCACCATGAACAAAAAACAACTTCACTGTGTCATAGCATAAAATTCATGGGGCACTGAAACACTAATGTTTTCAGGTTTTCATAAAAAAATGTCACCAGTTGATGTTGGATGGATGGAAAATAGTGTCTTGGATGCTGCTCCAGAATCTCCCATTATTTTACATCTGAGTTGTTATCTGATGACTGAGATGCGCATGTCATGTGTTTTACATGCTTTTTTTGGTCAGTAATGTTTACAGTGATCAGTATTAAATATTTCCTATGGGTTGTTATAGTGGAAATTAAATGATGATGGTGGCCATTTAGATTAACTTTTATTTTTTTGGACATATATCTGGATGAATGAACCTAAAACATGCAAAGAAAATACACACATTGTAATAGAGGACTTAGAAGCCTTCATTGAAACACTGAGCCATGTAGATCTTTTTATTTGCTGTTGTTTCTAATTTTTCTTATTGCAACCTGAAACCCCAGTGGCAGGGGCAGATTTATCAGTGATAAAATGTTGAAGTTATGTGATTTTTTTTATCTGTAATAAATTAGAATTTATTCACAACTTGAAAGAGGTATTTTATTAAAAAAACTTGAATGTTTAATATTCGATCAAATACGAACAATCCGAAAATTTGAATATAATTCGAATTGAGTTTTCCTCCACAAAAAAGCCCCTTATGTCAAGAAGGCAATTCAACATATTTAAATTGTGCAACAGACCTCTGTCATTGACTTGTAAATTATATTCGAACTAAAACTGTTTCCAGGGTTGAGATGTGATAAATCTCATTCAAATTCGGATCAAAACAAATTTTTGCAAATTCAAATTACAATTTTCCATTCAAACCTTAATAAATCTGCCCCATAATGAACATCTATATTCTATGCACAATTTTATTACCAAAAGGATATTTTCTGGCATAAAGTATTACAATTTTGGAATTTGTATCTAATGCAGCATTTCATTTCAGCAACCCTAATCCTGAAGATGGCACATTGACATCTATTAAAATTTATCTAATCACTCATTAATTCCAGAAATATGTTTTGCAATAATTAAAGCAACTCCTATGCTTGCTAATGTATGAAGTACTGCATTGGTCTTGCTGGCATTTTTTACACAAGCTTAATAATTAATGTCAACGTTATTTCTGGTGTGTAGCTAGTTGTTTTCATATCTGTTAAAATCAACTGTATATCTTAATTTTGCTCAAAGCATTGTAGTTTTAGAGCTGCAGCAGCACATAGATATAAACCCTACTGTCTAGGGAGAGCTTTAGGCAGTTGTGTTGCTGTACAAACCCATAGTGAAAAATAAGCAGCAACACAACTTCTTTTGTATCTCGAGAAGATGCAGCTTTAAACAAAACTCGTATAAAAATGGAGTTTCCATTAGACTGTTGTTGCCCTTTTTACCTTGACTCTCAGACCATAAATTAAGACTAGTACATAACTACTGCAGTTGCATCAAACCTAGTATCTCTGTTGCTTATATCAAATGGCCCCCAACAGAGACTACTGGCTGAAAGTCACTGAGCTCAATAAACATAACTTTAGGCGCAATTTCTTATAAATATCACAAAGTCTGGCAGTCTGTAGCTCTTGTCACATAGGCACCTGATGAGAACATCCCTTTTTAAAGTCACTAAAGAGTCTCTACTCAAAGTCCCTGATTTTGTAGCTATTCAGAATACCATACCAATGTAAATATTGCCTACCTTCCCCCCATGTTTTTTGGAGGTTACATGTATATTTCTTACACCTTGGGGAACTTAGTAAGCTGAATAACACAAAATATGAGCAGCAAATCATTGTGAATAATATTTTATCTATGTTTACTACTGGTTCTTACCTTATAAAAGCAATACAAAAGGAACACCTCTTTCTTACCTATAGCTAGCACAATGTGTATGAAAATGCATAATTTGATCAATTACATAAATTATTATGTATGCAATATGTAAAGGGACTTGAATGACTTATGTACTTACAAATATATTTCTCTTTGTGGCCTTTAATAGTGTCCATTAATACCAGACAAATGTAGGCTTGTAATACAGTATGAATGGATATGGTTAATATAAAATGTTTGTATTGTCACTACACAACACAGTGCCGCCTTCCTTAACATTGAATAAAGGAGATATTATAACTGTGTAAATTCAATTAGGATTTGGCAATCCTTATTTATTTTTGCATTACATGCTGTTTTAACTTTCAGTAATGCAATTTTTAATGCTTTGTAAGTAGGTATAGAACTATTATTTACAGTACTTGTCCTGGAAACAATTCATAACTCGACCAAGTTTTCTTTGAACATGATACCTAGATACCAGATGTAATCTGGCAAGTCATAACAAAGCTCTGGTATTAAGTTTCAGTTAGAATGTGTCTTTACCAGTCATTCTGATAGCTTTTCTGTTTCTTTACAGTGAAACAATTCATGCAAATGCATGAAATCAGATGTCATTTGAATTTTATACCTATGGGCAAAATCGTACAGAAAATATGTCTATGAATTGAGTCAATCCACAGATCAGCTGAACATAATGAAATTGAATCTGTTCAGGAAAATAAAAGTGGACGGAATATCCCAATGTTGCCAGAAAATGAAGTATAATTTGATGGAGGCGAGAGGATAAATGTTTGAGAAAAAGGATGCATTTACTATAGAGTGTATCCCGGCTAATTCAACACTGAGAGATGAAAAAAGCTCTACTTTAGCTGAAGAAGATGGAGATGTGAGCTGCAAGTACCTTTTGATTCTTTTCTTGACATAACATCTCAGTGCACACAATCCCACAAAAGAAATAAAGACATCATACCTTTCATTTCTTTATGCTCTTACATGTGTGCGAATTGGACCTTATGTCACGGTAAATATATGCAGCCATAACCTTGTGTCTCTTTTGTTACCTTGTATATAGAGGAGGGCAATGAAAACTGACAACTGTCCTCCTTTGCTCCTTCTAATAGTGGGGTGGAGAGGTCATGCTTCAGTATTAATTCTGAGGCAATTATCATACGTCTTCTAGATGAGTTTAAAATACATTTTAAGATAGAAAAGGTTCTGACTCAAAGATATCATTATGTGTTCATGTCTTAACATAATATACATGTTACATTAAAAATTGTATACTGTAAGACTCATTTATGAAGTGGCAGGCACAAGTGCTGATGCAAAATGGGTTAATATTGCACTCATTAGCATCACGCATACATACACTGGCACCTATCATTTGCACAGTGCAAGTCTGCTCTGGTTGATACTTTTGAGCACAGGGGAGCTCTGTGATCTCACAAGTAAAAAAAAAAGCACACCAGCATAATGCCATAATCATCATGACCCACCAGTATGCTATCCATCATTGGGGACTTATCACTGCATACTAAAAGCAGTTAAAAATCATTTACAAAATAATAACTTTCCAGTATTAGGGTGCAGATCTGGAGCACATAGTACGATTTGCCTCTTTTAATAAATTGGATCCAGAATTGTATAAAGTCATAAAGAATGGATGACACACAGCTGTTTTGTGGTTTGAGTAGGAATACTAGAACAAAACTAGAAAACATACATTATAAGTTGATTTTAGAACAACTAGTTTAATTTATCAACATTCTCATTTTAGTGGTTTTAGAAACCATGAATTATTGCTATTATTATTAATAATAATAACATGTAGTTTTAGAGTATTTTTAGAGTGATTTATTTTCTCTAAAACCATGAATGCCCTGAAAATATCCCAATATAAAAAGCACAAATGCTTTTACCTGATGAATTTATGTATTACAGTTTTTCATGGTTTTTACACTTAGGGGCAAATTTACTATTATTCCCCAAAATTAGCTCAATCATATTCGAAATTCGATAAGCATTCGACCATCGAAAGCTTATCAAATTGTTTCAGGCTATCAGTTTGTACGCCATTCAATTTCTCGATGAATTCGTACGATCGGATACCGATCGTTTGATTTCACGAAAAAAATCGTAAAATTTCCTTCGAGCATCCGAAAAATTTGTTCGATTTGAACGATCGAACGCTTCGAGCAGGGGGGTTCCCATAGGCTTCTATTGCAATTTGGTAGGTTCAATCTGGCGAAGTAGGCAGTCGAATAATTTTAAAATTTTGAATCCTTCGATCATCGAATGATAGAATGATCGAATATCCGATCATTCGATCTATTCGATAATTTGGTATTCGATGATCGAAGAGGCCAAATTAGAATATCCGTTTTTACGAAAAATTCGTACGATCGTTATTCGATCGAACTTCAATCATTTCACATGAATTTCATAAATCGGCCCCTTAATAAATCTTGAATGTTTGAGAAAAAAATCATGAAAAAACAGGTATTTGAATCTTAGTAAATTGGCCCCATAGCATTGCAAGGAGTGATGGGCTAACATCCTAGTGATTCTACCTCATTAGTGATTGGCTAATTGACCTCTACAACAATGTAATTAACTTATCAACCTCCTTCCATTTTGATATATATACAGATTTGTGAAGGGGCAACTTACTAGCTATGGAGGACTTTGTTGTTTGTAAAAATAAATCCTCTTCATGATAAAGGAACATTACTTGACAATAACATTCTACTACACACTAGATAATTGTCTCCCTGTACTGGGAAAAAAATATTTATGTCACATAAGTTTCTATTACATGCATGGGTAATTTTTTTGGGGTCATGCAATTAATAAACCTTTGTAGACCAAACTCAGTTCCCTAGCAGTGAATTGCCCATCATCACTGAACACATTTTTTGGAATGTTCCATAAGAAACTGAGCTTTGTGCGACCAGATTAAATCAACCAGGGACCAGATGAGACCTCTGGATCAACCAGCAGTTAGGTGGATTATATACAGACTTAGACGGTTCAACTTGATGGACATTTCTCTTTTTTTTCAACCTAACTTACTATGTTAATATGAGAATGAAAATCCCAGGATGTAGTTTCCTAGCTGTTTCATAGCCGTGGTTCTAGTATTCTAGAACTCGAAAGGCCACTGTAATGCTCATTTAATTTGTTCTGCGTCCCTTCCTTCACTGGTTCCTTCTGAATAGTCCATTATATACTGCATTTCTCTTCTCTTTACCTAAATGAGTGTACTGTATGAGATTTAGGTAAAGGTAAAGATATGAGATTCATACCTGTGCACGTATTTTTCAGCCATATAATTATATACACACACACCATTTCAAAAATATAGGAAACAAATGGAAATATCTTGTTGTCATTCATCTCAACTACAAAAAGGGGCAATATTCTGAACTCTTTTTCAATCACAATGGTAATATTCTTTACTGCCTACTGCAGTACAGATTTATGTTATTGCAAGACGCTCCAGGAGAGTAGTTGGCTGCCAGCCAAGCTGGAGTAACATTAGATTAAAAGCCACCAGGCTTAGTTTAAGGCTACAGCTTGCACAATGTATGGATATGTATTTAATACTGATACTATGGTGAGATGACCACCTGTCTGTGAGAGTCTTATTTGTTATCTGAATGGGCCTACTGGGACTCCAGCAAGTCAGTTGGCAGTCACCCAGAACTCTGGAAATTCTTCTCCCTCCCCCTGATCTGTTGGTTCATGAAAACGGATATCTGGTCTCATCACTACCCAGTCTGATGAGGATTAATTAGGCTTTGCAACAAAGGAAAGAAGGAAAGCCACAGGTATGCTTTCTGTTGAAATTAATGCCAAAATTATAAAACAAGACACTTTAGGTTAAACATTGTTTTCCTTTAGTTAATATTCTGGGTTCATAAATAAAGAGATTAATGTCAGTGTAATTGAACTGCACTCCGCCATTGATTCTTAGCCTCTTGTCCCTTAGGCTGCATGGTGAGCCAGAATGAAACACAGGATTCTATTTAAGACTCATTCATGCAGCAGCTGGGAGCATTAAGGGGAGAATAAGAGGGAAGTGTCTAAGCATCCTGCAGTTTATTTATTTCTTGAGGATATTTATACAAGACAAATCTCTGAGCACAAGTGTTGATATCTGTTAAGCATGAGATGGGTTTAGGAAGAGTTTGGCTAAGGCACATGCATTGAAATGGCAATCTTCTCTCTTGTCAGGTCATGGAAAAATGTCAGTACATTTAGCTCTCATAATAAACTCCACACCCAGCCTTAACTGAATAGCATTTCTAATAAGGTTTATTTCCTCATTTGTACATGAAGCCAGTAGTGTGAGAAGGCCCTTAGAGAGTTGATATAAATATATACAGTAAATCCAGAGCTGATATGAATGCAAGCACTGCATGTTTCTTAAGATTTTCTAATAAGATAAAAGATATGGATAAACTCCCGGTTCTGCGCGACCACTGCCCAGAGCCATTAGCAGCATGCTGTGAAGCTGACCTTTGAGCATAATATTTCATGAGATATCCATGCCTTGAATATTATCTGTTTGGTCTCCTCTGATAGATGCAATCTTCTTTCATGCCTTGCCTCTCGCATAACGTACTATGGCCACTGCAGCTATTCGTACTGGCTATCTCTTCTCTGGAGCAATTAGATTATTCTTTCTTAATGGTTTATAATAAAGTTGTAAACCAGGTGATTTTGAAAACGGATTTTTGGGTTAGCCGGTTTAATTTTTTATCCTACTTATTTAAATTACATTTATCACTGATGGCTTTTTCCTGATTGAAATCATACTGAATTATGCAACTCTACAATAGTCACCTAAGTTGCAAAGTAGCCCCATAAAATATAAATGTTTGCATCTTTAAACAATCCAGGGAGAACAACAATAGCCATTATGGAGTTAGGAAAATTGCAGTTTAATTTGCAATTTAATTTGCTTTCCACTGGATCTACCTAAATATTAAATGAATAGAGTTATGTTTTTATCAACCTGTAACAAACAGGTTTGGATTTATATTCATTTTAGTATACATTTAATAGCTGGAGGTCCCGCCAAGACTGCTGTTTCAGGGGCTTCTGCATCCCATGGATGTGAGTAACATTCAGTTTGATGCTATACTAACATTATTGCCCCATGATGCTCCAGAAAGCACCCTGGCCACAAAGACATAAGGTTTGTCTCGTTCCCCTGTAAAACTGTTAAGGCACCTTACACAAAAATGTTTCTTTCACTCATGATTAGTGGTTGGCTGAAGCCATTTATTGTCAGACAACTGTGTTTACTCTTTTTAAATCATAATCACCACACAAACTACCCAAATGACCCTGATCAATAGTTTACATACCCTGTATACTGTACTAGTATAGTGCTTTAATCTCTCCATTTGTTGGTAGCTTCCCTGAATACAAATGTCACCCTCCACCCCTAGAACATTGCAAAATAGTGACCTATTACTCTACATATTCAGAACGGGAATACACACAAAATCATTAACCAGCTGCTGTCTAAGACAAAAGGTGACAATTTTATATATAACATTTGCAAAGAAATAGTTGTGCTAGGGAAATTCAACTCGGAACATAAACTTAAAACTGTAATTGGAGGCATAGGCATGGTCAATACCAGTGGTCCCCAACCAGTGGCTTATGAGCAACACTTTGCTCACCAACCTGTTGCTCTCAGTGTCCTCAAAGCAGGTGTAGAACCAGATGTAGTGCCAAACAGAGCCTCCTGCAGGCTGCCAGTCCACATAGGGGCTGCTAAATAGACAAACCCTAAATTTTGCACCAAACAGGAACATTTTTCATGCTGGTGTTGCTCCCCAACACTTTTTACATTTAAATGTTGGATACCCCTGGTCTTTACTAAACTTTATTCTTCTTTTTTACTGGTTGTGCCTGCTGATAGATGCACCTCCTCATACTGTTGCTGTATAGAGAATATTGTCCTCAGATATTTGTTTATGACGGTTAATTATTACACAAATAATTGCATTATACTGATGAGCCAGTGCTATTATTTTCTTGATGTTACGTGTCTGACACATTTTTGTTCTTTGTTCTTACTTAATTATAATGGCTTATTAAATTCAGTGCCATAATCTTCTATAGTAATAAGCATATAAAGTATATAAATGCTTTGCTTGACTCTACTGTTGACGCTTCTCAAACAAGAAGAAAAAATGGTAATGCAGTTAAATGGCTTGCATTTACATTAACAACAGAAAGTTTTATTAATGCTTAATAATGCTAAATACAAAGGGGCAAATTTACTAAAATTCACCCAAAATCCCTCGAATCTCTTCGAAATTCGATAAGCAATCGACTATCGAATGCTTATCGAATAGTTCTAGGCTATCTTTTTCCTCGATATTCGATTTCTCAATGAAATAGTACGATAGAATACCGATCGTTCGATTTCACGAAAAAATCGTACTTTTTCCTTCGAGCCTTCAGAAAATTTGTACTATTCGAACGATAGAGGTGTTCGATCGTACGAATGGTATTCCAGCAGGTGTTTGTAAAAGAAGCCTATGGGGGGGGTTCCCATAGGCTTCTATTGGTATTCGGTAGGTTCAATCTGGCGAAGTAGGCAGTCGAATACATTTTAATTGTAAAATCCTTCGATCATCGATTGGTTGACTGATCGAATATTCGAGCATTCAATCTATTCGATAATTCGGATTTTCAGTATTCGATGATCGAAGTGGCCAAATTTGCATAATCGATCCTCCGAAAAAATCCGAATTTGATTGAACTTCGATCTCTTTGCGTGAATTTTGTATATCTGCCCCTAACTGTCGATATCCTTAATCCCTGTTTGACATTTTTGCAATTTGCCTGCCAGTCCTTGCATCATAGGTGCAAAAAATGTGAGGAATACAGCTCCTGGCCTTCTGAATCTGTTTGGCACAAAAATGCTAGAATTCTGGGGAAAGCATGTTGCATTTGTAGATTAAAGAAAAAAACATGGCACATTTGCACTCAATTAAATGAACCCTTTTATTAAGCATTTAATTACTCTGTATTACAAAAGGTACTCAGGGAAAATAATAAAGGTTTGACTTTGATTATTGTGCAGCCTAAAGCAAAAATATATGAAATGACAGAAGTTGCTTTCAGGGACATAGTAAAAATGCTGGATAAATCTGAAATTCATCTTGCTCTTTTTAGAATATGACAGCAGTGGTCACAGCACAACACTGGTCACTGTTTCAGTCTAAGACAGAGAAGAACTATCCCCTCCAGTCACACAGGCTTTTCCACAGCTGTCTAAGTGCTTAATGTTCCATCTTTGCTATTTAGCAACAGCTTGTAACTACCCTAAAGTGTTGTGCCATAATTATATGTCCAGGCAGATCTGTCTTGCTAGACCTTGGTCTCTAGAGGTTCCACCACACCTTATAAAGCAAACACACAACTGACAGCAAAAGCAGCACAGTTCCATCTTTCCCACATATCGGTACACAAAAACCCAGACATTTCATTTTACTATTTATTCATCTTTTGCATTTGTGACTCTATTTTTTTTATATCATGAGGTGATTAAACCTAGTAATAAAATTACAGAAAGATACAGTAAATGGCTTGTAGGATTTATAACATATATATTGCTGTGAACAGCAAAAATGAATCAGTCTAATATTACATTGATTATACAAATGCAGCACTATTATATTATAATTGTTTTCTATAAATAATATTGGGATTTGCTGCATTACATTTTACATTAATTAAACCTGTAGAGAAAAGTTAAGTTAAGGAAACATAACCAAAATTACATATCAAAAACTGATATGGGAGCTGTTATCTGGAATGCTCAGGACTTGGGGTTTCTGGATAACGGGTCTTTCTGTAAGGGGATCTTTCTACTTTAAACTTTAAAATTAATTAAATACATTAGGATTATTCTGCATCCAATCAGGAACAGGGATTGCTATAACAATGAATGCAGCAATTTGATTGGTTTCCATGGGTTACTGCCCATGGGCAAAGTTTCCCAGTGTTGATAAATGACCCCTGTGACTTTTTAGTCCAAATCCATGAAAGTCAGCAAGAGTTTTTTTTTCTTATGGAAACTTTTTTGTCGAAAAGCATTAGTCAATAGCCGTTTTTTCTTATGGTGACCTTTTTGTCTCTGCAACTTTTTTGTTGCAGCAAATTTTTGCAGCAGTTTAGTGAAAAATTCTCTCATCACTAATAATGATCAGGAATTAGGAAAAATACCTTACAATCATAGCTATACTAGTTAAATATATAAGTATAAACCTTGGGTATCATGTTCCAACAAAAGGTTTTGACAACTGTTTAATAGCAAAAAACGAAGGCTAGTCTTATCTGAGAAGAAATCATGAACCAGTGCAAAAAGTAGAGATAAGAGAAGAAACCAAG
>CM044443.1:93191287-93212521 GCA_024363595.1 Xenopus borealis
TCGGATTTGGCCGAATCCTTCTGCCCAGCCGAACCAAATCTGAACCCTAATCTGCATATGCAAATTTGGAGCAGGGAAGTGAAATTGCATGACTTTTTGTTTCAAAACAATGAAGTAAAAAATGTTTTCCCCTTCCCACCCCTAATTTGCATTTGTAGGGTTCGGATTTGGTTCAGTATTCGGTCAAAAAAAATTTGAAGCCTCTCCAATTTGCCTCAGAGTGGGAAAAATTCCTTCCTGACTCCAAAATGGCAATCGGACTAGTCACTGGATCAACTTGTACTATAAGGTATCTTCCATAACCCTGTATTCCCTCACTTGCTAAAAAGCCATCCAACCCTTTCTTAAAGCCATCTGATATATCAGCCTGATTCAGGGAGAGAATTCCACATCTTCACAGCTCTCATAGTAAAAACCCCTTTCCGAATATTTAGGCAGAACCTCCTTTCTTCTAATCGGAATGGGTGACTGAAACTAGTCAGCTGGTAAGACCTATTGGTAAATAAAACATTAGAGAGATTATTATATGTTCCTTTTATATATTTATACATGGTTATCATATCACCCCTTAAGAGCCTCTTCTACATCATGAACATCCTCACTTTGCACACTCTTTGCTCCTAGCTAAGATTTTCCATACCTTTTACCAGCTTAGTCACCATTCTCTGTACCCTCTATAATTCAATAATGTCCTGAGCACTGGAGACCAAAACTGTATGGCATATTCTAGATGGGGCCTTACCAGTGCTCTATGCAATGGAAGAATGACCCCTTCCTGCCATTAATTAACGCCCCTTTCAATACAGCTCAAGATCTTATTTGTCCTTGATGCTGCTGACTGGCATTGCTTACTATAGCCAAGTTTGTTATCTACAAGGACCCCAAGGTCCTTTTCCATTATGGATTTTCCTTGTGCAGTTCCCTTAAGGGTATAAGTGGCTTGGGTATTTTTACATCCCATATGCATGATTTTACATTTGTGAAAATGTGAAAATTGTTTCAAATAATTTGCCTTCCACAGATATCAAATTTACTGGCCTATAACTGCAAGGCTGAGATCGTAATCCCTTTTTAAATATTGGAATGACATCAACTTTTCTCCAATCCATAGGTACTATACCAGATGAAAGCGAATCTGAGAAGATAAGAAATAGGGGCCGGTCTAAAACTGAACTGAGCTCTCATAGAACCCATTATTAAAAGGAGCAACACTCTGAACCTGCATCATTTTACTATGCATTTACTTTAAAAAACTTATAAAATAACCATTTGTGCTCTGTGTTTTTAGCTGAAATGTTTATGTCCTATCTATTCTCTGAAGGTCAGCCCTCAAGGCACTAAAATTAGCTTTTCTGAAATTCATGGTTCATGTTGCCCCATATTTTTTTTTGCACTAGACTTTAAATATCCCATTATGGTCAATATTACCCAGGGGTTCAATTACAGCCACATTTGCTGTATATTCTGGGACATTAGAGATCACTAGATCCAGAATAGCATTTTTTCTGGTTGTCTCCTCAACAACCTACGACATAAAAATGCCATGCAATAAGTTTATAAACTTTTTCCCATTATCTGACAATATTGATCCAGTCAATATCTGGTTAATTAAAATATCTCATTATCATTACTTTCCCAAACCTAGCAGTTGGTATTGGCTTAGTTATAGATAAAACCCAAATGTGAACAGTATCCTAATTCATGTTGGTGGTGACAGGCTTGGATGGCTCATAGGTTAGTGCATCAGCTTCCTAGACAGTAGTTCTCTGGTTTGTTCCCAAAAGCAGACAACATCTTCATATAGGTTTAAAATTGCTGAGCTTTGGCAGTGATAAAATGCTTTGTATATTGAGTACTTCATTTCTTTTAATCAGCATGGAAAACACATTAGGTGGAGTCATAGTTGGATGTACCTTAAACTGAGGAGTCAGAGTAAGAGTCGAAGGATTTATGTATTGACTACACATCCCTGCTGATGATGTTCCCACACTTATCCCATCCTCTCCAGTAATTTGTCTACAAATGCCCTGTTTAATTCTGACAACATCACCAGAATGGGCAGGTTCTGGTATTAATAGTGCTCCCAAATGTTGGGCTTAGTTGGGAGCAGGTTGATTTATTGCAGCTTAGAGTCTGTGTGTTAAAGGTTTTCTGACCTGTACACCTATGAAATAAGGAAATAAGAAGAATGACAGGGAATATGGCTATTAAATCTGTATTTCTGTACATACTGAATTTACTGTATTAGGTCAGAGATTTGTTGACCCTGTAACAGCAATATTCAATTCCTTTAGTTTTGCCCACAACAACTTCATATCTTAAAGCTTGTTAAGCCATCTTTCGAGTACTCAGTGATGTTGTACATGCTCACTGTGCTCTGGGTTGTGAAGCAAACAGAAGGCAAGGTTACATTTTTCATAGAAGCTGATCCTACAGGGCTTATTATTAATTAATATTATAGTAAAATGGGCTTCTTTTTATGCCATCGAGGAATATAAATCTGTATGAATTACTATTCAGGACCTTGAATTTTACAAGGTACAGTATGTAAATGTATGCCAGATTGGGTTAATGTAACATCTAAGCCATTAAAGAAGCAGTAGGCAATATGGATTGCCTTTGGTATATAATGTTATGTTTTGTGCTTCTTTTTATAGCTGCATTAAAACAGAGAATGGGACCTGTTATTTTATTCTTTGCCATACTGCTTACAACTTGAAACTTATGTTACTATATTTGAGTGGAAACACTTGTGTCAAAACAAGCTCTGTGCACTTCCATACAATTCTACAATACTACACAGAGCCCATACTGGTAATCTGTGGATTCTGGCAAATGCCAGAGGGGCTGCCGTGAATTGCCACAGACACTCACTAATTATTGGGCTGGTGGTGGGCAGTTTGGGCCACTGTGTACTTGGGGCCTATTTTGAATCCCAATCCAGACCTGCCATCCTGCCTCTTCTACTATATATTGCACAAGTGCATCTATTGAAACTGAAAAACCCTAGAACTTCAGCAACCCTGCCATGGTAATCCCAGGGTTCTCACAGTAGGTTGCGTCAGTTAGGCATAGCAGTCTTGGCCAAAACTATCACATGCTAGTGTCAATTTAACAATGTGCCCTGAAAGTGATCTAATCCCTAAAATGTTAGCAGCAACTTCCCAAGGAATAGTTGCAAATTGTACCTCAAAAATGAGAGGGGACAAAAACGGAACAAAAAATATTGCAGCGTTCAACAATAAATTGACACTATCAATGCATTACTGGTGATCATCCAGTGATTTTTAACAAGTGAGGTAAAAGTATATATAAAACCTTCTAAACACCATGAATTAGCAGTGCTGTTGTGTTCAAAGAGTAAAGGTTCTAAATAAGATGAGGGATACCCACGCAGAGTTAATGAATTCTTTTGGTCTCTCAGTTATACTCACAGAAGTTCAGGTTCAGTATTAGATTAACAGAATTTGGAAGCTGTCACCTGGATCTTTCCCTTCGTGGCAGATTCAGGCGTTAGAGTTCACGGTAACCATCTTTCTCTTCAGAAATCTTTATGTCTTCTTTCGGCTCTTTGGCGATTCCCGTGAATTTCGGCGCATGCGCAGCTGTCCAGAACCGTGAATTTACTCCAACTGCGCATGCACCGAAATGCCGTTCAATACACAAAGATTCTTATTAATTTGCTAAAATAGGAATGTACAATTGTATTCTACTCAAAGTTAGCAGGGACACAACGGTATAATAAAAGAGATTAACAATGGCCACTATTCTCTACAAAAAAGAAAACCAGATTTATTTTTGTTTTTTAAGTAAAACCTAGCAATGTTTTACATTGTAATGTGTTTATTCCCATTCTTTTCTTGCTGATCTAATTTTGAGATATTCTTGGGTGGTCTTCCAGGTTTACCAAAAGATTTTTAATTTTGTTTAAGTCAGGGGACTATGAGGGCAATTCTAGAACATTCAGCTTGTTTTCTTCAAGATGACTTTTGAGGTATAATAAGGATCAATGTGTCATCATTTTTCAGTACTTGTTTCCAAAAAGCATATGGCTTGTCGAGATGGTGTTTTGTCTTTGATGTTTGTGATACAGGTATGGCTTCCCCATGAAGCTTTTGCCTTTGCTTTTCTGACCAGCATTGGCAGTGGAAAATGCAAGCTGGAAGCATTTTGCAGTCATCCCCTGCTTTTTAAATATCCGCTATATTAGCTACATTTCAGATCCTCACTCACTTGCTTAGATGAACCTGTGGTTGTTGAGTGACAGTTCAAATTTAGGGTGTCAGAGGTTTTATTAATAAGCTCTACAATTGTCAACAGGTGAAAACTCCTAATGGCTATTATGTCTGGTGGTCTAATGAGGAATTTGGGGTCAGAGACCTTGCAAAAGCAGTTTTTCCACAGGACAAGTGGAAAATTGTGCAGACTTTTGCACATGTCACAATGACTACTATTGTTTTAAAGTTGGTAGGAATAAAATGCAACTGTGCTATTAACATACGTATATGTTTTATCACCCTGATCCCTGTAGTAGTTGTTCACTATTTTTCACTTATGAAATTAACAAAATATTTAATTTGACAAGGGGTGCCCAGACTTTTGTATTCAACTGTAGATGTCTTCTTCTTAAGGTGTCAGTTCTCTAAAAGTTATTTTCGTGATAGTTAAGGAAATTATCAAACTCTCAATTGAAATTATCAGGATTCTGCATTTCGATACACATCTGCTCCTAGTTATATAGTGACACAACAAAGTATTGCTATTCCCCAATATCCTAAAATCTATACGTTCTTCATATAACCTTAACCTACACATTGTGAAGTCCTTTTATATTTGCTTCTGTTTTAAAAAGAAAAGACAGTTGCATCTCAAAAACCCAACCAGCAAAGCCCTTTGCAGCACATTCATGTGTTTATTCCTTTTTCATTTTAGTGCTTGGAGTAATGCATGGACTTTATTCATACTGTAACGAAAGTGCCCCCTGGGTTTATGTGAAAATAATTACCCATTCATTTAATTTCTTAAATATTATTTTTCATGATTACACCCCATCAGCAGCCTTCCACAATATACAGCTATTCCATTTATTTCCTCTGGGAAATCAATACTATTTATTTTCAGCAAATTTATTGTTTACTTTCAAGACTTTCTCTTTAGAGGTTCAATATTAGACCAGCCCCCTTTAACTGCCAATAGTTATAGACTTATAAAAACACTGCCATATTGATCACTAATATGTGGCCAACCCAATTGCCTGGGAAAGGAAATAAACAATTCAACATATTTCCCCCAACCATTCTTAATACTGGGTCCCCAGCACTATTTTGTGCCTCCAGAAGGGGACCAGCCCCACAGTTTGGAAACCATTGATTTAGTGACTGGACATGAGCAAGTCACTTGTGATTTGTTTCATAATAACATTAGGTGATTATTTATCTTTATAGAGCATTAGGCAAGAAAGGGTACAGACATAATCCATATTCACTCTATACAGTTACATAGTTAATTTGGGTTGAAAGTAATATAACAATCTTTTCTTTCTCAGAGAGGTTTCAGTAAAGATAGCATTAGATTTATAAGGCCTTAGAGTGGATTACTTGGTTTCGAATTCCTGAAGTACAATGTAATGTTTTTATAGAGCTTACCCTTACAGGCTGAACACACTGTTAATAAGAAACTCTTGAAACATTAATTGTTAGCAAAGACAAACATTACAAGCCTCAGTTGTATGTGTGAGATACATTAGCAATTAAAAATCTTTTGACAAATTTTGGAGGTCACTCTGGAAAGTAAGGAAATACTTTTTAGCAGTCATGCAGATTGAAGGATCTGTAACACTTATTAAAAGCTTTAACTATATCATAGTCCAGGAGGTTCATGGAAAGACCTTGTCACCATCAGAGACACAGAATGCTTTAGAAACACAGCTGTTTTTTCTGGACTGTTTTAACTTAACTGTGAGCTACAGCAAGGCTACATTAAAAAGGCAACTGTGGCTCATCAAATAGCTGACACACAACCAGCTGAGAAATGTAAAAAAAAGCAATTTATGTCATTAAATAAATATTATGAGCCACTGATCTATGATGGACATGATATTATAGATTTAACTGACAATAGCATCATATGAAAAGCCTTCATACGTCTAACATTGCATTGATTTCTGCAGTAGACTTTAGGAGATAGCTCAAAATAACACGTAAGGCCATGGTAGAACTGAGGAAAGTTCTGCAAGATACATGAATGGATGTACTTACATAACCAAGGCCAGGACTTCCAGGTGAAAAATGAAAGGTACAAAAACGTAAGTTTTTATCAAATTTAGCAACAAAAAGATAGTTTAACCCAAAGTATGCCCCCTATTTTAGTTGGACATTGTGAATAAAGTACAAATTTTTAGCAACCAAAAAAGACCTAAAGCTGACGTCTTTCTGCAATATACAGTTGTAAGGGGATGAAATGTAACTTGGTAAGTTAATGGATAATGTCTAATTAGGTTGGCCTTTAGGGAGAGTTAGTGAGCAAAAGCAATTACACAAACGTTAAGGAAAAGTCCAAAGGGGGTGGAGACTAGAAGGTTATGAAAAGGGGAAGTTCTGTAGGAAAGGTTCGATATTGTGGCATGGGAAAAGTGGCATGCAGGGAGTCACGAAAGCTGTAGAGGCAGCCCACAAGAAGAAGTACTGAATCTAGTTAGTGAGAAGCCTAACTTGTGTCATAGCACATTCTAGGAGTGTAAACTGAGGCAGGGTAGTTAGCATGGACAGCTAACCAGCTAGCCAATCAAGAGAAAGAGGACATAGTGACCCAGCAGGTATTCCACCTAAGAGGGTAGAAGTGGATAGGTAGGACACTGGAAGAGAGACAGGCGGAGAGCAGGACTGGTGTTTGGGCAAAGCCCTGGTAGTAGGAGAAGTACTTATTGGACCCCTAGGAGGACACCGGGGGGAGGGTGAGAGTGGGAGAGGACACTGGAAGAGCCGGGAGTGTATTAAAGATGTGCCGTTGTGCATCCCATTCTGTGTACAGCTACTCATTAACTGTGTATTGTAAAATTGTGTCCTGTGGAAGAATGACCACGTTTATTTATAAGTTCTGTTGTACTGCATCTCCCAGTATCCCGTGTTTCTACATTCACTGTCTCAGCTTGCACAGTCAACATTTTATATGAAATATATGCTGAGGTCTGTCCCCTGCACACTTGGAACAAACTGTGTGCAAGGAAGTAATGATAGAACATAGGGACCTGCTGTAAATCTACAGAAAACTCTTTTATCTCTTCCAGCACAGCAGCATTACAAAGTCACAAAACCCCTGCAAGACCCCATAACTGTATATGCATCCAAGTGATCTTCACCTGAATATTCTTTGTGAGGCTGTACTGACGATCTGTACATCAATGTAACCTATGATGCTGTACATCAAGCAAAACAGATTCTACCTAGTTTTTAGTTTGAAGAACTGTTTTCAAGAAGATCCAAGTTATACAAATGTTTCCTCAGGGAATTCTGGTTTCCACTCATTCTTTGAAAACACACAGGCAGGGAAACTGTCTCATGATGGAACTGTACATGCATAGTAGGAATCTTATACCGTGAGCCTTTTGGGCAGAGACCGGTCAGGTCAGTATCAGTGTTTCGCATCACTGAAAAATTTGCAAAACTGCGAAAACAATTAGTGAAGCGCATTGAAGTCAATGGGCATCAAAATAATTTTGCTGCGTGACAATATTGACGGAAGTGACACTTTTTATATGTGCGACTACTTTGTCCAACTGCATTTAAGTCAATGGTTGTCCGAATAACATTGACGCGCAAGTTTTGATGCAGCAAATTTTCTCTCCATTTTTGCAAGAACATTTGCAGGCAGTGAAACGTAATGCATAACATATCAGTGCTATGTAAATAAATATAATCATTTGCATGTCATAATTCCTCATGTTGTTTCCAATAGTCGTAAACTGGGTTTACATTGAAGAGATCCTGGTTCATACAATAGAACCACTTGCTTCATGCAGGCACCCATGTCATTCACACATATACTGTATTCCAATAAGTTGTCTTTCAAAGTTCTTTCCTGAGATGTAGAAGTAATCTATGGAGGCAGCATTACTGTGTAGTGTATATATTTGAAAAAAAACAAAAACATAGATGAAAAAAGCGCTAAGCGTAACGAGACAGCAATTCCTACTGACCTGCACAATGTGAAATTTTTGAGTTAAGGCCTTGATACAATATTCTGTGCTAAGTGTATTTTGGTCTTTAAATGAATTTTGTCAAACCATGAAATTCTTGACCTGCAATACCCAGTGGCAGAATAACGTTTTCCTCTGTCTGTCTTTAATAATTCAGTCATTCAAACACAAGGTAGTAAATATTTTAGCTAGTGAGGAAACTTTTTTTATCTGGAATATCAAAATTTGGATATCATGTATTTACCGGTCTACCTTCGCAGTATTTCTGATTCCATAAATGTTTTACTCTGCAAAAACAGTACTGTAAAAAAAACAGGGAAACATACAATTGCTAAGATATTTTCCTTTACCTAAAAATGTTTAAATCATACAAAAAAACATTTATCAGTTAATATTACCTGGCTTCTGGATGAATTTGCAAATGAATACATTTTCAAACACAAGGGTTTTTAGTTATAATGTTTTGATCAAAAAGGTGCAAAGCCACCATACCACATCAAGGCAAAGCCCATATTGATCATATTTTTATAGGCTGCCATCTTCCTGATTAGTTAGCATGAGTTATCCTCCCTTGTTGTAGCTTTCTTTTGAAGAAAAATCTCCAGTTCCAATTTTAAAGTGTATAACTGATAAAACAGAGGACCACTGAATATGCACTGGTCAAAACTCTTATGCATGCTTGATTCAATTGATTCAGTTGCACTTTATAGTATTAGAGTTACTTATACTTCAATTAACCCTGTGTTACTGCTCCCACAATTTTTATTCTAAAAAATGTTTAGCCCAGAAAATAGTACATTTCCACTTCTGTCATGGGAAAACATGTTTTTTTTTAGCAATATGCATCAGTTATTACTGCTCATCCAGTAGAATCCTGCATTGCAATTCAGTTTTCAAAAGGACAAACATATGTTTTTAATTTTGAAATTTGATGTACGGCTAGAAATGTTCTTAGTTTCCCAGGTGCCCTCAGCCTAAGATGTGTGCTCTGATAAACTTCAGTCACTCTTTTACTGCTGCGCTGCAATCCCCTCCCCCTGGCTGTGTAAGAGGAACAAAAACTTATCTTAAAGCAAGTCCATTGTGCAGTACTTGCTCTTTCTGAAAGGTCAGAATCAGGCACAATGTCCTGAGATGACTACCTACACAGACAAAATTGTACTTTACCAGCTAGTGATGGTAGTGTCACACTGGAGGAGGAAGGGAGAAGGTTATTACTTTATGGGCACTAACTCTGTGGGCCAATAGCAAAGATATCTCACTAAGATACTAAAGATACTAGGACTTGGATACTAAGGAATTAGCAATTTGCAAGGCATGTTTAACCATAGGGAATTGTAACCTCAGGGGTTCCTACGTAGACTTGAGGCATGGTGATCTAAATTACAGAAAGACTCCCTTATCTAGAAAACCACAGGTCCCAAGCATTGCAGATAATGGATCCTATACCTGTAGCCGTACTGGTTATATTGAATATAAAATTTATTTTAAACAATGGTAGCAAAATTAGCTATTTTTCTACTTAAAATTTCAGTTATCAAATATTGTTCTACTACTGGACACAGTATTGGGAATACAGAATAGTTCTTCCCATTACATAATTTGTAAGTTCGGTTCTCAAATATGAAGTTTCACCCAACAGTTGCAAAACTATGAAAAAATATATGTACCGTGTATTTATTTGCTTACTATTTCCTTTCTTTTTTGCCAAATAGTGTTTTTCTTTTTGGGAGGCCAATCACATTGATCAGGAAGAATGACTGAAGAGCTACAATAATAATAATAAGAATAATAATAAAAAGGCAAAACCAGCATTTGCAGCATTTGTTTATATCGATTGTAAAGGAATCAAACAGACTTTAGTTTTTTGGCAGAGGGATTTGCTAAAAAAGCAAATGTGTATTGAAACTTTTTTCTCAAGCTGAGACTGCAGGTTGCTTCTTTGAAGATGCTTTACAATTTGATTAAAAAATATCTATATGCCAGAGGGCTTGATATGTCCCGGGTGTCCTATTCAGCATCTGCTGTGCATCCCTGCGCAGCCAGCAGTGGAAAACAACTCACCAGAGGATCGATTTGATAGGAAAAAAACTAAGCTATTGATGCACTAAAGCCGAGAGCCATAAGAATAGTCCTCAAAAAGAATTCTTGCTGACTCAAGGCAACAGCATATCATTTATTTTATTATAGCTTTTTTTATTCCATGGATAGCGGTTGTTTTACAGAATCTGCATAATATCAACCTTTTTCATCCAATCCCTATAGCCACTTGTTCTTTTTGAGAATTTTGTTAAATAATTCTCCATAGGTGCAGATCTCATAAAGTAAAATTTACTATTAATAATACAAAAGAGCAGGAAGTTAAACTGAAAGGATCTACTCTAGTGCACAAACAATACAACAGAGATTTCTATAGAACAAACTGTACCCCATAAATATATGCAGCCAGATAAGGAAAGCTACGTTTAGCAAACAGTCGTCATGACAATCTATCTATTGTTCTCCATTCTCGGCCAAAGAAACCATTTATTAAGAAGGTGTATTTTTGTAAACTGCCTGCTTCTCTCAATAAAATGGGTGCTGGCAGCTTATCAAGAGGCAGCAATTTGTTAGCATTTTTATTCCCTGTATTTTATGGTATAATAATATCTAATATAATTATTCTTGGTATTGTCACTGAATTGCTGAAGTCATTTTGTTTCCTGCCTTACAAATCATTTTTTAGAAATATTTTAAGAAATTGTTTATACTACAGCAATATATTTTTAAAGGAATTGTTCAGTATAAAAGTAAAAACTGGGTAAATAGATAGGCTGTGCAAAATAAAACATGTTTTCAATATAGTTAGTTAGGCAAAAATGTAATGTATAAAGACTGGAGTGACTGCAAGTCTAACCTAACAGAACAGAACACTACTGCTTGCTTTTCAGCTCTCTTTTGTTTACACTGACTGGTTACCCTGGTTACCAGGCAGTAACCAATCAATGACTTGAGGGAGGGCCACATGGGTCATAACTGTTGCTTTTGAATCTGGGCTGAATGCTGAGGATCAATTGCAAACTTACTGAACAGTTATGTCCCATGTGGCCCCCCCTCAAGTCGCTGACTTACTCAGGTTTAGAGAGCTGAAAAGCAGGATGTTGTGTTGTATTCTGTTATGTGAGACATCCACTCACACCAGTTTTTATACATTACATTTTTGGCTAACTAACTATATTAGAAACATTTTTTATTTTGCTCAGCCTATCTATTTAACCAGTTTTTATTTTTACCCTGAACTGTTCCTTTAAGAAACCTCCTCTGCGTAGTTTATTAGACCATCAATAAAGTTATTTTAGTGCAAGGTCTGCATGGACTGTATCTGAAACAATCTTCATGTGGATGAAACTCAGTGGGTGTTGGGGTAGGATGCCTACATGCAGGCAGTGCTGTATTCATTAGGAAGGAACAGGTCCTTGTGCACTATTCTAGAGCACATAAACCTGCATATTTAGGTCCATCTGGCATAGGGTCAAAGTTTGAAGAACACAGGGGATTGCTCTTGTTTTTTTGCACTTTGCACCCTTCTCTACCATTTGTTAATGAATCCTTTAGAATTTAGAAACTGTATTAATTGCACAAAGGCCTCTTTATTGTGTTGCCTGGTCCAATAAGCTAATGCTATTGTGTAGGGGCAGCTTTATGGGAATGCAACACTTGGATCTAATTACCTACAGAAGGTGAAACAGAAAACACATTTCAAACAAATTAAAAGGAAGACCATGCTTGCTTCACAAGCACCTATGAACTGCTTGCTACTATGAGAACTGAGGTGTGTCAGTCCTTTATTTGACATTTACCTGGTCTATTCCTGCCCCACTATGATTCTAAAGTAATAGTTATAGGTACAAAATGTATAATGTATTAATTATGTCATTAAAGATTGTGTATATTTAGGCAAAAACCACTAAGCTATTTTTACAGTTGCAACTCTCATTCCCAGGTAAATCAATACAACCTTGATGATCATTGATGGTGTAGACTAGAGCCATTGGCAACGTACACACCTTTCTCAGGCACCTTTCAGACACCTTTCACAATTATCTCTGTTTTTCATAACAGGTTTCTATTTGGTAAATGTGCTCTTTTAAAATATCCCTTCAGGATTCAAGTTGCTTGAATTACTAGCATTTACCAGTTGGAAGTCTGAAAACTAATATAAAATTATATTACTCTTAGCGTGTGATAAAGTACAGTGAATTATGTGATTTAGCATGCAAACATGATTAGCTGTAGGTGTCTTGCTATTGGTTATTAAGAGTAAACAGTGTATATTGGTGATTTTATTTTTATACTGTAGTCCTACTGTAAGGACTGACTGTCACCCTGGTGGTCTAATGGTTGTGCCCCGAGCACGCGGGAGCGTTCCCCATGCTTCGGTCGGGGACGCTCGCCGTGTGCATCCTCTCTCCTCCAGCGCCAGTCTTCCTATGGCGCGCGCGCCATCGCACTTCCGGGTTTATGTGCCGGCGTGATGACGTCACGTGCAATGGCGCGAAATTCAAATAATATTTAAAGGGATCCTTGAGTTCAGAGCATTGCCCGTTGTTAGGTTCTATTAGTTAGTGCCTGGGTGCTATTACTACTGATTCCTGTGGGTTTTTGACCCTTGCTTTGCCTGACTATTCTGATATCTCCAATCCTGACCTCTTGCCTGTCCCCTGACTATTCTATATCTCTAATCCTGACCACTTGCCTGTCTCCTGACTATTCTTCATTCGGTAATCCTGATTCCGACTATTCTATTCCACTTGCGCTGGTCCGGCCCGCCTGTTCCACTTGGCGGTATTCTTCAACCCAGTATTTGGTGAGACGATCGTGCCCCTGTGCTAGCCAGAACTCTTAGCTTTGCACCTCTCGATAAGTCCAGGTGGCATCCAGTGGCGTAACTACTCCCTGGTGGGCCCCGGGACAGGATGGGCACCTGGGCCCCCCTGTGGGCCCCTTTCCTCTATAAATCGAATGCTGGAGTGTTGATGGCATGTGTGATGTATAATCTCCCCCTAGATAACTGCCTGCCATAACCATTTTTGTGGCTCCAATGGGCCCCAAGAGGGTGGGGACCCTGGTGCAATTGCACCCTCTGCACCCCTGGTAGTTACGCCACTGGTGGCATCTGAGTAAGCTGAGGGCTCCTCCCGAGGCCAAAGGCGGTCACTTAACTGGTGAAGCCGAGCTGAGACCAAGGTGCTTAGCAACTGTTCTGGTATTGGGTGCCGTTCGTGACACCTACACTGTAGAATACCATATTTGTTTATTTGACATTACTTACCAAAGTTGAGGCCACTAAGTATATTGTCATATGCCCCTCATCTAAACAGATGGATAAGCTGTATAGTCCTAGTTTATGCAATGCAGGTAAGTGTTTTCTGGCTACAAGTCCCCATGCTGGATAAGGATGATCTGGAAAAATGTATAAAACAACAACAAGCTAATTAGTTTCCTAGGCAATTCTATGTGAAGGCACATCATGCAAAGGGTACAGTGGAAGTAAGAGGGCTCCTTGATGTCCATTTACTATGCACTTTGCACCTTTTCAGAAGAGCAGGAGCAAATATAAAGGATTTTGTAGAGACACAAGTCCCTTTGTGAATAGTATAAAGTGTGCCTCTGGTTTGTTGTGATGCTCAGCTGCTGAATTCACAAGGAGCTGAACCCTTTTCCAGGGCCAGATTTTGGTTGTGGATACCCCTAGGGCCTAGGCCCACTGCTGCTTGTTGTACCTTTCATTTGTGCTCACATTCAGATTTTGATCATCAGGTCCAGAGCACTCGAGATAGGCGTGAAATTATATCTCCTGCCCCCCGCCACCCAAGTGCTTCAGAACCAAGGTGGATAAAGTTGGATACCATGCTCCCCTAAAATCCTGCTGCCCTAGTCCGTGACCTTACCACAAATCCAGGCCAGCCCTTTCCATTTTTCCTTCTCCAATTTATGTTCAATCCCATTCGGAACTGTTAACCAAGATTATATCATGGATGAATAAAACAGCTAAATGTTTTCCTACTGGTAACCCAGCTGACCATGAATAAAACTGCAGCTTTACACATCACATCTATCTCCTATTTGCTCTGCACTAGCCTCACCTTATTTAATGCAGGGGCCTAAACCTGTTTTTCATCATAGAAATGCAAAAGTATTTAATCTGCAAGAACTTTTGGACTCCCAAATTCTCTTGGATGCCTGTGTTATATCTGTGTTAACCATAGACATACCTGCTGCAATATTACTAGGGGGTCTTTATTTAGGGTTACTACAGCTGCATCTGGTTCCTGACAGATTGTGAAGTTATTTGATAAAATTACTTATAAGTGAAAAGGAAGAAAGAAAGAAATCTCCTCTTGATCAGTATATACTGATCAAGAGGAGATTTCTTTCTTTCTTCCTTTTCACTTATAAGTAATTGATCACTGAATAATCTTCAGTTTTCTCCTCTTGACCAACAGATATTGGTAGATAGACCAATATATCATATTACGTTATTTGATAAAAGTTATTGTTGACTTGCCATAAAGTACAGTACATTTTTTTTGTGGATAAAATACTGGACAAATTGCACTAACAAGTTTCTGGACTAATATATACTACATGTCTGCAAGACAGTTAGTTTGACCTCTTTAATTTGAGGTCAACAATTCAATTTTTTCAGACATTTGTGAGCTTTGGGAGAAGAATGAAAACCACTCTAAAGCTGGCTATGATTTTCAGACCATGTTTGGTACCATGAAGATCAGTCATTTAGTCAGTTGGGCAGATTAGAAGATTTCTGTAGGCTAACGATAATATCTCTGCATTCATTTCCTTAGTCGACGCTATCAGTTGGTGACTGTCAGTACTATTTGTAGGACGTCATATACACTGTGCATACTATTGCTGTCATGGTCATACCATATTCTGATTTGTTCTTTTACTACTGTATTTAATCTGAATTGTTAGTTGCAGGACAGAAGATTGTTCGTACGACGTGAGGCTTCACTCTGCATGTCAATGGACAGCTTTAGAATAAAACCATCAGTTGTATTTGTATTAGCATCTAGGTTTGTCTTTCTGTAAAAATCACACTGATGACTCCTCCTGCTGTGCTGGTGCAGGAAGACCAATATGTATTAATGTAGAGGTTAATTATCTGGTGCTGGACCCAGAAGAACCCCCAGTGGGATTTTAGGGAGTGAAATCATTTTTAAAGTAATTTGTAGACATTGTGCTTTATGTGTATAGAGGACCAAAGATTTCCTGTGAGGCAATGCATAAAGGGTTTTAAGTGACTATTAACACAGATGTGAAAACAGCCCTTGTTGAGAAATGTATAATTAAATTCCACACCATCAACTAAACCAAGGCTTACATTTGAATAGACAGGCTAGGGTGCCATCTACATATAGATAGTATTTGCAGTGACCCCAGAAACAACCCCTCTGACTTAACGATAAAAACTTTCTGGAAGAATCTGAAAAACTGAATGAACTGTGGAAAACAAATGGGAATAAAAGGGAAGAGACTTATTTTGAATACTAAGTGAATGTTGTGTGTGAAGTAGAAGTAGGTAACACTGAAAGGTCAAACTGAATGAACAGATAATAGGATCCATGAGATTTGGCAAGGTGAAGGTCAGTATTCACTCGACCAGTCATGCGTGTGCTTTTCACTACATAATCATTGACTGTCAGATAACATTTTTGTCATTATAGTTTTATTATTAAATGTATAAATTCAAATGATTAAGCATCCACTACACTGTCCCCTTTTAACTTACAGTATTATCGTTACTTATGACTAACTATTTACATTAATCTTTTACTGGTAGCCCCTGCTTATTTCCTTTATCTCAGAAATAATATAACAGTAACTTGTACTTGATCCAAACTAAGATATATTTCATCCTTATTGGAAGCAAAACCAGTCTATTCAGTTTATTTAATATTTAAATGATTTTCTAGTAGACTAAAGGTATGAAGATCCAAATTACTGAAATATCCATTATCCGAAAACCCCAGATCCCAAAGATTGATAACTAGTCCCACACCTGAATATGAATTAAGGATGCACTGTATCCACTATTTAAGATTTAGCAGAATACCCGAACCCTTCATGAAAAATTGGGCCCGAACCAAATCCGAATACTAATTTCCATATTCAAGTTAGGGCAGGAAGGGGAAAAATCCTAATTTGCATATGCAAATTAGGATTTGGGTGCGGTTCTTCTCAACACAAGGATTTGTCCAAATCTGAATCCTGCTGAAAAAGGACAAATCCTGGACAAATTCCAAACCAAATCCTGGATTTGGTGCATCCCTAATGTGAATGGAGGCTCAGTATAGAAAAAGACTGAACCCATAAATCTTTATGGGGCATTAAAAAGTGCATTTCTTGTATACAAAAAGCTTGTGATGCCTTATAACTTCCGTATCTTACATCCCTGTTTCATTTAATACAAGTTTACCCCGGTTCTCAAGATATGTATACTCAATCTAAGTTATTTTCATAGCTTGTGAAGTATACACAGTTTGCAATGTTATCTTAAACATAAAAAAGCAGGTAAGTCTATTTTAAAGCTGTTAAATAGTTACCTGCACTACACTTTCTTCTATGCACACAAAGTGCATGCAGATTACATACCTCACAACTGTCCCATTTAGAGGAACAGTCCCCCTTTTGACAGCTCAACCTGCAGTCCCTCATTTGTATTGCCAAGTCCCGTTTTCCTCTGTACTGAACAGCCAGAAAAAGAAACAAAGTTTCTAACTTAATTGGCTTTTGTCAGAGAGCCCAGAACTGACAGGAGGTTCATATAAGATACTTTGTAACAATTTCTAGATAATCAAATAAGTAATTGTAACAAGATAACAGGTCCCTCACAGCTTAAAGGGTAATTCACCTTCATTAGCAAAACTGTAATAACTGAAAAAAATTCACAGAAATATGCTCAAACTTTCTTAATGTTGGGAGGTATTAGATTAGCGAGACAAACCAGTTTAATTGAGTTTAGTGCTACACTCTCCTGTAGGAAGTTTATAGAGGAGAGTGCATCTTAAAGGAGAACCAAACCCTAGAACTAAAGTAGACCCTACCTCCCTGCCCCCTAGCCTACTTGCTACCCACGGGCAAATGCCCCAAGCTTTTTACTTACCCCTTGCCAGAGGCCATCCAACAAGCCACTATGCAGCCTGCGTCAGCCTTGAATTTGCCCCCCCCCACGGCGCTCACTTTTTCAGTGCCGGACAGGGGTAGGGGGGGTCCACGGAGCTAGTGCAGAGCACGCTAGAAGAGAAGAGCCAAATTTCTGGGCATTTTTTCCACCCCTGGGGACACTGCCGCCTGAAGCGAGTGCCTCAACTCGTCTAATTGGCAGAGCACCCCTGCCCCTCGTGGCAGATTCAGGAGTCGGAGTTCATGGCAGCCATCTTCTTCGGTAATCTTGTATTGAACGGCGTTTCGGCGCTCGCTCAGTTGGAGCAAGTTCCGGGTACTGCACATGCGGCAAAACTCACAGGAATCGCCAGAGAGCCGAAAGAAGACACAAAGAATAAAGAGAAGAAGCAGATGATCTCAAACACCTGAATCTGCTGCGAGGGGTGAATAAAAAGTTAGGGGTATTTCCCCAGGGTAGTAGGCTGGGGGGGGAGTGGGGGCTACGGGGGGAGGGTTTTTTTAAGGAAGGGTTTAGTTCTCCTTTAAGGTGATTGTAGGGGCCTATTTACCATGCTGTGTAAAAAGTGGAGTGAAGCATTAACAGTGATGCTGCCCAGAGCAACCAATCAGCAATTAGATTTCAATAGTTAGAAAACAAAAGCAAAGATTTGATCACCGGTAATGTTTTGCTCCACTTTTTACACAGCATGATAAATAGACCCCTAGATTTTGTAAGAATAGTCTGTAAGATGCCTATTTCAGTTGTGTGTGATTTCTACACCTCAGCGTTTTATAAGTATAACGTACAGATTTTGAACCAAGCTTGAAAATTCTTACAAATTCTTTAAGTCATAAGTAAATGTAGCCAAATATTTGACAATGATCAAAAATGATCATATGTCAGAAGGAAAAGGCATTGTATCCAAATGAATCCTGTCTGTTAAAGTCACTTTTCAACCTGTAATGTCAGACTCTAGATACCGTCAGACACAGTTTTAGTTGTCAGTGACAGTAATATATGACTCAGATTTGAGGATGTCTTGAAAGAACATTGTCAGGACGTGATGGTCATCCATTTACATGTCAGGCTTGCACTAAGGAATAAGCCTACAATAACAGTTATAGGATTCATTTATGACACCAAAATTAGCTCTTTAAACACCATAAAGCTGAACAATCCAGACCACGTCAGGTTGCCATAAAACAATAAAAAGATAGATTACCCATTTCAAATATAAAGGCTTTATTGAAAATGTGTAACAAAGCTGATATCAACAATTAATTGCATATATTCAGGGCCAGATTTACATAGCAGGCAACCATAGGCCCACTGCCCATCTGCCCCATCCTCTCCCCTTCCTTTGTGCACATGGCAGATTTTCAGCATCAGGTCTAGAGTACTAGGGATTGGTGCACAGGAAATTTTAATCTATTCTATCTCCTGAGAATCCCCAGTGCTTCCAAACCAATGCAGGTGTGGTTGGGCAGCATGCCACCCCCCCTAAAATAATGCTGCCCCCCCCTCAAGAATTCTGCAACCCTAGGCCTGGGGCTTTGTGGCCTTTCCACAAATCCAGGCCTGAATATGTTACTTATGTCATAGAACAGTACCAAAATACAACCATTCTGAAATACTTGCCAGCTAACCAAAATCAACTGCCTGTCATGCCATCTTTTGTAGTTATATTAGGTGGGCAAGTAAAAGTAGGTAACCATTATGAAGAACTCTTGCATGAAGAGACCACTCTACCATCAGTACCTTTGTTTTTTCTAGCCTAGGGAAAGGCTAGTGGTGCAACAGTGGCGTAACTACTTTAGGTGTAATTGCCTTTGGGCCGCACCCCCTTCGGGCCAGCCAAAGTCGCAATAAGCACATCATTGATGGTAGAGCAGGGGACTTCCACTGTGCATGTTGGCGAGCAACAAGTCCGGGGGGGGGGGAGCCTGGGTGCATCTATGCCCTGACATGGCTAGTTTGCCAATGACTCCCAACCATGGATAATGGAGAATTAGGAAGGGTGAGTCCTACCCAGTAGAAAAGAGGGGTTGCCACCTTTTCTGTAAAAAAATATCAGCCTTCCTATATATTTATCTTTTTTTCCCTGTTAATAACATTGGGATCAACATTTGGATCATCATTTTTACTGTCCAGGCTGGTAAAATACCGGTTATGCGGCACCCTAAGCAGGAACCATATTTAACCCTTTATCTTCCTGAACCTTCCCCGACCCATCATACTTCTGCCCCAACTATCTATCTTCCAGGGTTCCTTCCACCTCCAAGCCCAATTAACCTGCCAAACCAGTGGCCTAACAAGAGTGTGCTCGGACCTCCCCCAAAAGAATCTTCAGAGGGACCTAGTGCCCACGAAAATGCTCCCCATCCCTCATCACATGCCCCTTCTGCACCCACTTCCCTCACCATATGCTTGTGAGGGTGATCATATGAGGAAGTGGTGAGAACCACGAAACAAGCGTATATGCTCCATGTTTTTAACAATAAAGTTTGATTTTTAGCCCCTGCTACAGTGCTCCGTGTTTCTACAATATATGTTGTACTTTTTCACTACGAGGAGCAGGTTATATCACGTTGCAGCACAGCTCTTTGGGGGACTGGAACAAGTGAGTGCTCCCTGTACCCTGCTTTAGCTATGTATAACTGACCTGCCTCTTCCCTTCCTAGTTAAGTTTTCTTCTTCTAGGTTCCTCTGCAATCGGAGCCCCATTCTTCTGCACTTATGCAAATGAGTGCATGAAGGAACCTGCCTGGTACTACACAAACTGTTCTGGCACTGCAATCAAAGGAAACATGCATTGGAGAAGATGTAGAACATGTATCAGAAACCCAAGAAGTGTATGAATTGCACTGAAATATAGAAATATTGTTAAGCTGATTTTTAACAGCCGAATTTATTGTCTGCTGTAAACTGAAGAGCAATGAAACACAAAGAATTACCTACTGGTAGCTGGGCTGTATAGCATAATAAGCGTATAATGTAGCATGAAGATGCACAATGTTGTTCAAACCATTTTATGACTCAAATCATTGTATGTATCCACTTGGTATGTAGTTACTGACAGTAGCTTGCCAGCAACCAGAGAGCAATCTGGCTTTGAGGTACTAATTTGTATGTAGCTGCATGTTTGCTTTCAGGTGCTGATATTTAATTGCTATTCTAATGGGAATGGAGGGACTAATAAGGATACAGAATCTAAAGCTCAAAGCCTGAGGCAGCCTTGGAAACCAAGACAAGAAATTAATAATAATAGAAAAAAATGCAGTAGCTCGAAGGCAGCAGTCTGGAAAGCTGACATTCCATTACACCGTCTGTCTGCTGAATTCATT
Source organism: Xenopus borealis (assembly GCA_024363595.1). Lineage (NCBI taxonomy): Eukaryota > Metazoa > Chordata > Amphibia > Anura > Pipidae > Xenopus > Xenopus borealis. The sequence continues at coordinate 93,211,995 of CM044443.1, forward strand.
GAGCATCTGCAGTCTAAATGGGCTAATTTTAAAGGGACATGTTCCAGTCAGTAATCAGAGTCTGAACCAATTGAGAGGTGTGAAGGTTCCTTGAAAAAGCCACAGAGCAGTAACACACCTGTAATACAGATTTATAATCCTCTTTCACATCTGCCATATACTCTACAAATGGCAGAACAGATCAACTCAAAACGCTCATGGAATGACACAGATTTAAGAGGAAAAACATAAGTGGTTCTGCATGAATTATGAACATGGCTTTGTGTGATGAGCAGGAGAAGCCACTTAATCATGTAAAGCCTTTGAGCGCTGGCATACTGTGTAACACACTGCAGAGCTGCTTCCAACATAAGGTACACACACACCCATACAGACATTATTCTCCTTGGTATACATAGTGTATCACACGCTGCACATATTACTGCATTTGCTGTACATGAGAATACCTCTATCAAGCTTCTTCTTCAGAGAAAAGTAATATTTAGTTAATTTTAGCTACAGTTAATAGAATCATTATGGAAATAAAG
>CM044443.1:93235543-93253648 GCA_024363595.1 Xenopus borealis
TTCCTTACTATATTTCCAACCTAAAACCTGCAGAATTAAATCAATGGGAGAGGTCCAGGGATCAGTTGGATACAACCTTCCTGAAATTTGAGTTTTGTTCGGAGAAAGTTTATTCAAGTTTACAGGTCACTTAAATTCGCCTGAGTTTTGATAATTCAATTTTATTAATAAATTTCGACCAGCAAATATTTTCTGAAATATAGTTTGGAGAGATTTTTACATTTTGCTTTAAGCAGCAAAATGTATTTGTAATTTTTGTCATTTGTGTGATTATCAGTTGATATATTTATAATGGGTGCAGAAAACACAGTTATTTATAACAAATCATATCAGATCTGAGCTAGAGGAGTAATGCTGACATTTGGAAAAAATCATTGCGACTGTATTTATTGAATCCATACTATGCATTTCATAATATGAATATTGTGGGAGACAAGTACATGATCCTTAGACCTACATGCTCATCAAAATAAAGGTTTGGCTGAAAAAAAAAGTAATCTTCTTCAATACAGAAAAGCCCTCTACTAGTGCTAAATCACAAACATTATTATGCAGGGAATCTAATTCATTAACCTAGGATTACAGACTGAAGGTCTTCTCTTCCTGGTAAAGATTGAAGTCATCTTGGAAATATCATCACATTTACCCATGATCTAGTCTAATCCAGTGTATGCCATCTGGTTTTAACTCTGGAGCTAAACTATTTTAATCTTAAGAAGGCTTCATATACAGTGCACACATGACCTACCCCTCTGCATCACATGTAGAATCTCAGAGCTGCGTGTGCAGCTAGCATAACCAACATTGCATAAGAATGCACCCATGCCAAAACCTTTGATTAGTTTAGCAGGCTCCAGTGTCTTGGTGTCCTTTCTGGATGTAAACCCAACAATTAGATTTTGTTTCCAATGGTAATATTCTGCAGATCTGTAAATTAAAACCAGGGTGCAGCTGAATATTAAACATGTCAGACTAAACAAACAAAAACGTTTATCATTTAGCTGGGCATAATCTTGTGAACCATACAGAAAGCTAGGATAATTAGTCGTAACCCTTCTCTGCTCTTGTAATATACACAATTTCTCTCTCCTCAATAAGTCAGAGCAATAACATTGCATGCAGTTTTCTGATTTCATTCCAAGAAATAAAGGCTTTTGTGTATATTACTGATGTTAGAGTTTTATTATTGCCTTTTCTTTGCTCCAATATTAAGGTACCATATGTAAATTGAATGACGGTACCAACAACAAGGCAATGGGCACTGCTCAAGTATAAATGAACAGGAGAAAGGAAATTTACACTTTTTGGGGCAAAAACTTGCAATTTTCTTGGAAAAAAAACACCGTTTTTGAAATGCTGCAAAAAGTCCAAATCTGAAAATCTGGCATCTAAAACTTGTTAAGGTAAGGTATAATCAATGGGAGAGGCCCATAGCCCAATTGGAAGTCATCGTAGTTTGCGCTGGGTTTAGCCCAAAAATGATATTTTCAGGGTTTTCGGGCACAAACCTGAAAAAATCAAGAAAAAAAGTTTTTCTGGGTTTTCGTTTGATTTTATTGTGTTTTTCCAAGATCGAATTTATTCAATTATTTAATAATAAATAAGGCAAAATTTGGGATGGGCGTTTGGTCAAGCTTTTTTTATTTAAATTATGAGATAAATTTAGACTTTAGTAAATAAACACAAACTCTAAAATTACGAATGTCATGAAATCATTTATTAAAGAAAATTACACTGAATGAAGCATTCAAAAATATGAATACCTCTAAAACCTCTAAAAATATGATTTTTTTTATAATTTCTTAGAGAGAAAAAAATAAGAAAACTTCTAAAAGTCTTCGATTATCGAATGCTTATCGAATAGTTTTAGGCTATTTTTTCCTCGACATTGATTTCTCGATGAAATCGTACAATGGAATACTGATCGTTTGATTTCACGAAAAAATTGTACTATTTCCTCCGATTGCTCGAAGAATTCGTACGATCCAAACGATCAAGGCGTTCGATCGTACAATGGTATTCGAGCAGGTGTTTGAAAATAAAGCCTATGGGGGATTCCCATAGGCTTCCATTGCAATTCAGTAGGTTCAATCTGGCAAAGTCCTTCGATCATCGAATGGTTGAATTATCGAATATCCGATCATTCGATCGATTCGATCATTCAAATTTGCGGTATTCAATAATCAAAGTGGCCAAATTTGCATATTCGATCATCCGATCATAAATCATATGATCGGAATTCAATAGAACTTCAATCTATTCACGAAATCTGCCCTTTAAACTTTCATCAGCAAGGCATAATCACGAATGAGCCACAGAAACCATTGTAACATGATTTAGAAAAATAAAATATTCCAAGTAGTAGAATTGCCTGTAAGAGAAAAGCTTTGAAAACTCAAAGGTCACGTGTTTTTTTAAAAAGTGTAAAAATTAAAGCAAAATACTGTGCAAAGTTTGGCTTCAGATGAGGTAAATGGAAAACACTTTAGAATTTAAAATGATGGTAAATAATGGATATTCCTCTTGTGATTTCTCCAGTATTATCTACAACCATAAATGTCTTACAGAATAGGACAAATGGAATGCACTTCAAAAGCCAATAAAAACATCAAGTCAAAGCCAAGATCATACACACAAACTGATTCTAATTAAAGCTAGTACAAATCCTAATCAATAGCACACTTTTAACCTCACTTCTGATACCTTTAATAACAAAAACTTGCAGTAATTTTTTTCTCAATTATTCCCTTTTTTCTTTTGTTCTCTGACTTTGTTTAATTTTAAAGCATCAAAACTCTTTTTTATTTTAAATATGACTAGTGATGGGCGCATCTACCCAGTTTCGATTCGCGAATTTCCAGTGATAGGTTTTTGACACGTCACGTCATTTTCGTTGCATTGTTTTCATCGCATCTTTTTCGACGAGCGTCGTTTTCACTGCGTTGTTTTCGCTGCGCGACTCGTTTTTTTTATTTTGGCGAATGTTCGCGAATTTATTCGCCAGCAGCGAATCGCAGGAATTCGCCCCTGGCGAATAAATTCGCCCGTCACTAAATATGACATAAGAAAGAAAAAAAATTTGCCACAAGAAAAACCTCCCATTGACTTTAGTGCATTTGGAGTGAAAAATCTGTCGCCCATTGACGTCAATGAGTTTGAGAATTCTTCGCTGTTAGCCTAATTTTTTTGCCTTTTCACAAATTGTTCAGTGAAATAAAATGTGACAGATTCGCTCATCACTATTCTTGAGCTTTCCCAGTTACTCTATTTTGTTGCTCTACTGAAAGATGAACTTTGCCAAAACTTCATTTTTTATCTTGCAACATTTCTCTGTATTTTTTACCATATACCCTTCTATACTTTGCTGTGGGTATGGGTCAACCACAAACAGTACCCTGCATTACTATTGCCTATATTAGATGGTAGTAACATATGAAGCCATTACAAAAAGGAACCATGATGAATGGCACTTCGGTGATGTAGCAAACACAGTTAACTGGCCCAGATTTTATATTTTCCAAACTTCCAAAAACACAAGGTCTATAGAGAATCATGTTAATAGTATAACACTATGGGGATTTTTTCCATCAGCATAGTAGGACATCTTGCTAAAACAGAGAGAAGAAGGAAATACTGCAAGATAATCTAATTTAGTCTGCTGAAAATCAAAAACACAAGTATAATAAATATAGGAGTGGCTCAAAAATGGAATTTCAGTGATCCACAATGACTCAATTAAAACAATAACCTCAATTCAACTGGAAATGTGGTTGAAAACTGATTTGCAGGCTCAGATTTCGGGTGAGGCCACAAAGACCCGTGCCTAGAGCAGCAAGATTTAAGGGGTGGCATGCTGCCCTGCTACATTATAACGAAAACTGGGGACATCTACTCCTGCATGCTGAATCCCCACTGCTCCAGTACATGCTTGTGCTTGCAACAAAGTTGGGCACTAGGTCCCTGAGGCCAAGGGCATCAAAGGCCAAAATCCAGGCCTGTGCGCAAGCATCACACCACTAACCTGAACAACCTGGTCCAAACATATTTAGTGCACACACACAATAACTCTCTCCATACATTCTTTCCTTTTCATATATTGCTACTAGGATTAGTTTAGGCTAATGGCAGACAGGTCTTTTCTCCAAAGGAATATACACAGTATATACTGTACCAGTGGAGAAAAGCCAATCAATTGCAGTACACTGTGGATTTCAGTGCAAAAATGTACATGTTAGTGTTTCCAGGAAGAAATCTACTGTGTTTGTGCACCATAACTGAGAGGGAAAGGCAGCATAAAAATTACCTGCCATTAGCCTTAAAGGAACAGTTCAGGGTAGAAATAAAAACTGGGTAAATAGATAGGCTGTGCAAAATAAAAAATGTTTCTAATATAGTTGGTTAGCCAAAAATGTAATGTATAAAGTCTGGAGTGACTGGATATCTAATATAATAGCCAGAATCCAACTTCCTGCTTTTCAGTTCTCCAAATCTGAGTTAGTCAGCGACTTGAAGGGGGGCCACATGGGACATAACTGTTCAGTGAGTTTGCCATTGATCCTCAGCATTCAGCTCAGATTCAAAAGCAACATTTATGACCAATGTGGCCCTCCCTCAATTCACTGATTGGTTACTGCCTGGTAACCAGGGTAACCAGTCAGTGTAAACAAAAGAGATCAGAAAAGCAAGAAGTAGTGTTGTGTTCTGTTATGTTAGACTTACAGTCACTCCAGCCTTTATACATTACATTTTTGCCTGACTAACTATATTGAAAACATTTTTTATTTTGCACAGCCTATCTATTTACCCAGTTTTTACTTTTATACTGAACAATTCCTTTAATATGAATCTATGTTTTCTTTTTAATTTTCTTTGTAAATAAACAGAGTTAAAAATAAATACTTACAATAAAACAACATGCAGATCCAGATTTCCTCCACAGTTTACAGTGGAGAAGACAGACATCACAATACTTATTCCATAAATGTAGCACCCTGCTAATAGATATGACTCAGAGATACTTAACATATGCAAAACACAATCTCCTCATTTAGACTTTCTACTGCCAACACTAACAGGGATCTATCCACCTTCTGATTATTATTATTTTCCTCCCACACTCCAAAAATCAGGTTAATTGGCCCATGGTGAACTTGATCCTATTTTGAGTTGCCATGGATTGATAGGATGGGGTTGGATAGAATTGATAGGATTGGTATGGATTTGATAGGAAACCAGGAAGATGAACCATTTTTCAAACATTAGATATAAATAAAGAAATATTATAATTATATTATAAAACTAGATGCAAGATTAACAAATAATGGATAACCAAGGGTTTTGTGAAGGTAACAGGTAAGGGGTAAAGACAGTCAGTAAATGTTGAGAGTCAGTCAAGAGTCATAAGTTCATCTTGACTTCTAACATCATCAAGAAGAAATGAAACATCTAGAGCTCACATATAAACTGAGAGGAAAATATCCATCAGAGAAACAGGAAAGGCATTGGAACACTACTACAGGAGAAAAGAAGAATTTACTTCCAATACTTTGTACTCTCTAACATCATCTAAGAACTTTGTCAGGTCTGTTACATTCATTGCCTTGCATAGCTTGAATAAATCCTTCCATTGCTAAGCCTAAATTGGACTGGATTTTTGTTAGAGGAATAATTTCTAACAAGCATTGTGACACAGAAGCCATATAGCCAGGATAGGATACCATAGATAGACCTAAAATATATGCCTTCTGCATCTAAAACAGTACAAGTTCTCACAATGACTTCCCTGTGATCAGACCCAGATACAAGAGGATGTACTAGAATGAGAGGGATGCAATGTATGTATGGAGACCTTTATTTCAGGTAATGCATTTAGGCTGGGAGGCTTTAGCATTTGAGTATTATGACCAGAGGTAAATAGTTAGGGTCCGCCATATGGGTTTTACCTTGATGTGGTATGGTGGCTTATAAATTTTATTATCATAATTTTGTAACTAAAAAAACAGTTTTTATAAATAAATGCATCTGCATAGATTACTTATGTGACAGGGGACCAGGGAATGTGCATTGATCAATCTTTCTTCTTTTTCTCTGTGTCTGTAGTTAATTTGGCCAGATCAGTAGCACTTCCATTGTATTTTAGTATTTAGCCATGGAGTGCTCCAACAACTTTTCCTTTTGGCATTATGTAAATGTACTAGAACATGCTTAACCCATAGCACTTTAAAAGCATTTTGGAACATTAGGCCTGAAGTTTAATCAAAACTGGTCAGTTATAATTGCTCCTTATTAAGGTTGCTTTATCAAACACAACTGCTTTAGTTTTAATAAGATGCTACTATGCACAATCATGCAGAGATCTATTTAACCTGCTCGTCCTATTTTTATGTACTACTTAACTTACCCAATTAAAATGACAGAGTTTGTGAACCATAAGTAAGATGTCTAGTAATTCATACATATAAGCACTTTACTTTGTGAAATTGACCTGAGTCTGGTCTTCTCCACTTGAAAAGCCACCCTTTAATGACATTTATTTCTTGATAATAACTGGGTTCATGGTGGCATTAGTCGTTTTAAATTCAACTTCTGACTTTTTTCTATAGCACTGTCAGAAAACATTATAAGAGCATTCTACACTATGGATATTTCTGACATTCATGAATTATCAGATTAATTGCCCTTTACAGAATGAGTTGCTTATCATTACATTATACGTTGGAAAAAAAAGGTGGATCATTCCCATTCTACACAGCTCTGGAGACATATGTTCATAAACAGCATCATCAAAACCACTTTACATACTTACATACAGTAATATTCATATTTTTTCTGCCATTTATATAAATAAATGAAGGAACTTGCTGACTTGAGCAAATTGAGTAAGTAAAGAAGTGAACAGACCAAAGGAAGTAAAGATGAACGCAGAGGTAAATGAGAGAAGGCAGTGGTTCTGGAATAACTGCATAGAACAAATAACAAATTGTTCCTATTGGTTATATGATGAATCCTTCTTTAATGTTCCAAATAATACTACTGTTGTTCATGGTGATGAATTAAATAGTTCTATTTTCTACCTTGGAATGTGACCAAAGATAGATGCCCTTTCTCTCAATTTATCATCAGCCCAGGGACATTATACTCTATATATTCAAGGTTACTTCTATTAGAAACATAGCTCAAGCATTAGCTCAAGGTTACAAGCCATGTTGTTAGCATGATGTTGTTACTATAGGAAACAGGAGGCACTAGTCTCAAATTTATTTTAATTCTCTTTGAAAATATATCAGTTCTGTCTCATTAAAATAAAACATAAAGGAATGCTCATGCTTGTAATATTCATTTGATTTCTGCAGTTTATTAAAATGTTTTGATAACAGAATCTACTGTTCTATTTACAGGTTTCGATGGTGTTGGAAAATAGCTGAGAAAAAGCTCAAGAAATGTTGTGTTTACATGATTTTGTTTACCTGTTCTTGGAAATCAGGAAAATATAGCATTTCATTTATTTACTATATATATATATATATATATATTTGGCAGTATTTCTTGAGTTATCTTATCTTATCTTTAGGCTTCTTACACAAAGTGCCAAATGCAACATTCTTTCCCAGGAATCCCCAATGTTAGAGAGCAACACAAGCATGGGAAATGTTATTGGGGATGCCAAATATGAGCAGCGATTGGCTATTTGGTAGCCCTATGTGAACTGGCTGTCTAAAGGATGTTCTGTGTGGTAGTACACCTGTGTTTTTGTTACTAAAGCCTCCAAGCCAGGAATTCAAAAATAAACATCTGCTTTGAGACAACTTGGAACAGCATTCAAGAGGTTTGGTGAGCAACATGTTGCTCAGAAGCCACAGGTTGGGGCAGTGGCATAAATAGAGTAGATTTTCTGAACCCCCCCCCCGCAAATTAATTCTAAGGCCCCCAACATATCCAGAGGTTTTACTTCCTAAAGGCTCCTTTCCTTGCTCCTAGCTAGACCTGCATCGTATGGTAAAATGAAAAAAGCGTATTACAGTGCTTACGTTTATGTCTACCAGTTTGACGGAAGCATAAGAGAGCCCTGAGAATTACTAGTCAGATGGTGGTACAGCTGTACAGGCACAGTTAGAAAGATCTCCAGACTGAAGCCTTTTTTAGCAGGGCAGGGAGCAATGTAATACACATATAATATATTGGAATCACCAAATGTATTAGCCTTTATGTATCCTTTAAAGGAAAGGCTAATTGAAAAGTGTAAAGTATTTAAATTCACAAAATACCATATAAAAAGTCTAACCCCTATATGTAAAAACTACACAGTAACTAATGGCAACTTGCCTGCTTGCTTTTCAATAGGGGACCAGTAAATGCCTCCTGTAAATTAGTGTAATACTTGACTACACTAAATCATGAAGAAAAAGCAGTAAATCTATTGGTATATAGAGGACATTGTTTTGTAATATGTTATAAGCAATACAGGCCTGTGGTCTGGCTTAAAAAAGAATCCAAGCCTTTATTGGCTATCAATAAGTATCATAAGTTGCCAGTCCCCTGTGAAGGGTAGAGCAGTGGCTCCCAATCCTCATATCAAGGGATAACCTTGCTTGAAAACCGATGAGTTAATCAAAGCAACTGAGCGCCTGATTGCCATTCTATTTCTTTACTTGTATGGAAACAATGATATATTCAACTCTTGCTCTTTTAAAAGCTCCCTGAAGACTTGTTTGAGAATCGTATAAGAAAGGAAAACAATACACAAAGAAATATACAGTCTGAAGTGAGCAGTACCATCTCCAAAGAATGTTCTCCTACATGTTGGTCCATTTTTATTTCTTCCATAATTTGTTAAAGGCAATTCTATTGGAAATATTGTTTTTCAGCACAACTAACAAAATAGTGTTAGCATGCTTCTGCTATACATGTACAACTTTCATATATCTTTCACATTTCAATGTGCAGTATTCGGTGTTTTAAGGAAAACCCTAAATATAAGTGCTGTGTCTGTGAAAGTTTTCTACCAGAAAGTAACATCATGAAATTCTGAGGCAAAATCTGTGTGAGTTTTGGGGGTGCATTGTCTATTAGACAAAATACATTTCTTGTATGATATTAATCACAGCTCCAGACATATAGACATGATGTGTTGATAACAGTTGGTATCTGTGATTAAATTGAGAATGTTTAACAGACCATAAAACAGTGATTAATAGGCACTTACACTTTGATTCGAAGTACATCATGCAAATGAAACTGATACACAAAGTACATCAGAGAGCCATGTGTGTTACCTTCTCCACTGCATTTTTACATTCTCAAAAAGCCAAGTACTGCTTGATCCATTTAGGCATTCCGACCAGCTTGTCAGCTCCTGACCTGAGAGGAGCAATGGAACAGTCTGTTTACTGAGAAGGAACAGATAGTGTCTTCTTATCTCCATAGATAGAATAGCTAGCTCCTCTTTTTAAGATGAAAAGAATACAGAAATGAGGGCAGTCAGCTAGTTTAGCAAACTTGGGGCAATTTATTTATTTAAAAATCAAAGTTCCCCTAGTTAAAAAAACTAGGTGAAAAGGAAAAAAATAAGGGATGCACCAAATCCACTATTTGGGATTCAGCTGAATCCCCTAATCCTTCATGAAAGATTCAGCCGAATGCCGAACTGCATCCAAATCATGATTTGCAAATGCAAATTAGGGCAGGGAAAAGTGGTGACATTTTTTTTACTTCCTTGTTTTGTGATGAAAAGTTGCATGATTGCCCTCCCTGCCCCTAATTTACATATGCAAATTAGAATTTGGATTCAGTTCTGCCAGGCGCAACGATTCAGACGAATCTTGCTGAAAAAGGCAGAATCCTGGCTAAATCCTGGATTCTGTGCAGCCCTAAAAAAATCAAATTCAAATTTGCATCAGTGCATAAAATTTATTGGAGATTCGGATAATAAAAATTAGGACAGGGCCACTATCTGTTCCAATGGGAATAAAATGTAGCGAGGCAAGTACACACAACTGACTATTTTCATGGGGTCTGTTTGGCCTCCCAGTACTTATAAATAAAAAAAATATTTTAATCTCCAATTGAGGCTTAAATATAAAGTGCTACTGAATATATTGGTTTCGTTTTAAAGAATTCCATACTGCAAAGTTGACATTACAGGTATGGGATCTCTTATTTGGAAACCCTCCAGAAAGCTTCAATTTACAAAAGCGACCTCCCATATAGGACATTTGGATCAAATAATTACTTTTTTAAAAATCCTTTTCTTTTTTCTGTAATACTAAAACAGTACCTTGTACCTTGTACTTGTTGGAAATTGGGCTGCATGAATGCAGCACAACAACCCTATTGGGTTAATGGAAAGTGTAACTGAAGTTAAGGTATGATGATCTGAATTGCCTCTATTCCAGAAAACCCCAAGTCCCTAGCATTACAGATAATAGATCTCAAGGCATATATAAATATATAGGACAAGGTACACTATTCCCATCTCAAATGATAAAAAGAAAATCACAGGACCACTTGTGGAGAAACTTTAATTTTCAGCACCTGCTGTCACTCCCAGACTTCAATTACTGGCCAAAACTGGGGGTAAGACACCTACCTGACCTTCTAATGACAATGTCATCCCAACCTTTGCCCAACTAGCAACTAAACTGAACCAATCAAATAATGCATGGCACCATTACTTCCAACTCAGTCATGCCTTTGCTGCTCCATTTGGCTCCCTATTTATCATTAACAAAGCAAACCCTACAAGGACAGGCTGTGGGACCCTAGACTCAAAAACAGGTGAATGGCTTGTACATGATCTTGATACCCTCCCTTGATACTCCATTTGTGAAAGCTACAACAGAATGGAAGAGAGTCATCCCTACTTTGGATGTGGGAGGATGCAACAGGTGACCTATATCATTTCTTAATCTCCACGAAGGACAGGGTGGCGCAGTTCCAGATTATAAACTGCACATACATCACCCCACTCAGTCTCAATGTCATGGGTAGGAATCCTAATGCTAACTGTCCCAAATGTAAATACTTACTTAGGGTTGGTGGATGACCTAGAACCCCTGATTAAAACTAGATGTTTTCTACAAACCATTAAATCAGAGGTGTCCAACCTGCGGCCCAGGATGGATATGAATGCAGCCCAGCTTGAAACGCTTGGTTCCAGAGGAAACTTCATGTTGCAAATAATATAGGAGTAGGCAGGAGGGGGGGACTCTGCCCATTGCCCAGTTAGTAGTAGTAAAAATAATATAATAATAAGTCTATTAAATATCCAGTATATAGCTACATCTTGTTATTCAACTGGTATTGTAGTTCTTTTCTGTGCTTTTTCTTTACTTTTACAAATAAAAAGTGTTTGTGTATTTCATGTGTGGCCTCAGACAACTTTTCTTTTTCCAATGTGGCCCAGGGAAGCCAAAAGGTTGGACACCCCTGCATTAAATGGATGAGCTGACTGCCCCCCCCCCATGGTGAAACAGTGGGTTAATGACAGACTTCCAATGAAAAAATTAATGAACCTTCCCAGACAGTGTCCTCAGAAATTTAAAAAAGTTTGGGGACCTTGGCTAGAGGCCTGTCCTGAAGCAGATCCTGTGGTGTGAAATGAACGTAATACTCTATATACAGTGTACAGTAAGTGTGTCTATAGCTTCAATACTATATTTTGTTCCTGACTTGACCTGTTGTGGTCCTGCCAGGCCAGCTATGGCTATTTTGGTTCTTTTCTGTTGTGTTTTGTTTGTTTTAAAATGCATAAATAAAACCTTTAAATAAAGAAATTAGACTGTTGATAAATAGGCCCCCACAGGTCACGAGTTCTTCACCTAGTGACAAAGAAGGCAATGTGCGGCCCAGCTGCACTTTTTTTGCACTTTGCACACTGCCTTCCTCGACATAAATGACTCATTGTGTTTTATATCCTGCATTTTAAGCAGCAAAATCTTATAGAAGCTTAGAAACATAGAGCTTAGGAGTACTGATGCTGCTTGTGTGATGCACTACCAACTACACTGCAGGCCATCACTAGCATTAAGCTACCCTGAACATTGAATACTACCCGCATTGCTTGGCAAGCTAGAATCTAACCAGAGCTGTGGATGACAGACCTTCTTAATAGAACGGAACTGTTTTAAAATAAACACAAGCTTTCTCACACAAAAAGACTCCCTTCGAATCTTCTAGGCACCTGCCATTTATTGACAACTTACCCAGAAACTCCATCTGAATTCTCATCTGCATTATATAATAATTGCTTTGCTTTGGTGCATGTGAATGATTGTGCACATAATCCAGGCCATATCAAGTGTAAATACTAGCAAACCCTCCTTGCAGCAATCTGGATTGATTTTATATTTACTTACCTGTTATTTTGGGTCTCATGTTTGTGGATGATTTTATTTAGAGCCATGCACTCATTTGCCACTGTTTTTCACATATTGATGTAACCACACCTACACCATACTGGTGCTGCTACAGTACAGATATGGGAAACCCATTATCCAAAAAGCTCCAAAATACAAGAAGCCCATCTCCCATGGATTCCATTTCAATTAAGCAATTAATTATTCATAATTTTTTTAAATGATTTCCTTTTTCTCTGTAATAATAAAACAGTACTTTGTACTCGACCCTAGCTAATATATAATTAATCCTTATGGGAGGTAAAACAATCCAGTTGGGTTTAATTAGTATTTAAATGATTATTTGGTAGAAGTATAGAGATTAGTGATGGGCGAATTTATTCGCCTAGGTCGAATTCGCGGCGAATTCCCGCGATTCGCCGCTGGCGAATAAATTCGCCCATCACTAATCTCTATACTTCTACCAAATAATCATTTAAATACTAATTAAACCCAACGTCGCGTCGAAAACGACGCGACGCGTCAAAGTTGACGCGACGCGCGACAAAATCATCCCGCGACTCGTTTCGCGAATTTTTCGCCAATTCGCTAATTTCTCAAGAAATTCGCGAATTTTTCGGCGAAGCGAATCGCGGGAGATTCGCCCATCACTAATAGAGATCCAAATTACAGAAAGACCCCTGGTCCACAGCATTCTGGACAACAGGTCCCATACCTGTAATAATCTGATAAAATGGAACTCCAGCTTTTAGATTGTCAATTTTGGGCATTGTTCATTTTATCAGACCTTCTTTTGTATACCTCCATACTTCCACCCATTTCCCACTGCAATGCATTGCGCACAATTACATAGCGTTGATAGGGTTGCCACCTTTTCTACAAAAAAATACCAGCCTTCCTATATATTTTGTGTTTTTCCCTATTAATAACATTGGGATCAACCATCAAAAATACCGGCCAGGCCGGTAAAATACCGGCCAGGTGGCAACCCTAAGCGTTGATCAGATCTACTGTATATTACTGAATAAGTGATGCGCAGGTCAGGAAAAACTCAAGAGTGAGTTTATTGTCATTTCATCCCTGTACGTTTGTACAGTACACAGGGAAACTAAACAACGTTACTCTAGGACCATGGTGCTACACACAAAACAGAAGTACCGGACAACAGACAAAAAGTGCAAGTGCAAAAATGTGAAACTACTGCAAGACAGGACAGCATAGTGCAGGGACAAGACAATACAGTTCACACTCAGCAGATGTAATATGTAAACTAAAAAAACACAGAACCACAAAAAAAGCACCCTGTGATCCAGAGAGGCAGCTGCAATCTACCATTGCACCGCCACCTTGTCCGCCACTAGGCCCACAGTCTCCCCTGGGGTGCCCCACATCACCAGGCCAGCAGTCTCCCTGCAGCTCAGCAGCCTGCCCTGCACTTCAGGCCACCAGCTCGGTCCCAGGTACCTTTACTACTCGAGTCCCTGGCTTCTGTCAAGGAGGTAGGCCCCATATTGGAATCCGGCTCTGTGTGTGCTAGAGAGACAGTTTTTCCTCCTTTACTCAGCATATAGACCCTAATCTGCCAAATGTGACCCATGTCTTCCTACTATGTGTGCAATTTCTGTGCACAAATGTGTTTTGTTTTCAACCCTATTTCTCCAAATTATTAGGAGACTGATTTGGTTAATTTTTATTTAGTAAAATTATCTTTGCTTAGGCTTGTTTCTGTGTGACTTATACAGGAAAAACAGCAGTTCTGTGCACATTATTATGGGGCTTCCCACAGAAAGCAGCAGTAGGAAAAGATAAATGATTTTCTAGAGTACATGTCAGAAAGTGTTTCAAGCTTAATGGCCTTGAAAAAACAGTCAACTACAAATGTAGCTCTATCCCTTGGGTGGTCTATTCTCTTTAGTTGTTCCCCATAGTGTGGTCAGCTGCTACGATAAAGGTGAGCTACATTGTTACTTTCTTTTCTCATACAGTCACAGATAGACCTCTTTGTCCACTTGAGAATATGGAGAGTGTGACAGGCCTGAGTTTAATAGTACAGGTGTACTAAAAAAGCAGGGCACCTCTTGAGCAGTAAATCCTTTAATGCATTATAGATCAATTAGATTTAAGTACAGAGAAAATACAATAATAGAAGAAAGCATCCCAGAGCAGCAGCAGAACTTGTGGCAATTCCGCTAGTTGTTGTTCACAATAGTTGGAATGTATTATTATTATTATCTTAAGGGGTTGTTCACCTTTGAGTTAACTTTGCGTATGATGTAGAGAGGGCTATTCTGAGGACATTTGCAATTAGTTTTCTTTTTTTGTTTGTGATTTTCGAGATGTTTAGCTTCTTATTCAGCAGATCTCCAGCAATTCAGCAATTAGGTTGCTAGGGACCAAATTACCCTAGCAACCATTTGTTTATATGAATAAGTGTCAGCAATGAATAGGAGAGGAACTGAATAGGTGAGTAATAAAAAGTAGAAATAACTATGAATGTGTAGCTTTACAGAGCATTTGTTTTTAGATGGGGTCAGTGACCCCCATTTAAAAACTGTAAAGAGTCAGAAGAAGAAGGCAAATAATTACAAACTATTAACAAAATGAAGAGCAATTAAAAAGCTGCTTAGAATTGGCTGTTGTATAACATATGAAAAGTTAACTTAAAGGTGAACCACCCCGTTATCATATTTTGTTCCAATGCACAATAAAAAACAAATGAAACCTATAAATGCACCAGATGTTCCTGAATCCATTTAGAATTTAAATCTGGAAATATGGCTTTTAATAAATATTCAAAGACAAGCAGAACTTTCTACAAGCTATGGATTAGCATATTCATGAAACCCTGACCACACAGTTTAGGATGAAAGAAGTAGAACCTTCCTTTATAATCCTATAAGGGCACTACTTAAGAGAGGACTTGGTTTAAAAAACTTGATACTGATGATCAATGATTAACCCCCCCCTTCATTATTTTATGAATCATAAAGTATCGCATTTGAGTTAATGCTAAAAGAAAATTAAGAACAATGACACCATGAAATACATAGTTTTCGGATGACTAATCTGCATCAATATAAGTCTAACAGAAGCTGGAAATCCAGATGGATTTATCAATTAACCTTCACTGTGTTACTATGACATACAGGCCATACAGGGTTAACTGCGTTTGCAAATCCCATTGTGGATGGGATTCTTTGGCCAAAATCCAGACTGAGTAGGCTGAATGTCTTAGGAATGGTTATTCCATACTGCTAAAGGAACTGCTATTTTAGTCTTTTCATGTAATAAAATACTAGAATATGTGCTATTTGTATCGGCTCAGCAATATTCTGAGCCGGCAGCTCCATTTGTATTCAAAGCAACTAACATGTCTGTCACTGCTTGGTGCACTACGGGTCTCAAATCCTCAGGGAACTTTGCAGCTGTCAAATTGACTTCCATCAGTTCTTCCTGAGCCGAGAGACAAATTATCCAGCCTGCCGTCTGACTAGACTCAAAGATCGAACCTGCAATTTCTCACTGATAGAACTCCCAGCTCCAATTCAAATTACTACTTTATCCTCTGTGTAAGAGAATGCCTGGGAATATATTTACCTTCTCTTTAGATGCATTTAGCAGGTAGGAGGACATGTTAAATAGACACAGTGAATGGCTTGAAGTGATTGAAAGAAGGCCAAGGCTGTCAACCAGAAGGGATAAAACCACCGAGCCATTGACTAATGCATAGAGCAAAGACTTGTGGGAGTCAGAGCACACAACAGATCTATGTGTCAAAAAGGAGTTGTTACAACAAAGTACCATTTTCAAGCTGAACTCTACTGTAGACACAATAAATTAAAATTGTATGTATGTGCAGAGTAAATGGACCTTTTACCCCTCTGCTGTCAAAACTATCTTTCTACAGTCAGTGCCAAAAACAACACTTATGTCAGTGTCCGGGTGGGGGGGGGGTTTAAGAACCAATGCAATTTGCAGATTTCCTATAAGATTAGACAACATGGTTTGGGAAATGGTAGGCTTTATAATAAATAAATAAATAAAATAATATAATATACAGGAATGTGACCTGTTATCCAGAATGCTCAGGATCTGAGGCTTTCCAGACAATGGACCTTTGAGTAATTTGGATCTTCATACCTTAAGTCTACTAGAAAATCATTAAATAAACCTGATAGGCTGGTTTTACTTCCAACAAGGATTAATTATATCTTACAGTAGTTTGGCTAAAGTACAAGCTGTGGTTTTATTATTACAGAGAAATATATATATATTTTTTAATTTATATTTTTGGATAAAATGGAGACAGCCTTTCCATAATTTAGAGCTTTCTGAATAACAGATTTCTGGATAACGGATCCCATACCTGTATTGTATATTCTATTTTTGATTAATTTGACTATATCATCTGTAAAAGAAGCAGAAGAAATAATCTACTTTGTTGTTTATTTTAGTAGTGTTACTATGGGTATAGGACTTGTTATCTAGAGTGCTTTAGACCTGGGATTTTCCAGATAAGGGGTCTCTCCGTAGTTTGGATCTCCATACCATAATTCTAATCATCAAGTCTAAAAATCATTGAAACATTGTTTAAACCCAATAGGATTCATTATATCAGTTGGAATCAAACACAAGCTACTTTTTTGTTATCACATAGAAAAAGGAAATCATTTATAAAATTTAGAATTATTTGATTTATATTGGGTGAAAGGGATCCCATACCTGTACAATGCACAGCAGATAATCCTTACCTTATGTCTGCCTTATGTCCTTCAAGGAGGTGCTCATATGCACACTGTGCAGTTGGGTTATTCCGATTAACTGTTCAATTGCTTCTTATCAGCAGCTTTTTTTTTTTTTCTCTATGTTTCCTTTTATAAATGTATTTAATGAGCCAGCCATGAATGGAACAAATAGAGCAATTGATTTAATTTGATTGATCCTTGTTAAAGACTGTAAAAAAAATCAATTCAGCAGTTATAAGCTACATCAAGCACACACAGGTGAACAAATTCCTATTAAGTAGGAGTGTATGGTTTTTTTAATACATGATTTTATTATGAAATATGAAAGTCCATTTACCAACAGGAACCAAGATGCAAAGAATAAAAAGTAAGAACATGAAATCCCCCTACCAACTTTGGAATTTAATTCCTGTAAGGCACATTTGGCATGAATGCCAGTAGTTTTGCAGATTTATTATGGTTATGCATTATGCATATTTTTTCATGTTAGCCATTACTTTTGTTTTTTATTGTGAGAGGTTGGGGATTGTCAAGGGTTGCCCTAGGAGCCCATTTGCCTAAAAAGAAGAGGTGCTATACATCATTTACTCAATACACTGACTGGGATATTGTGAAGAGCAGTTGATACTATTTGTAGCAATGGCCTGTGGCAGATTAAGTTGATATATTCTCTGTGGAATCTATGTATAAATAAGCAGTAGCATGTTATTGCTGGTATCAGTGAAGAATGCAGTAGAATAGTCTGCACTATAGCTATTCATAGGTAAATTAGTAATGTTAGAACAGTGGTTTCCAGATTGTTTTCATTCAAGCCTACCTTTGAGGTCCAACATAGGCATAATCCATCTTATCTCATGACACAATTACACATATGAAAACAATGCTTTACAAGCTATTCAGCTATAGTCCCAAGAATATCTAGGGAAATAAAGTGTCAAGAAAATGAAGCATATTTACCATTGTATTATACACCTCTAAAAATAGAAGGAATGTGCCTTTATATATAT
>CM044443.1:93256219-93290686 GCA_024363595.1 Xenopus borealis
ATAAACTATCTGTTTTTCATTTTGGGGGTATAGTTTTCCTTTAAGGTAAAAGTTGTCACATATTAAAATTAGAACCAATATGACCTGACTGAATCCAGATCCCTGGACTATTTACAATCCACCCTAATTACTTTTATTACCTTCTTCAAGTTATTTCTGTCTATCTGTAACTTTCCAATTCATTACCCATAAACCCTTTTTTCAGTTATCTATTAGTATATATAATGTGCCTGTTCAACTTTCATTTGTATTTTGCCTGAAGAAGGGGCCTGTGTGCTCCGAAAGCTTGCAATTGTTACTAATTCTGTTAACCAATAAAAGGTATAAACCAAACTTTTTTTTTTACTGAACGTTACCTCTTTCGCCAGACTTGCCTTTGTCAGCTCTGACCTAGCGAAGTGCATTGGAGTGCATAGAACTTTCTCAATCTTCAGTCACTTACATCACCAGGTTTCCACCATACATTTTCTACCAGTGGGCTACTCTATTGACTTTATTAAGGTTCCCTTGGCATGTCTAGTTATCAGTGTAAATGTAATGTATTAGATGCACCATGTAACATAAATAGCTCTATTCCACTTTAAATTGCACGCTATTGCAAACTAGCCTGAGCATAAGAACTCTAGCGAAGTTGCACTAGCCAGAATTGAACACTTTGCTTTGCTTTGATTTGCTCGCTCTGCTGAAGGAACGCTAGAAAATTTGCCAGCTTTCGGCGCCCTGGATGTGACCTCACACTTTAGTGAATTAGCATTGTCCCAGCAAATGTACGCCTGTCGAAGTGTTGCTATGGCTGCAAAGCTGTCGCTGGCAAATTTGCACTCTTTAGTGAATTTGCTCCCAAAACTCTGCCTAAATGGCCTTCAGTCGCATCTCTTGGCCACCATACACTTCCTCAGAGAGACTTGATGTCATCTGCCATAGACTCCATTTTATCCAAATTATCCAAAATTTTACAAGTTCCATTATAACAAAACTGTATTTTGTAGATCCCTACTAGGATGTAAATAATCCTAATTGGAGCCCAAACTACTACTGGTTTTATTGAATTTTTTTTTTTTTTTTGTAGACTGAAGTATTTGAAGGTTGTTCACCTTCAATGTACAAATCTTATGAAACCAATAAAAATGCTCTCAATGTGTGAGGAACCCTATTTTCATAACAATAAGTGAAAATGCCCAGACCACATTGAGCATGTGTATGTAGTCTCGTCTTGCAGAGATGTATAACAAAGTTACAAGATGGCAGCCCCCTGTGGCCAACTTTGAAAGCATAAATCATTTGTTTGATTAGGCTTGTGGTTCATGTTTCTGTTTAGTGCACAAAATACAGCATTTCTAGCCTTATTCTATTTTAGCCTTTCCTTGCCCTTTAAGGCAGGGAAAAGCCAACTGAGGGCAGAGAAAGACAGGGATGTGATGTCAGGGGAAGAAGCAGTTAATTTCCTTATATTCTGAGCAGGTAGAAACATCCCAACCACCCTCCTTTTTTGCATATTTTGTGAAATGCCAGGAGTTTCTCTTAATGTTCTCATATTATCTATTAATAAGCAAATGTGGATGTATTCCTGCAAGTACTATTAATTTGTGGTTTTGGTATAGTTATACAGTATAACCACAAGAGAGATTGCATGTAGTGATGGGCGAATCTATCCTGTTTCGCTTTGCTGAAAAATTTGTGAATTTCCAGTGAAATTCACAAATTGGCGAAAAATTTGCGAAATGACTCGCAATTCGTTTCTTGGTGCATCGCGTAATTTTCAGCGAGCGTCGCATAATTTTTGATGCACATTTTTTTATTTACGTCAGCAAATTTTCGTCGCCGGGGGCGAATTGCATGAATTCACAGTTAATTCGCGCCTGGCGAATAGATTCGCCCATCACTACTTGCATGTTATTATTCAGGTTAAATGAATGTCAAATGCTTGATCTAGGGAATGTTTCTGATCGCCATTGGGGTCAGGAAAGAATTTTTTCCCTCTTGAGGCATAATTGGCAATGGCTTCATGCTGGGTATTTTTTGCCTTCCTCTGGATAAAAACAGTGCATATATGATAACGTATTTTTGAAAAAGCAGCGGTAGGACCTTGCCAGAGTACTGCACAGGTAAATTTAGAAGAGGGAGAAAGGAGGTTCTCTCCTGTGACTGTACAGTGGGTTGATTGATACAGCCGCTACTACTGATTGTGCTAGGTGACAGCCTGCTTGGATTCCCTATCATCGACACACTGCAGATTCTGGATCAACAGCAGAGCTGCTGAACTTCTCTCATGGGGGCAAATTCACTAAGATCTGAAAAGTCGCCAACGCTACGCAAATTTACGATCAGGTCGGCGAACAGTAGCGTAGTTGCGCTAGTGTTACTTCACTAGGCAGATCGCTGTTACGCTAATTTGCATAGGGCGGGAACTTTAAGTTATAATAGAAGTATATGTTATATCCACTACATTCCACTACAGAAGCCCAGGAAACCTTTAATAAATTAAATAAAGTTGTCCTATTGCCCTACATGTGCCCCCTGTATAGTTGTGTTGCCATATGTTAGGAAATGTAGGGGGAAAGGAGGGTAACCCCCCAAACAAATAGCATCTTTTTCAGACTATCACCCTCCTATGCTAAAATACGCCAGCGTTTTTTTTTGGACTTAGAAAAAATTTTTACAAATTTTTTTTTCAACCTCCTATCTATTGTATTGAACTTCACCTGGTCTGACCAGGCAAAGTAACATCTAGCGTAAGTGCTAAAGTTCAGGAAAATGTTCATCTTAGTGAATTTGCAAATTTACAATCCTTCGTCAATGCGCAACTTCACCTGGCGTAAGGGTGCGAAGTTGCGCTAGTCTATCTACTTCGCTAGCGTAAATTCACCAGAGCCCGTGTTAGTGAATTTCTGAAGTTACGAATTGAATTCATGCTGGCGAATTAGCACTAGCGTTAGACGCTTCGCGCAATAATGAATTTGCCCCATGGTGAGAGATGCAGCTCCTGCTGGTAGCAGAGTTGGGACCAACAGCCTAATACTCAGTGGTGGATATAATGACATAGTGCTGATCTCAAGTGAGGAGAGGCAGAGCATAGTAGTGAGCTCTTATGTAATTCTGCATTTGAATATTGAGCTGGGGTAAGGCTGGCAAGGTCCTATTTATTTGATAAAATGTGAATAAATGCTGTGGCCATTTTCACCATTTCTGGTTCCTGGTGTTTCATCGCGGTATGTAACAATTGGGTTCAATGGGATAGCTAAAGGAGAAGGGTCAATGGAGGAGTCCTCTTTTCATGCCCTCCTCCTAGTAATTCATTTGGTGCTTGTGCACTGTAACCAGTCACATCATTTGAATGGTCAGTTTAACCCATTAATTGCATTCAGTGCAAGCTGTTTTTGGAACATTTTGTGCTCTCTCCCTTTAGAGGCATTTTTTTTAGGAGAACCTGAGTGTTTGAGTGTCCCACTTCTGAAACAAGATTTAGAGCTGTAAATACCAAAAACAATGAAAAGTTTCTATTTTTCATGATATAGGGATGTATACCAGAAAATTAGTTTACTTTATGCACAAAAATTCAACTCATTTGGAAAGCCTCAAACAAATAGTCCCGTAAGTCACGTCAGCTGCTGAATAATGTTTTTTATGGGGTAAAAACACAAAAAAATTGATAGATCCCCCGAAAAAAACAATATATTTCTGGAAAGTACAAGTGCCATCTCCCATAGGTTCCATTATAATACAATAATTCAAATTTTTCAAAATAATTTCTCTGTAATAATAAAACAGTACCTTGTTCGAAACTAAGATATAATTAATACTTATTGGAGGCAAAACCAGCCTATTGGGTTTAATTAACGTTTACGTGATTTTCTAGTAGACTAGAGTATGAAGATCCAAATGATGGAAAGATCCATTATTGGGAAAACCCCAAGTCTCAATCACCTCTACCCCCCCCCCCCATCTGTACGGTGTAAGTCTCTGCAGCACACAGCCCACATTCCTCCTCCCTCTCACAAACTTGTAACAGTTTCTCTTTAGTACCGGAATGCTGCTCAAGTTCCCAGCACAGGAAGCAGTGTCAGATTGGCACCAGATACAGCCAATAGGAGTTAAGTTAGCTGCCAGTACAATGTATGATGTCAGTATTTCTGGGGGTCAGTAACCCCCTTCCAGCACAGGGTCCATGTGGAGCTATCTCTTTAACTGTACTTTTCCTGTTAACTACTTCTATGGCAAAGTTTATTCTATTAATGTGTACTGTTAGATTTGTCAGTTTGTTACAAAGGTGAACAACCCCTTTATTTATTTATTTATTTTATTTTAAATTATGTAGATCCAAATTATGGAACAACCCCTTATCTGGAAAACCCCAGGTACCAAGCATTCTTTATAACAGTTTCAATATCTGAATCGGCAAACGCAGAGGAGTAATATTAAAGGAGTAATGCTTGCTGCTCTGTGCATGACTATTCTCAAGAAAGTATCTGCCTAAACCTGGATAAGGTTTAAATTTTTTGCAACAGGAATTTGTTCACCACTAAATCGAAGAACAGTAATCGAGTTTCAACAAAAAAATCCCCATATAGGGATTTGTACTGCGATATTAAACTGCGGTGGGAAAGTGCAATTTCTTATAAAACGTGCCATTTTTTTATTATGCAAAATGCAATGTTTCCCCACAATGCCAATATTATTGTGGTCATGTGTTTGGATGCAAGTACCTTTAAACAATGACATCAATATGCTCACTTTTTGTTATTGATTAACTCTATTTTCCTCTTTCTTTAATTATATTCATGTTTACAAGTAAATTAGGAGACGTAATATAATTGCTATACGATAGGAGAAACCTTGATATTATAAATATGCATACAGCAATAAAGCCCCATCTATCCCTTAAGGTAAGCATTGGTTAATGTTAGCAAGCTTTTACAGTATTATACTGTAATATATAACACATGGTTCTTACCTTGCTGTTTTGTATAATGTATCTGTGCACTATAGGTTTATTTATTAATTTGTGATTTATGGCAGTGACCTGGGTCTCAACGATAAATCAAAAATTCACTATCCTCTTCTCATTTCATGGATGGATATATAATATCACTCAATATAAATACTAAACCAAAAGTTAATTAAATCACACGATTTAGCTGATGATACTGTATGTCTGTTGTAAATTGTTTGTAGTGAAAATGTACATTATTACATAGTAAAAATAAGGCTCCTGGAATAATAAACAAGTTGTTTTCTCATATAGTCAGTCACACTGTAGTAGAGGTCAGTGGGAACAGCCACTATGTAAATATTCACACATATATAGAACTAGAAATTGTTACCATTGCAAAAGTACTGCATATATGTTTAAAACTGGCAATGAATCTTCCAAGTATTTTTGTAATGAAACCTATGGTAATATGAAACAATTGGGCTCTCATAAATGTATCTAAAGATTAATAATGATCCTAGCTCGGGTCACGTTGTTCATGGCTTGCTAGTGTCACTAATTGGAGGGACTAGCTGGCCATTTATTGGATTACCAAAATACAACTCACTTAGGATATAGTGTCAGTTAAAAAACAGTACCAATATCCAGTTATAACATTTGGAGTTTTATGCAGTTGAATAAATGCGAAACGCCAGAAAAATTTAGTCTGGTGAAAATTTCGCAAATTTTTCGCTGTTTTGGTGAAGCGAATTGCCCCAGATTCGCCCATTACTAGTCATATGATCTTGCTGTTATTCTAGGTCTGTCAGACCTTTCTCAGTCAGAGTTCTTGCCTGTTTATTTATGTGGTTCAATAGTGTAAGTTACATGAAAATACCTTGTTTTCAATACAATAAAATTCATAAGCTTTTCTACAATGATGTAGATGGCAAGACAGTTTCAGTAAGAAGCACCTCTACCTTGCCATATTGGGGTCCTGAGTTTGAGTCTAAGCTGTTAGACATGGAGGCCATGATTAAACTCTAACTCCCCACTTCTCTTATAAGCAAGAGGGGCAGTTCAGCTTCAATATCCCCTTGTTAGAATCAGTTTGTAATAATTATTTTTAAATAGTCCAACCAACACCCTACTTTGGAACTTCCTCTTAGAAGAGTAACTGGATGTTTTTGTGACACATATACAAAAAGAAGAATGTTGTCTCAAAAAGAAGACAAGACAAAGTCAAAGTAACACTAAAGCCATATTATTCAGGGATGTTTGCTTGAAGGAAGGTGCTAAAATGATTTCCACTATGCATTGTGTTCCAAAAGGGGAAAAAAAGACCACAAATAGCACACCATAAATGCCATTCAATAAAAACTAGAAGTCACCAAACTAGAAGTCACCACCAAGCAAATATAGAAATATCAAAAATAAATGATCACAAAGACCCATGCTTTCACAATGAATACAGCACTGTCTGCATTCTGCAGTGCTGTATTTATGAGGGGAAAGGCATCCCTCCCTCATGCTACATGTCACTTAACTTGCACATCATTCAGGGTTGTGCTCTGCAACTCGAGTCAGATTTATAATACAGTGCAAGGTGCAGATCACAGCAAATCCCCAGGCTAAAGTGGCTCTTAAATTAGCACTAAGGGGCATAATTTTGTTTAATTTGTGCTCTAGTACCAGTATCCATTACATATATGATGTAATCATGATCATAAGAATATGATAGAGTAATATGATAGAGTGTGATATTTATAAGCATTTATTTTGGTTCTAAAACACCACATGTGCTCCCTCCCACAATATGCAGGAAAACTGTAATATGTATCTGGGAAAGGTACGGTGCTTTAGAATATGTTTATTTAAACTGTCTGGACAACTGAATTAGGACATTTTCTGAAAGACAAATTGTTGATTAAGCAATGTAGAAAATATGGCATCATGCTATAGATCAGTGATTCCCAACCAGTAGCTTGTGAGCAACATGTTGCTCTCCAACCCCTTGGATGTTGCTGTCAGTGGCCTCAAAGCAGGTTCTTATTTTTGAATTCTAGGCTTGGAGGCAATTTTGGTTGTATAAAAACTTGGTGTTCTGCCAAACATAGCCTCAGTGTAGGTTGACAATCCACAGAGAGGCTACCAAATGGCCAATGACAGCTCTAATTTGGCACCCTAAGAACATTTTTCCAACTCCATTTACTACTGAATGTTGCTCACAGGTTTGAAAGGTTGGGGATCCCTGCTATATATCATGGAATACACATTTGAACATAAATTGAACAGGAACCAACTCCAAGTGCAATGCACCCTAATTAGTGATGAGATAATTTATTCGGTAGGGACGAATTCACAGAGAATTTCCGCGTTTTGCCGCCAACTAATAATTTTGCAAATCACCCATGAAAATTTTCTGGCGTCAAAAATTCTGATGGCGGTGTCAAAAGTTTCAGCGCTGGTATCGATTATTAGCCGCTTTACTAATTTTTTGCCATTCCAAGAATTTTGCGGGAAATTCAAGAATTTTTCTGCAAAGTGGAACGGCAGAAATTCGCCCATCACTAACCCTAACTAAACTCCCATAAACATACCATCACACATATTACATTTCTAATCCACCAGAGGTATATGATTAAGTAATGAAAATATTATGTAGTGTTGCCCTGCACTGGTAAAACTGATGTGTTTGCTTCAGAAACACTTCTATAGTTCATATAGACAAGCTGCTGTAGATCAATGGTGTAAATTGAAAAACGGCTATATGGCACAGTTACCTAATGGATAACAGATAACACCATTTGACAGACAGAGCTTATCTGCTGTGTAACTTGAGCTTTTTCTCATTTGAATGGCTGCCCCCATTGCTACACAGCAGCTTATTTATATAAACAATAGAAGTGTTTCTTAAGCAAACACAGCAGTTTTACCAGAGCAGGACAACACTGCATTATATTGTCATTACTTTAAAACACTTTTATTTTTTGATGTTACTGTTCCTTTAAGTTTAGACCAGATGTAAAACCAGTATGCCAGAAAGTGGGGTGATTGCCCTACTCAATTGTTGTAACAAAGAAAAAAACTGGAGGTATTGGATTGTGTGTAGATCTCTGTGAACCTAAGAAAGCAGTTGTTATGGATAATCATCCCTTGCCACACATAGAGGAAATATTTTCTGAACTGCGAGGAGCAAAAATATTTTCTACTCTGGACCTTCAGAGTGCTTATCATCAAGTATTACTGAATGAGGAAAGCAAAGACCTCACTGCATTTATCGCCCATGATGATTTGTTTCGGTTCAAGTGTGTACCTTATGGACTGGCTTCAGCACCAAGTTGTTTTCAAAGACTGATGTCTTCTATACTCCATGGCATACCTGGTGTACAATGCTACTTGGATGATATAATTGTCTACGTTCCAACTATGGATCTTCATGACAAGTACCTGGAAAAGGTTCTGAAATACATTGCTTCTGCAGGACTCAAACTGAACCTTTCGAAATGCCACTTCAGACAAACTCAGCTGTCATTTCTGGGTCACATAATTTCACAAGATAGATTACTGCCTGACCCTGACTATGTCAACGCAGTTACACAAGCACCTACTCCATCTGATTTCCAGACCTTTTTGTTTTTTTTAGGTCTTACTTCTTGGTATTCTAAGTTTATTCCCAAATACAGTATGCTTCAGTTGTGAAGCCACTTAGATCACTACTACAAGGAACTTTAAGTCTGGTGTGGTCAGAATCTGCTCAACATAGCTTTGAAATAGTGAAACAGCTAATTGTGAACAGTCCAGCGCTAGCTTTATTTGATCCTGCACTACCCACTGTGGTTACTACAGATGCTTCAGACTATGGCGTTAGTACAGTTCTCACACAGATCCATGTTGATTATATAGAGAAAACTGTTGCATTTGGATCCAGAACACTTACAGAGACAGAGCGTAAGTATTCAACTGTTGAAAAAGAAGCTCTAGCGTGTGTTTAGAGCCGGGCAACAGAAAAATGGAGAACTTAACTATGGGGTAGAGAATTTACCTTATACACTGATCATAGCCCTTTAACTACACTACTTACAACAAAGGGACTAGAAAGAGCTGGAATGAGTATAGCTAGATGGTAAGCAAGGCTACTGAATTTCAACTACAAAATGGAATACACACCAGGTTCGAAAAATTTTACTGCTGATTGCTTGTCACGTTTACCTTTACCTGCAGCTTCTGATACACTGGATGAGGACATGGAAGTTGCAGCATTGACTGATTTACTATCATCTACAGTTACAGCTGCTGATTTTAAGCAAGCTTGTCTCACATGTCCAATTCAAGTAAAACTACAGGACATCTTACAAAGCAAATGGCCAAATGCTGAGAAGAAACTCAGTCCTGATCTTCAACCTTACTACAGGATTAGACACAAACTGTCCTTAGTAGATGGCTATGTTGTCCGTGGAGCTCACCTTTTATTGGTACAAGAGACCTTTTGAGAAAATCTCATACAACTTGCACATAAGAGTCATCAAGTAATTGTACGTACAAAACAAAGACTATGAGAATACTATACTATACTGGTGGCCAGCAATGGATGTTGAGGTGGTAACTGCCATTCATTCTTGTGTTACTTGTCAGAATCATGACAAAACAGCTATCACACATACACCACCACTTCAGCCAGTACCATTCCCTGATTCCGCATGGGAAAAACTTGCTATTGATATTGTTGGTCCTTTTGCAGATGCTCCTATAGACTGTAGATTTGCTTTAACCTTGATAGACTATTACAGTAAATGGCCTGAAATTGCATTTGTTCCTCATGTAATATCAACTACAGTAATAACGTTTCTGTCTACAGCCTTCAGCAGAGAAGGAAATCCAAAGGAGTTAATATCGGACAATGGACCACAGTTTGTCTCATTTGAGTTTGAATAATTTCTGAGAGAGAGGAATGTTGTGCATAGGAAAACTTCAGTGTATTACCCACACGCAAATGGAGAAATCAAGCGATTCAACAGAAGTCTGAAAGAAGCACTACAGACAGCAAATCTGACTGGTGGGAAATCTTGGAATTTACTACAGAGCAAGATGCCATGCAATGACCCCATCATCTCCAGCTG
Organism: Xenopus borealis; assembly: GCA_024363595.1. NCBI lineage: Eukaryota > Metazoa > Chordata > Amphibia > Anura > Pipidae > Xenopus > Xenopus borealis. The sequence continues at coordinate 93,266,249 of CM044443.1, forward strand.
AATTATTACATGACAGACAGATGCACACTAAGTTACATGTTGCAGACATCAAACTTCCACAAAATACTACTACTGTTGACATTGTGAAACGTCACCAAGCCAAATGCAAGGCTTATACTGACAGAAAACGTGGTGCAAGAGAAGTGCACTTTCAGCCCGGAACTTTAGTCAGAATTAAGAAACCAGGAATACTGAAACAAGGACAATCTAAATTTACTACACCACTTGGATTGAGACGCCAGCGAGGACCATACACATATGAACTGTCTGATGGACGCATATGGAATGCAAGTCGTCTTGCTCCTGCTAGATGTCACTTTGGAGAAGCTCCATTTGATGAAGGACATTTTCCTACTCTGGATGCCAACTGCAATAGGCCTGAAGAAAATTAACCTATAAGATGTACTGAGAGAATCAGAAAACCACCTGCATGGACCCAGGACTATGTGATGTGAAGAATGTATATTATTGCTTTAAGATGCATTGTTGTGGTTTATTACATTTGCTAAAATGCTTTCCTACTATAGGGGAAATATGTGGTGTTTATACAAATGGCCTGCTGGTGTCACTGTGCACATGACTTGTACTGTGCAAACACAGGACTTGCTGTACAGCTTGAAAGTGAAAGTAAGAAGTTACTGTTGTTGTGTAAGGCCTGTATGAGCCTCTTAATAAAGCACTGTTATACTCTACTCATCCTCGGCTGCCAAACATAACAGACACTGCAGGACCCTTTACAATTAAAAAATAAACCATTGGTGGCCAGGGCCCCCTAATTAACTTAAAATCATTGTTTGACATTGAAAAAGGTACCCCTACAAGTTAGAAAAAATTTGGTGGCCTGGGCCCCCAACTAACTAAAGATCATTTGTGGAAACTGGCTAGGGCTAGAAAAGACCTCCATTGAAAAGAAAAGGCATTGGTGGCCAGGGTGCATGCAGATTTTCAATAAATAAGCAAACAGTCAATGCCTTTGATAAATAATCCCCTAAATGAAGGAAAGGTGAAGTGCAGCATGACCAGGCCCCCCTTTTAAGTATAAATCCACTGGGACGACTGTCCCTCCCATCATGCTCCATGATGGTGGCCCTGCTTGTGTCATCCCTCAAATTTTCAATGCAGACAATCTGGCGAACACAATGTAAACAAACAGTTCTTGTCACACAGCATTCTGACACATACACAGACAATTAGGGTATGTAGCAATCTTTCCATGAAGATGTTTGAAAACAAATAACCAAGCCCACAGACATAGTTCTTTTCTAAATCCCAATCAGAATTCAGAGCAGGAAGTTTACCAGTTTTTCCACAGAATTGTTAAAGTGAGGATGACTGATTCATTTTTATGGTATTGTTGGCACAGATTTTAAGTAAACTCATGGGTTATGCAGCAGACTATAGAAAAATTAAATATAAATTTCACAATATAAGGCTGGTTAGTAATTAATATGGATAATTACGACATGGCAGCATAGAAACCAGTGCAACTAGCATCAGAATATAATAATCAGCCCTGTAGCATCAGCTTCTATTACAGGGCAACCTCATGTTCTGCTTGATAATTTGTGACGACCCCTAAGTTTAGCTTCTCAGTAGCTGCTCAAAGCCACTGAGCATGTGAGTGTCGCATACACTTTCCAAGATGGTGACCCCCTGTGACAAGTTTGAAGTCCTGGATCATTGCTGCTATTTACAAGCTGAAACTTTAAGCTAGTGCAATAAGTCCAGTATATAAAACATGGCAGTTTTAGCCATATTAATTTTTAGGGTTTACTTCTCCTTTAATGGGGTGGTTCATCTTTTAGAGATATAGAGAGCAATGTTCTGAAACAAGTTGCAATTGGTTTTCTTTTTTTAATTTATTTGTAGTTTTTTAGTTATTCAGCAGCTCTCCAGTAATTTCAGCAATCTGGTTGCTAGGGTCCACACTATCCCAGCAACCATGAACTGATGTAAATGAGAGACTGGAATATGAATATGGAATGTTCCAAATAGAAAAATAAGTAATAAAAAGTAGCAATAACAATACATTTATAGCCTTACAGAGCATTTGTTTTTAGATGGGGTCAGTGACCCCATTTGAAAGCTGTAAAGAGTCCGAAGACAAATAATTCAAAAACTACAATAATAAAAATAATAAATAATGAAAACTAATTGAAAAGTTGCTTAGAATTGGCAATTCTATAGCATACTAAAAGTTAACTTAAAGGTGAACCGCCCCTTTATAAGGAAACAGTTGATTGGTTGCTATGGGTTAGTACACCTGGGCAAACTTTTATTACATGCTCCCATTAACATAATATCAGACTTTTCAGAATTTTGCTTGAAAGTGCAGTGCTTGTGTGTGTTTTCACGTGATAATTAGACGTTTTACATGTTTCAAAAACACGTATTAAGCACAGATTCAGCCCCCTTCTGATGTTCATAAGATTTCACAAGCATGTTTTTAGCCAAAAATACACATTTTAACATACGGAGGCCTAATCAGTAATTTCTGAAAAGATTTAATCTGTTATAGAGCTTCCCAAAGCTCATCTACTAGTATCTACTAGGTAGGTTCCTACTAACAAATAACAGTCTACAGGCAACAAAAGGAATGCATTTTCGTACCACCTATCAAGTAAATGGAATATGAAATGTCCATGACAATTCATTCTCACTTATAATTAATATTTTTATTTTACATTATTATCATATTACAATATTATATAGAATATATATTATTGTATAATAATAATAATATAGAATTATTCTTTTAAATATTAAATCCTGAAATAAAAATAATTCCATGAACATACCGTATTAACAGTTAAAATCCAAATGTGCAGACTCCCGAGTGACACATTGTTCTAATGTGATATGACTGTGTGGGTTAGCCGTTTACCTATACATGAATCTAAATACAGCTGCTATGCTAGTCCTGTTTCATACAAATCACAGCAACTCACATCATGTAGATTTTCAAATGTTGCAAGTTCAGTATGTAAATAGATGAGTTTGCTGTATTTGTGCTGTTGTATGAATCAAAAGTATCCAGCTGACCTTTTCAGTTGTATTGTTTCAGCATCTGTTTATGTGGGAGTAGAACTGAAAACATTTTAGAAGGTTACCACGGTAGTTTTAGTGTCTTTTCTGATATTTTGTTCATTAATAATCTTGTATGGCCCTAGGAAATGTTAACTGGCTTCTTAATAGATCCAATTGAATAATTTTAACTATAAGAGGGTTATTTATCAACGGTCGAATTTTTGAGTTTTATACCTCAAATAAACTCGAATGAACTCACAACTCGAATGGTTGCAAACTTGAAAAAAAAAAACGAATGGGAAAAACTGAAATCAGCTTGGGGCTAACAATCTGAAAACTCAAATTCATCAAGTTTTCTACGGGACTTAATTGATTGCGGTTTCGGGAAAAACCCTCCAAAAATAACTCAAACCTCATAAAGGCTATTAACATCTTCAAATGGTTCAAGGAACCTCTGCCATTGGTTCCTATATGACCTCAATAGGTTTTAGAAGATGCATTTTCAGATTCAAGCTATTTCCAGGTTGGGGGCATAATAAATAAAAAAAAAACTCAAAAACTTTTAGTTTTTAACATAAAAACACGTATTTTTGTGAAAATATGTCCTAAGTATTTAGTTGGCATTGTAGGAAGGTCAGAATAGATTGGATTATTTAAAGGTAATAAAATTTCTAGTGGGAAATGTGATAAAATTAACAAAGGGAACTAATAAGTGAAAAAAATAGCATGTTGCAATGTAATATTCTCTTTAAAGGCTTTTATTGCATTGTGAATCTTAATTGCGCATTGCAAACCTTTGACATCTGCTTGAAGGTGGCAAAAACTGTTGGAGCAAATGTAACAACTTATTTCATACACCGCACACTATCGTAAACTATAAAATTCGCAATCACTATCTTACTGTTGCATTAGGGGCAAAGTGTTTGCAAAAGCAAAATTGTTCACTTTGTGTACATTTATTCACATTGCAAACAAATTGCGAATGATTTTTTCATTAACGACCAAACTTACATACCTCCCCTAGAATCTGAGGGTATTCAACCCAAGGTACTAAAGTATTTTAAGACTCAGGCTGATTCAGTGGCATAACTACTCGTTGGTGGGCCCCCCTATCCGGCTCTCCCCCTTATGAATTGCACATTGGAGCTCTCCTAGCCTCTCTGGAGGGCCCTGGTGCAATTGCTCCCCTGGTAGTTATGCCACTGGGCTGATTATGATGTATACTATCCAACAGATCACCTGGTTGAATAGAAAGTATAAGAGGGGACACACAGCATGACCACCTTTCTATTGTTTCTCAGTCATTTGAGCAAAGGGCATGAATGATCAAAACAGCAGGTATTGAAGAGAAACTGCTGATACTTTTCATTTGCTCATCTGTCTATGAACCATGCACTGGTACTTGAAATTTTCCAATCTTACCGATTCCTGAACTGGCCGATGTCCATGTATGCAGATAGCGTTCAGGATAAGATGGCCACAAAACATGGACCGATAACTGCAGAAAACATCATTACTAGTGATGGGCGAATTTATTCGGCAGGGGTGAATTCGTGGCGAATTCCCGCGATTCGCCGATGGCGAATAAATTCGCGAAACGGCAGCAAAAATTAGCCAGCAAAAATTTGCCAAAAAAAACGAGTCGCGCGTGACACGTCGAAAAGGACGCGACGCGCGCCGAAAATGACGCAACGCGACGGAAATGACGTGACGAACGTCGGAAACGACGCGACGCAATTGACGCGATTGCCTGGCGAGGCAATTTGGAGCGATTTTAAAAATCGCGCCGCTCCGTGTGGACACGCGCCAGCGCTTTTAAGCCTCGCCGGTGCCTAGCTATTCGGGGAGATTCGGGGGTGATCCGTCGCGGCGAGAAGTCGCCAGGCGACGGATCGCCCCCGAATCTCCCCGTCTGGACTAGCCCTAAGGGATACTGTCTCACAGGAACTAAAGAAACTAGTAGAGCAAGATGTGATTGAAAACTGATCTGTTTGGTCCATTTTCTTTAGAATGTTGCTTTAGTGAATTGAAAATGTGTTTTCACAAAATGTTTTAATCAAAAGTTCAGCAGATATCTGTAAAAGTTAGTAGAGTCATATACATAGTCATTATGCTAAACAGCAAGTCTATTGGAATGTGAGGCGCAGAAGTCGCTTGTCTGATTAAATTGTAAGGGCTTGATGCCAATGAATGAGATAAGCTAGTTATTAAGGTGTATATAAATATTAGTGTAAATATATATTTCTCATGGTCACATATCACCATGTCAATGCCATAGTTTGCCACCTAAAATATAATGCAATAAAGCTGAGTCCTTGAAACCAATGTAAAATCCCAACATAAAATGTAGTAGCCACTTTAAAATGCAAAACCATTCAAAATGCTTTCTATGGTCATTTTCTACATCACTATATACTTAGGAATTACATTGGAAAAGTGGTGTTAAATAACAGCACAAATCACGGTGTCTTTTCAATGGATTAATTCAGTGATCTCATTTTGTGACATAAAATGGCAAGTAAGGAGAAAGCCACAGTTCTATTAATATGTCATTTATACATTTTTCACAGCTTCATAAACAAAACCCAGAGTGTTCAGAACAGATGCCATAATGACCTTTCTAATGCCCCTAGGTGTGCTGAGCACATCACAAATATATGTCAAGGATTACAGACAAAGTTTGTTTGTCAAGTCACTATAATATATTACCCATTTTCAAAAAAATCCCAAAAATGCAACTGCAAACACTAACTTTAAGTTCAGACAGCTCCTGTTTACTTTAGGATTTATTTATTCAATACAGATAAAAATGTTTTTACACCGAGACGCCTTCCATTCTGCATTATGGCAACTGTTGCTAATGTTCACATTTTCTTTTTAGTGTTTAGATTTAAAAACAAGCTGAGCCGCATTACAACCCTATGTTACACAAAGATGACAGGGCATCTCTTATTTGCTGGTGGTCATGCAAGAAAGCCAAGTTGACACACAATCATCACAAAATAATATGAGTTCAATTCAACTTAATTCAATAACCTCACGTCTTCATTTAGATTAGACTGTGGGAAAAGTGAACTATACCATGGCTAGCTGCAGCTGGTGGAATAAATGAAGATCATAAAACTGGAGGTATGGGACGATGGATCCATTATCCAGAAAGCTCAGAATTATTTGAAAGGCAGTCTGCCTAGACTTCATTTTACCACAAATAATCCAAATTATTAAAAATGATTTTTATATTGTCTATAATAATAAAACAGTACCTTGTACTTGATCCAAACTAAAATATAATTAATCCTTACTGGAATCAAAATCTGCCTATTGGGTTTATTTAGTGGGTTGTTTATTGAAGTTTGAATGCCAGAAACTCAAAAAATTCTAGTTTTTTGACTAGAAAATGTGAATCTTATGTGATTTATTATACCACAAGGATGGGAAAGCAGCCTCTTAAAAGCTTTTATGCAAAAACAAAAACCAGTGGCACTCTGATAAAAGTGAAAAAAGTGAAGTTAGTTTATTCAGCCCATATACATACAAAAAAGAAGGGCAACGTTTCGGACTCCACTGAGTCCTTTATCAAGCCTCTTAAAAGCTTTTAGACCTTAAAATTACGTATGCCTGATTTGTACTTTGATAGGAAGGTAATTGGATTGGAAATGTATAGTTTGCAACATATTTACGCTAGATTGAAAAGGATTTACAACAATAAACCAATCTTGTAATATATAATGTTGCTACAAATCATTCATTTGGATACAAAATGCATAAAAAAATTCAGGGCCTAATCCTGGAGAAGGTCAAGGACTACATATTTGCAAAACTTCAGCCTCCCAAATCAGAGCATTTCATAGGGTACAACCAAAGGCAACAAAACATTTGATTACCCAAAAATCACAATCCTCCCATCTGACCAATCACATTGCGTAATTCCATTGTATTATTCTGAGCTTCAATATGCCCTCTACCATAAAATCACACTCCTCCCATCTGACCAATCACAATGTGCCATCCCATTGTATCATTCTGAGCTTCAATATGCCCTCTACAATAAAATTACACTCCTCCCACCTGAAAATTCAATAGTTTGATGTGTATTTTTTGCAGAGGAGAAACCATATACATAGGAGTATTCAAGGGTGAGGCTAAGTTTTATTATTATTATTATTATTATTAGCCTTCCTAGTTGATCAATGACAGTAAGGAGGAACTCTCAGTAGCGTTGTGCTTTTTAAAAAGAAAAAAATCATTCCACTGTTTTACAGTGTTTATCATATTTCCTGGTCAACACTGAGTATCTCAGCTTGTAGACTTATATTTCTGTTTTGAACTACTTTTCTGTGTTGGTTTTTTTAATCATCCAGGGAAAATTGTGTTCATTCTTACTTCTACACCCAATACCGAAATCTTTTATGTGGGGTTGTATTCACTTCAGGCTGGGGAAATTTGAGGAAGTCAGAGATCGCTTTTTATTTCACCCACTTACTGTATACACTGATGTATATATTGTATCTATACATTAATTTTCCTTCTGGCTTCACAGAAAAGCAGCATTAAACTGGGGCAGCAAAACTTCCTCTGGCCCCCAGCTGGAGCCACAGCACTCAACTGCCCACCCCGACACACACGCAAAAAAAATGTCATAATGTGTCCAAGTAGGGAAGAGGAGGGCATCAGCAATGGCTTTATGCAGGGTCCACCAGTCCAACTCTGTATAAAAGTAACATTGTTTGATTTTCATGACAGGGCCAATTTTTTTAATTGACTACCTCCCCATGCAATAGTTTTTTTCAGTGTGTTACGTTGATTCGTTTATGAAAGATCAAACTAGTGAATCCGGTAGGATTCCACACAGTTCAATCTCTGTTTGTACATATCCTTTAATGTTTAAACAAATTATCAACATTTTAATGGATTGAAACATTTATCAAAGCCTCAAAGAATATGAAAATATACTATAATAAAATATAATAATACACAGGGCACAGCCCCCCACATCCATTCTCACCCCACCACTAGTGCATCTAGTCAAATCTTTAAACCAACCTTGGATAGAAAAACACAGCCCAATAATAAAACACGCTTTCTGTAGAGCACTAGACTAAAATGAAAATGGTATTATCCTGGATAAATGGCATTTATCAAAACTAATAACAGTGTCAGATTGTCAGAATGTGTTTGACTGCTTTGAGCAGTTAAACACATCCATTTCAGCAGCCCAGCAGCACCCTGCACACTAATACTCATCCATAATACCCTTTGAATTCCTAATTACCCAAAGTAAATGGCCAAATACATTGTTAAATCTAAAACCCCATGAATGGTAACTTTTGACAAAATTGCTAGAGGATGATAATGTATCCCCTAAATTCAGTCAAATGATGGCAGAAGACAGCAATGAAAACTCATTTTAAAGACAGAAAATTAGGGATAGGGATACTATCATTTTTTTTTCAAAATGCATCAGTTAATAATGCTGTTCTAGCAGAATTCTGCCCTGAAATTATATTTAATTATATTTAATTTTGAAATCTGACATGAGGTGAGACATATTGTCAGTTTCCCAGCTGCCCCAGTCATGTGACTTGTGCTTTGATAAACTTCTGCTGTTCTGCAAGTTGGAGTGATATCGCCACCTCCCTTTGCCCCCCCCCCCCCCAGAAGGCTAACAACAGAACAATGGGAACTGGGAAGGTAACCAGATAGCAGCTCCCTAACACAAAATAACAGCTAACTGGTAGATCTAAGAACATGACTCAGTAGTAAAATCCAGGTCCCACTGAGACACATTCAGTTACATTGAGTAGGAGAAACAACAGCCTGCCAAAAAGCAGTTCCATCCGAAAGTGCTGTCTCTCTCTGAAAGCACACGACCAGGCAAAATTATCTAAAATAGCTGCCTACATACACTCCAAAGTTACATATAAAAAAAATATACTTGCTGGTTCGGGAATTTTATATTGCAGGGTGAATTACTTGCAGTGTTAGTGTAATTTAGAAATAAAAAAATCAAGAGCATGATAGAATCCCTTTAAATTTAGAATAAATTAACTGCTATATTTCATAGGAAATCTAACAAAACTAGCCATTTTAACAAAAAAAAAGCAGCAAAAAGCTTCCACGTTTATTGTACCTGGAAAGAAGATAAATTGTTAAAGCTCCCCTTTGCTTTATTCAATTATATTTATTAGTCTTCTGGCAGCTCTAGTAATGACAGACAATAAAGTGCTAGGTCTGGACTGTGTGCGGGCAATTGTAATGCTTCTAATTGAAGCTCATCCCTTGCTAGAGTTTTGGCTAATGAGTCCCTAGGCCTGTCTTACAGAGCCTTACAGAGTCTTACAGAGCCTCACAAATACATAAATCAAGGCAAGCACAAGCCTTATGTAGTGAAGTAACACTGCTTTATTCAACATGTCTACCGCACGCAGCTGAGTCACAACAGGTATGTTCAGATGCAACTGGAAGAAATAAGAAACAGGCAAAGAAAGGCTATTTTGCTGAAAGAGAAACCAGTTGTGCATCGTGCAGTTAGTAATTGCTAATTAGAAACAGTACAGATCTCATTGTATTTCAAAGTGCATAATATGTGCACTCATTATAATGAAGGTAGGATGCCAGTCAAAAAGGGCAAATAATTGTCTCTATCACAGGGTCCTGATGTTTCAGTAAATCTGGTGATGTGATTGGTCAGATGGAGTGATCAGCAGCCATTGGTTTAGATCTGGACAGGATACGCCTGTCGATTTGGAACATTCATGCCAGCTGCCATATACAGCTGTTGATGTTGTATATGTTCTGGTTATATATTTTACTAAAGCAGCTGTGATGCATTTTTAGACTCAAGACATTGTAGAGCCCTTCATTGGGGAAGCTAGGAGGTTTAAACAAGTATGATGGTATCAACGACAACAGGGTTGTTTGCCCAACTGTTTACAGCAAGCCAAATGGTGGGTTATACAAAATAACAATTATGAGTACAAAATGCTATCTTCAAGTACAGTGCAGGTATGAGACACGTAATTCAGAACGCTCGGGACCTGAGGGTTTTCAGATAAGGGGCTTTCAACGATTTTGATCTCCATATCTTAAAAAAAAAAAAAAAATATTTAAACATTAATTAAAACTAATAGGATTGTTTCATCTCCAATAAGATAATTATAAGATATAGTTTTATTACAAAGAAAAATGAAGACATTTTTAATCATTTGATAATGAAACTGAATCTATGGTAGATGGCCATCCCATAATTCAGAGCTTTCTGGATAATGGGTTTCTGGATAACGGATCCCATACCTTATAAGAGCTCTATCTGAACCACTAAAATCATTCTTATCAAATGCAGATATGAGGCTATGATATGTGACAATTATTACACAAACTATACACTTTCTATATGATGCTTAGCACAGCAGAATAAATTATAACAAATATATAATTGGAGGACTTTAATATAAATGATTAACCTGCTGCAAGATTCTCTGAGTTTTACATAATCAGCAGTTGGGTAGCTGAATTAGACCCGCACTAAAGGAAAAATATATATAGAGAGAGAGCGAGAGAGAGTTCCTAGACTACATCCATGGCAATTACTTGTAATATTATAGTGAGGCTGGAAACTCTCCCAGGAATTTAGATATCATGAAACAGAAGAGCCTAATCTTCAACTCTGCATTACATAAAAACGCATCACTGACAGCTAAGAATTAGCAACACTTGGTTTTTAAAGAAAGACTCGTTACTAGCTGGCTCCTTATTGCTGTTTGTGTTGTCTCGTAAACAGACTGTCTGTGAAGAGACTCGCTCAGTGCAGGAAATACTGAAGTGTTTCATTTCTTACAAAAAAACATCTGAAAGGCATCCCCAATTATTTCTTTCCACTCAGGCCTCTACAGGGAGAGTGGAGGAAAACAAAGTCATTTAAAGACAAGGAAGGCAATGAGTATTTATGATGAGTGGAGTAATGTGTAACAGCTGCTTGCAAGTTGCTAGTGCATTAAGGAGATACAGTTTGAGTGACACCTACACACCAGCAAACATGCAGTAATTAGCCTTGTGCTGGGCATGCCTGATCTATCACATGGGGTTGTTGGGAAAAATCTGATTATTTAAAGTAGCATCAGATATTGTTCTGTTGGCTAGAAGACAATCTGCTGTTATTGCTGAATGCACAAGGGACTGCTGTAGCTTGGGGTCCTTTATAATAAGGGCCATTAACAGGAGGAAGGTAGATGTTGCTAGGGGGGAGCTACTGGTAGGGTTAAATAATTGATTCCATTGAAGACCTACAGCCTTATGATCTGTCTCCCTGGAGACTACTGCTGCAACGAGCAAATAGTTTGTGAAAATGCCGTGCTAGGTTACAGCCTTCAATGCAGCTTTAGACTGCTGTACTTGGAAAGCCTACCTTGCTGAGAGGTGTGAAACAAAGACTGGTATAATAATGACATTATTTTTTTTTCTTGGCAGATAGAGACATCTCTTTAAGGTTGTATGCAGGAAGTAAAGAGGCATTGGTCTCTTTCTGTGGTTTCTACATGAAAGAGATTATGCTGAACATGAGGCGCTCCTCGAATAATTATAATTAATGATGGTAAAAAATATTTCCATAAATAATGTTCGGAGACAGAACCGAATAGGTTCACTATCATTTTTACAGAATATAACAAAAAAAGTTATAAAAACACAACAGCTCAGTAAAAAAATACAATTCTTTTTAGAAATTAAGTATATTTGAGTAAAATAAAGGCTACTCTTTCTAGGATATGGTGCTCTGATATGTTATAGGCAATATGGAGCTGACCACTGAAAAGTTTAAATTTAAAGTGACTTCTGGGTGACAATTTTTGGCACTCTTATTGCTAGCCTTTCTTTGGCAGACGCTGTAATTTCTAGACAATGACAGAAAAAATAAATTTTTGTTAAATAAATTGATAATTTGTTGCTTATGCATGTACATGAAGGCAAATTAGGGGCAAATTTACTATTATTCCCCAAAATTAGCTCAACCAAATTCGAAATTCGATAAGCATTCAACCATCTCGATGAATTTGTACGATTGGATACCGATCGTTCGATTTCAGGAAAAAAATCATCAAATTTCCTTCGAGCGTCCAAAAAATTTGTATGATTTGAACGATCGAACGCTATGATCGTACAAATGGTATTCGAGCAGGACTTAGTCTCAGAAGCCTATGGGGAGCTTCCCATAGGCTCCTATTGCAATTCAGTAAGTTCAATCAGGCGAAGTAGGCAGTCAAATAACTTAAAATTTTGATTCCTTCGATCATCGAATGATCGAATATCCGATCATTTGATCTATTCGATGATCGAAGAGGCCGAATTTGCATATTCCATTTCATGAAAAATTCGTACGATGGGTATTCGATCGAATTGGATCGAATTTCGATCATTTCATGTGAATTTCGTAAATCGCCCCCTTAAACTCATAGGTGCTTCTGCTATGAGACAAGGTGGAAACCTTTTCTTAAATGGCATACAAGTTCAAAAGCTAAATGCACCCAAGGCACTCCTTCCTGCACCCCCCAAAAGCATGCAGTAAATCCCCCCCACTTACAGATGTTGCTGATGTTCAGAGTTACAGAAGGGTCAGAACTTGTGGGAGACAGACAGAAGTATGAGCCTAGTACCCCACCACCACTATTGTACCCAAGGCATGTATCCCTTCTGCTTACTCCTAGCTCTAAAGTTCTGGCTCTGGATGCATTATATGAGAGGCAGCAAATAGCTAAAATGTAACCTTAAAACATAATTCCTGTTTTTTAATGAGAAATTATGGTCTATTGGAGTGCAGCAATACACTAGCAATGAGGTACGCTGTTTCAAGTAGAAAAATACCAAGAAGCAACTCTTTTTCCAATGTGTCTTTCCCCTGTAAAAACGCAAATCCAAGAGCACGGACAGATACAAATGTGTGCCCCTTGTTTTTGGTATTGTAAAAGTGATTATGGCCAGGGGCAGTCAGTAAGTACAGATCTATGTTGCAGCCTGCTGTCACTGCTCCATAACTTGCAAGGTGAAAAACACAAAAACTTATCTGATTGCACCAATTTTTTTGCACCCTGTACATAATATATCACCCTTTAATTGTTCTGTCTGCAGCAGAATTTGTAGGGAGTGGCGCTTGTCTCTATGTGGAGCGTTTTATCCAAGAAAAACAAATATAAGGTGCTACTGCCAAAAACGATGAATATTAAATATTATCCACAACACTTTTGAGGTGTGAAATAAACACTAGCCTTATAATCATTTTTGTTTCTAAGCAGTAGGGACATTTCTTTTATCTCAGTATGCAGGAAGTAGAATAGGCATCTGTCTCTTTCGGTGGTTTTCACTAGAATTGAATTGTGCAAGACATGATGTGCTGTTAGAAAAAAAGTATAGTTATAGTCCATACTTACCCTTCAATGTTATACATTTAAAAAAAAACAGTGAACTAATACCTTTTTATACCAGTCTACAATGTCAAAAACCTCTATGTAATATAAAGTTATAGCAAAGATTGTAACTTTAAACTTACTTCAACAATATATTGCAAGAACTTTGTCTTTCTTCTTCTGCTGCTGCCAGCCATTCATCTGAGAACCACTGATCCACCATCCTACTGATGAGCCCCATCAATCTAAAACCTTCTCATGCCCACCTAAAAAACAGTCAAAGGATCTTAAGTGTTTTGTTTTTGTTTGCTGGTATCCAGATTTGAATTAAATTGAAAGCACAGTGGCACATGCTGGTAGATTTATGAAGAGCTTTTTAAAATTTGTTAGTCACTATGAAAAAAAACCCCCAACACATATTAACCTTTAAAATCGCAAAGTCTTTATTAAGAAATAACTTACCGAAACTCCGCTTGCACTCCTCTTCAGAAAAGGTGACTGGGTGATGAGCCATCGTGCAGCGTTCTAGCTATCTCCTATAAGGAAGGCAGGGAGGAAAAATCGAGCGCCGCACGATGGATCGCACAATAGCCTTTTCTGAAGAGGAGCGCAAGCGGAGTTTCGGTAAGTTATTTCTTAATAAACACTTTTTTTCCGTAGTATACCATCAAATTAAAAAAAAAAAAACATTTTTGATGTTACTGGTCCTTTAAAAACTGTCTTTGTTGTTTTATTTACAGGAAGTTGATAGCCAGGTAGACCAAACTAGTGGTGTAACTTCTAAGGGAACCTCCTTAGTGGCTCCAAGATTTTCTAGGTGTGAGGTATTTTAAGATATTTGGAGTTATGGAAATCTTGTCTTATAATGCAGGGCTGTCCAACTTGGGGCCCTCAACTTCCCCTTCTGTGGCCCCTACCTGCTGTGTTTGTTTACCATGTGCAAGATTTAAATCATATCACTATAGAGATTAACTGGCCCCTGCATTATTTAAATCTCAAATTCAGCCTAAGACACTGTATTGTTCACACCTATGATCCCCCTGCATTGTTCATACTTGTAACACCTCTATTGTTCACATCCCTAAAGCCATGTCTGTTCACACCTGAGATCCAGACTGAAACTGCCCATATTGTTCACCTGTTCACACTTTATACAAAATGCTAATGGGGCACCAGGACTGTGTGTAGTACATTTTATAGAGGTCCTGAAGGGTTTCTCTGTCTCCTGCTCTATTCTGCCTTCCCTGTGCCCCTGTGTGTGCCATCCTCTGCCTGTATATGCCCTCTTCTGCCTGTGTGTGTCCTCCTCTGCCTGTGTGTGCCCTGCTCTGCCTGTGTGTGCCCTACTCTGCCTGTGTGTGCCCTGCTCTTCCTGTGTGTGCCCTAGTCTGCCTGTGTGTGCCCTGCTCTGCCTATGTGTACCCTACTCTGCCTGTGTGCCCTACTCTGCCTGTGTGTGCCCTACTCAACCTGTGTGTGCCCTGCTCTTCCTGTGTGTGCCCTGCTCAGCCTGTGTGTGCCCTACTCTGCCTGTGTGTGCCCTACTCAACCTGGGTGTGCCCTGCTCTTCATGTGTGTGCCCTGCTCAGCCTGTGTGTGCCCTACTCTGCCTGTGTGTGCTCTACTCTGCCTGTGTGCCCTGCTGTGCCTGTGTGTGCCTTCCTCTGCCTGTGTGTGCCCTCCTCCGCTGGTGTGTGCCCTGATCAACCTGTGTGTGCCCTGGTATTTGTTCTGGGGGTTTGTTAGCATTTGAAAATAAATTATTGTTAGGGTCCCCTAAGGTGTTTAATTATGTGCTGGAGGTGATATGTTATCCACGGGGAAGAGGAGGTTCATGGATTTAAGGGTATGTCTTAATATGACAACTTTTTTTTCACATATGAGTGATAAGTGGTATCCCTGCTGTGAGCACCAACCATTTGACTTTTATATATTTTTTTTGGTGTGCTACCACAATTAATTTGGACACGGTTTTGTGGTAACATGGGTGTGGTTTAAAGTGGGTGTGATTTAAAAACAGGAAGTGGTCAACACAGGCTTCCGTTATCGGCCCTCCACTATGTAGGCCAGAAAAATTTTGGCACAGAAGTTGGACAGCACTGCTATAACGCATGGTAATCCTTTATTCTGTAAATTGGCCATCTTGAATATATTACAATATTGACAAACATGTTTTTTATCTGCTTTTTACACAAAATTTAGGAAGGTCATATATTATATTGAGGTGCTGAAATCCTCTTTATGAATTATGTGGTCATTCTCTCACTACACATCTGCTTTATCATTTCAAAATGAGTTGTGAGCAAAACTTTCCCTCTTGATATTAGTCATAAGAACCTATGCACAGTTATATTTTACTGGACTGCCCAGGTAAGAATACCAATAATAAAAATGGTTGCTATGCTCTACTAGAATAAGACTAACTCTGTTACTACATTATCTCTTAAGTATAGAGAAGTGGTTGTCAGGGCAGGACCTTTTCAAGTCTATTGAACTCCTGTGTTCGGGAAGACTTCAACTTATAGGATGTAAACCAGTAATGTATGTGTCATATTTCTGTCATTGTGGCTACAGTATGTGGCTTTTCTACTATGTTATAGAGAAACCATAGTGAATACTCAATAACAAAATTGGGATAATGTAGGCCACACTACCCATTTACTATGTCTACATCCAAATACTTGATACACAGGAAAGGAGAGCTTGACTCTATAGACATAACACACTTCATGAAGTGTTGGGTCCTTATGCAGAAGACCACTCATCTGCATAGTAGTCAATTATTCAAAGCAGAAATCCAGTAGCACACCACCCTGTTGTAAAGTACAGAAAGTGTTTTAATTAGCACATATATACATGCACAAATGGCAACATTTACATTTTGATCACAAAACCCACACTCTCCTGAGTGCTGTCACCACCTATCTAGTATGGGGTGTGTAATAAACATATGAGTCGACACCCAAATACTTTCGGTCAACATGAAACCCTGACTGTTTTTGACATTTCTGCTGGTCCCATCTAAACTGGACTATTTGAGGGTTTATTTTTGATGGGTTATAGTTACAGGTAAAGGTCATCACTCCTCTATCAAGCAAGTGACAACCCTTGGATTTTAAATTGAATGCCCAATTACTGCTATTTAGCTATAGCATTAAAAGATTAATCACTTAACTTTCCAAATAACCATCTCTAATTCTATTCATGAGACTTTTTTTAATCCTTATTTACTGAAAGGCAAAAATACAGACTTCCTCCTTCAGCATAGGCTTTGCTGTGCAATGGTGCTGTATATAGTTTAGCAACATGCAGTGCTAATGATTTTGCAATTTGCTTATAAATATATGCGTTGGCAGAGCAATACCATTGTCCCTTTGGTGTTAAAACAACTTGAAAATAATTGCTGCTTTACTCTTTTGCAGGACCCTAGAGCAGTAAATAAGTAGCTTGGTAGTACTTCACTGCTGACTTAAGAAATAGTTTGTATTTTTCTTCCTCATTTATAGAGCTCAGGAAAATTGTCTCTAAGGATTAAAGAAAACACTGAACAGACCATTGCTGGGGTGGAGAGTGATTTCAATGTTAACAGTGTAATGTGGGCTCAAACATGTTTCTGCTGGAACCTACCCCAGCATTAAAATCCAAGTTTGAGCTTGCCCAGGTGCAGAATATTAATTTTTCCTGAAGCTACAAAAATAATAAATAGCAGTAACAGATCCCTCTAGGGTTCTTTGTAATCACTCCACCTCTAACTCTTACTCATTTCATGAAAACTTCAGTTGTCATTTTTTTTAACTGACTCATAGTGCCATGTATTAAGAGTGGGGGAGGTGGGACAGATACAGTAGATGAGAAAGAACACATATTGTTAAACAATTATAATATATTTTCAGCCTACACATAAAGGATGTCCAACAAAGGTCCCTAAACTTGGAAATGCATTGCTACTACACATACCACCCAGGAGTTTTTCAATTTAGCTATACAGAAACACCTGTGATTAAGGGGCCCATTTACTAAAACTCAATTTTTTTCTGGTCAAGGTTTTTAGGGGGAAAACTCAAAATTTTTGTGATAAAACAAAAACTCAAAATTCAAATCCAAAAACACGCCATCTCAAACCTGTCAAGGTCATGTAAAAGTCACTGGCAGATGTCCCTGAATTTTTTTCTTGACATTGTGATCTGCTCTGCATAATCCAAAAAAGTCTGTATTTTCATCCTATAATCCAAAAAAGTTATGTTTTCTCAGCGAAAATTGGATAAAAAATGCTATGATTTTTTCAAGAAAAATTATTGATGAATTAGTTCGATTCGTGGAAGGGAGTTTGGTCAGCTTTGTTTTCATAAAAAGATTAGAGTTTTAGTAAATCAGCCCATAAGTGTAGCTGCGCATTAAATGCTTTATGGTTTTAATGGACCAATCAAGATAAATTATTAATAGAAATTCTATGGGTCGTCTGGTGCATGAAACCCTCTTGTGATTGAACTACAGAAATGCCCCACACCTCTCAGAAACCATGCACAATAACTGTTGCACCTCAAAAACCCTTCCTAGGCAGCAACTTATTAGCCCATGTCTGTGGTCCTTTGATGGGCCTGTCTGACTAACATACAGTATGGCCAAAAATTTGCCTGCTATTTATCTGAAGGGTTCAAAAATCCCATTGGGGTAAGGACCACATCTGCTTATGGATGCAGACATCACCCCAATGCCCTTGCATTCCCTTCAGTGTGATCTAATCGTTAAATGATCAGATCAACTCAATATCACACACCTCATAATCGATAGTAAGTACAGCTCCAAACCATTGTGAATGATCTGCATTTGCCAGATTGCTCCACTGTAGGTGGTGGGAACAATCAATCACATCTTTGCTTTACTTTTCTAACTTGCAATAGACCAATCAAAAATATTTGCTGATTGTTTGCTTGTTGTCAAATCAGTCCCATAGATCCTATATAACAGAATATTTTCCCTGCATTTTCCACACCAGTTTATAAATTATTCAAATGCTTGTCACCCATTAAATGCAGTTCTTCCAACAACAACAAAATCATCCATTTTGTTCATTGTACCTGCAGCATTATCTCTTCTGAAATCCCCACTATATAAAGTAAGCTCAATTTTGACAAATTGCATCAGTGCTGTCCTGATAAAATACCCCAAAAAACGAGTAACATCTGGGACAGACGAAAATCCAAAAAGTTCCTTGTTAGCTATAATGTTACATTAGAATCATCTTAAGATATACCTTCCACATTTCACAGCCCAGCCCTTATTACACTTTATCTGCACTTTACCTAAAATACCTATAGTCTTCTACCTATTCTTGTACTGGTGAAAAACATTCATAGCCACTGTTATTAATAAGTGTACAATTTGTAACAACATTAACTTGGTAAACACCATTCTGACAAATGTTGGGCTGAGAGATTGGCTGCCCTATGGAAACTATTATTCTTACATTTACTGTTTAAAAATGCTGCACAGCACAATGCTGTAGCCAAAGGTAAACATAATCCATTTTCAAGGAGACAAGTTTATTGCACTGCACTAATAAGAGCTAGATTGATGCTCTGTCTTCCTTCATCCCTCTCATTGAGATACTGTGGTTATAAACAGTCTTGTGAATTGTCTGATCAAACCAACAGAATGATGTATAGAACAAAAAACTTGAACTGCACCCAGTGATTCTTTCTCCATGTTTTGTAAACTGTCCCCCCAGTTTTCAAGGTATTTCCTGTTATTGATATGTCTGTATAATACCATGTTGGGTTGTTTCCATCTTGTTTTCCCTCAATACAGTCAGATCATGCCACTATGCCACTATGCATCACTATATCACATTACTCTACTTCTAGCAAGTTATAGCTGTGTACATGGGAAATTACAAGAAAGAATTAAGGCAAGAGAGAAAGTAAAGAATAAGACTTTTAAATGGCTATAAATTGACTGGACAAAGAAAAAATAAATAATGGTCAAAAGTTATGTTGAATTGTAGCAGCTAAAACTCCTGTCAGCATTTCCAGAGTTTCTAAAAATAATCCAAAATTATTTTTTAAATATGTTAACTGTAAAAAAATGAAGCAGGAAGGAGTAGGACCTTTATTATCAGAGGGGGGTCAGCTGGTTCATGAGAACAAGCTAAAAGCACAGAATCTGAACGCATACTTTTCGTCTGTCTACACAGAACCAGCTAATGAAGGTTTCCTTACTCCTTCAGGATAAGGAGTAATTGACAATTTTTTTTGACTAATATGCTGTTCTCTTTTTTCTCATAGGATTATTTTCCTAAATATTGGTGTTTGAAAATTGTTTGGATCATAAACATATGATACTTATCAATATATATGACAACTTGTATTATCCCTTTTTGGAACATTTTTTATGTACTGAATCTTTAAGATATACTGTCAACATATGTGACAATTGTATTTTACATGTTACTATGGCCCTTAAATTCCTTCACACATGGTGATTTCTGCATTTTTGGAATGCAATTGCACTCTAGGATGTGATACAGCATGTAATATAACTTAGCTTCCAGGTATAGGAAACGGAAGTGACGTCACAGCATTGTGCAATGAGAGACACAATGTTATTTGGCATGACATTGATGATTTAGATAATTGCTAGGATAAGATCCTTTAATGTGTCTAGGTTATATGCTTCCCCACATGTCTAGACTGTACTTTTCCCTGTACCACGGCCTCACAACCTCTTTTAATCTTTTCGTACATTTACTTCCGCATCTTGGAACACATTTGCATTCCAGGGCATATTCCATCATGCAAAGGAACTGTATTACCGGTCACAGTCAGCGGAAGTGTCGTCACATGTGCTGATGCACTCGTGTTTGCAGCCTTGAGAATCATCACACACAAGGTATATAACTAAGAGATATGTGATTCTTTCTGCTTTTTTTGTTCTTTTTGCTTTTTTGTGCCACTGATGAAAACCTGGATAGGTCAAAACATGTAGCGCGACATGTAGTTGCTATTTTATTTGACTAGCATGTAATACATTTTGTGTGCTATCCTTGTTTTTTCTTTTCATGTTTGATTAATTTGGAGACTTCGGGTGGGCAGCCTCCGTTAGGATAAGCACCTCGAGCATATGTTGATTTTTTTCTTTCAGTTTGGAGTGTGCACCTTCAGTCCTAAGTTATTTTGAGTCAACAAGTGGACCAAGCTTCCACAGGACACTGTCTTTGGATACAAGCTGTTTGCTTTTGTGCTTTTGACGTGCTCAAGCTCTTTAGCAGATGTTTTCTGCTGTACATTGGGAACAATGTCTGGTGCTTGCTTAAGCTCATTTCGTGTATGTGTCTTTGGACAGTAGGTTGGAAAGAAATCTTTCTTAAAAGACTTTGCTGTATAAAATAGGCTGTCTGTAAAGGATTCTGCCTCACCTAGTTGAGGATCAATTTCTGAAGTGGTGAGGTTGGCCATTTCCACAGCCAACACAGCTGCACAAAGCTCTAGTCTGGGTATAGTATGCTCAGGCTGAGGAGCTAGTTTTGCTTTGCCCATAACAAATCCTAAATGGCACTGACCTTTGTAGTCAACAGTCTTTAGGTAGGCTCTGCAGATTTTGCTTTAGTTGAAGAATCGCAGAATACACAAAGTTTCCTCTCTTTTATTTCTGCAGGAGGAGTCAAGGTGTATTGCCTCGGCATGTGTATGGTAGACAGTGTCTCTAAAGAGTCTCTTCACTGATTTGAGACCATCATATACTGTACATAAAAGTTTCTCTCTAAAAATTGTCTGACATCTTTGCCATAGTATGCTTCTCCTTCCTGGGCAGATCGTCTGAGCCCTTATATTGCCACTGCAGGAGAAGGACTGTTTC
This sequence comes from Xenopus borealis, assembly GCA_024363595.1. NCBI lineage: Eukaryota > Metazoa > Chordata > Amphibia > Anura > Pipidae > Xenopus > Xenopus borealis. Next base: position 93,287,524 of record CM044443.1, read on the forward strand.
CAAACACATGAACTTTCATGCGATACTCTAAGGTACCTTTGACTAGATCTCTGAACCAGAAGAACAGGGATCCCCAACCTTTTGAACCCGTGAGCAACATTCAGAAGTAAAAGGAGTTGGGAAGCAATGCTAGCATGAAAAATGTTCTTGGGGTGCCAAATTATTGCTGTGATTGGCCATTTGGTAGCCCCTATTTGGATTGTCAACCTACATTGAGGATATGTTTGGCAATGCACCTGGTTTTTATGCAACCAAAATTGCCTCCAAGTCTGGAATTCAAAAATAAGCTCCTGCTTTGAGGCCACTGGGAGCAACAGATACTGGTTGGGGATCACTGCTGAAGTGATGGTCTTCTTTCACAAGAAAGATATGGAACATTTGCTGGATGTCTGCTATGAAAGCAGTAGAGTACCTGCAAAAGTGTATGAGTACTCCCAAGACTTTGTTGTTGAGATCTGGACCTGTTAAAAGTGCATTATTTGGAGATGGAGTGTGATCTGCCCTGGCTTCTTTGGGTGGTATACACCAAAGATTGGCAAGTACCAGCATTCTTCTTTCCTTTTTAAACTGGGAGCTACTACTGCGTGTCCATTTTCAAATATCTTTTTCATGAATGTGAAGAAGTGCTCTCTCATCTACGGTTTCTTTTTGAGAGTACATGTGAGAGAAGTGAAATGTTTGAGTGCTATCTCTGTTATTAGGAAATGTCTTTGTGGTTTGAAAGGAAGTGGGGCTATCTAGCTGTTGCAATTGTCTTTACTTAACTTGCTCCATGATCTCTAGGAAGGTTTTGTCTTCAATGGAGAGAGTCAGCTGGTTGTCGTCTTTGGATATCTGGAAGACGTGCAGCCTAAGTGATCCTCATCCTCACTGTAGGGGTAGCTGTTACAACAAGGTTTTCCTAAGAAATTGCTTAGCTGACAGTTGTTCTGAGTTTATTTGACCACAAAACAATTTGGACATGGTTGAAAGTGAGAAGGATGACCATTCTCTAGTGTGTTTGTTTATAAAGTGTTGATTCTGGTTGGCCTGTATACATCTCCCAGGCAAACTTCCCCTATTATGACCCATGCAAGGTCTAGCCCCTGTGCATAAGTTGCATTGGGAGGGCTATTCATCTGGTCCCTTGCTTTGTGGACTTGTAGGATATCTCTTCCAAGAAGAAGCATTATGGGTCTTGGGGTCAAGATCAGGTATTAAATGTGTTATACGCTTTAGGTGCACATGGTGCTTAGCCGCATCTGGTGTACAAATTTCAGAACTGTTATCGGGAATCCGATTGCATTAGGTTATATTTGGCAGGGGCAAGCGTATTTGTCCATCTATGGACTCTACTTGACAACTGGATGCCTTTCTCGCTGCTGTCTCAATAACTCCTGCACAGGTTTTGAGGGAGTATGGAATGCTTAGGCCCTTGATATTGAATAAATCAAAGAATACATAGAGATTTATTGCTCTGATAGTCCATAATTGCATAAGCTTAATGCCTTAATCCCTTTGGCCTTTTGGGTACACTCTGACTAAGCAAATCTTGGCGCAGGATCTGCCACCTATGGCTCCTTTGCAGACTTCTGTACTTTGGGAAGTGACCTCTGGTATGTTTGTAGCAGTGTCTCTTTCCTCCCCGCCATTCTCGCTAACACCCTTGGTGTAAGATACAGTCCATGGGGCTGGCCCAGGGTGTAGTGCTGTGTTGTGATGTGTGCTGTCACATTCTGTGAATTTTACACTGAACTTACAGTCCTTGGCAAGATGATATATAGATGAGCAGCACTTGTAGCATATGTTGTTTTTCTGTAAGAAGGCTTTGCGGTCCAGTATGGGCTTTTCTCTGAAGGCTCTGCATTTCAGAAGAGGGTGTGGCTTCCAGTGTAGGGGACACTGCTTACCAGGGTATTTGAACTTTGTCTCCTCATGGGAGATATCAGCTGACCTGTAAGAAGAAGCTGGAGAGAAAGCATTAGTTTTGTGAACTGTTACTGCTGCTTTCCGATTATTAGGTACTGAAGGGATGGCATGTGGCAGAGTGAAATCAAAACTGGGGTCAGTTCTCATCTTGGCTTTTTGGTATACAAAGTTCATGAATACGGTGAAGGGAGGAAATGGAACATTGTGCACTTCTTTGAACTTTGACCCATGTGCCATCCACCACTCTTGCACTATAGGGTTAACACCTCTGGCTGTGTTAAGGAATGCAAGCCCTGGTTGTCCCCTTCAGCTTTGGCTACCTGCAGTTCCATTAACAGGTCACTTAGTTCTCTAAGTTTTTGGTAACTTTTATTAGATATTTTAGGGAAGTCATCAATTCTTTTGAAAAGTACATTTTCTACTAACTCTGCTGAGCCGTAGCACTCATTAATTCTGTGTCAGATCATTCTGAGACCAGTCTCTGGGTGGTTTATGTTGATCACTCTGATCCTTTTGGCATGCTCTGCAGACTCAGTACCTAGGTATTTGATTAGGAGGTCTATTTCCTATTTCTATTTGTATGAAAGGTCTAAACCTTTGATAGTGTTTTGAAAAGAGGATTGCCAGGCTCTGAAGCCTTCTGGGTGGTTGTTAAACTTTACAAGACCCTTTGTGACTAGCTCACACCGTGCAAAGAACTTTGCAAAGTCCATTGTGGCCTGGTTGGTACCAGGATAGGTAGGTGGTTGTGTGTAATATTGAGAAGGTGTTGTGTAATCATGCCTGTCTGGAGGTTTTCTCTTAGACTGATTTGTGACATACTGCTTAAACATACCGGTGGAAGCTTGTGCAGAGTTTACCCTAGGTTTGGGTACTTGGCTGGAGTGGGTGCTGTAAGCAGGATTGCTTTGCTCAGCATGGTCTCTTTGATGCGATTGTAGCTTGCTGACAACCTTAGGAGGTGTGTGGCATTGGTCTGCCTCAGGGGCAAGTTGGCCTGGTTGTTGTGCTGAAAGATAATCTGTGTCCTGCTTGTAGTGCTGGTGAACATACTCCCTTGTGCTTTGTATTGAATCTTGGGGTTCAATTTCCAGATCAGGTACCTTGCTGTATCTTTCATTGTCTGGGTACACAATCATCTCTAAAGCTTGTGCTTTTTCTGCCTTGGCAACCCCATTACCCCCATCACTGTCTGGATAATTGAAGTCACCCATAGTAATAACTTGTTGTGAAACCGCTTATATTATAATTATGA
>CM044443.1:93294013-93304863 GCA_024363595.1 Xenopus borealis
TCCAAGTAGAGATAGCAGACAGGCATACCCCCTATTTTGTACATTATATTATAATTATTATATTATATATATTATAAAAGTAGCTCGGCTTCATACTCGTCACTTATACGAGGTAGGTTACATTCAAATGTTTTCATAAATAAGCAAACATTCGAGCTTGTTTAAATTGGGAGTTTATTCAAGTTGGAAAAAAACTCCCACACTTGACCTTTAATAAATAACCCCTATAACTCAAATCAGAGAATTGGGATTAAAACACCATGAAAAACTTTAATACATTAATTCACCAGGGAAAAGTTGTCAAGGTCCTGTGCGGATCCTATTGGATCTTTTTTTTATTTGGATTGTTCAACATTTATTTTTTTATTTGTGCTTTTTATATTTGGATCTTGGTTGGATTGTGGATCTTGGATCGTGGTTTTAGTTTATTTGTGCTTTCAAATACCTTTAAAACCACTAAAATGAGACTGTTGATAAATATGCCTCCTTCCAGTCTTTTTATACTTTCTGAATTTCTAATGTATCTACCAGTACAACTGTTTTAGCAAGACACAACTTCATAGCTCTCACTATAAAAAAAAACCCTTTGCATCTTAAAATTAAGCTTACTTTCTTCTAAATACAACGGATGACCTTGTTTCTACAGAAAGAATTTAATGGTGACTAAAACATCAGAAAATTTATTGTATGGCCCATAAGTGCTTCTTCTACAGTGTAAATCATCCTAACATAGCCAGCCTTTCCTCATAACTGAGACATTCCATTCCCTTTATCAACTCCGCTGCTCTTCTTTAGGCTTCCTCTATGTCATTAATATAGAAATAACCGCATTCCTCCATTCCATTGGAACCATTAGAGATAAAAAGGGAATCTGAGAAAAAATTAGCCTTTCTAAAACTGAGCTAAGTACTCTGACGGTGTAAGGAATCTTATTCACATTAACCTTCCTTGCTCATGTAACTGCCTTATCCTGTGTCAGCCAATGACAACACATACTTTGGTTGGGGCATGGTAGCTTGTTCCATCACCCTAGAATTTGCCAATAAAATTTTCCTCTTCTGAATGAAATCCAAGAAAAGATAAAAAATTTGAAGAAGGGGTTATTTGGAAAAACAACACAGTGTACAAGTGCAATTTTTAGATGCAAATCACTGTGATTTTTATTAATCCAATGATGATATACTCAAAGGTAATCTTAAAGCCACACCTCTTCCATTCTATGTAGGTCATTCTTCTGCTACATAACCCTTGTTCTGTGCAAAGTTAAAGGCTGTTTTACTAATTTTTGAATCTTAAATAAACTGAAGTCAACGTTTGCATTTCATTAAATTCAGACTCCACACAATTATTAGATAAAAACTTAAATTGTCAAAACTTGATCTTGTCAATTTGTGAAAATATTACTTCGTTACTTTGTTCATAAATTCAGCTTTAAAAAAGCAAACAAACCCAAGCTTAAATATTAAAAATACTACCATTGACTTTTAATAGAAGCTTGCCAGGTTTCAGCTGCTGTATTTCTTCATGTGAGCTTTTTCTGATTGATAGATCTTGAAGATTCAGAAAACTTGAATACTCAAATATTAGTATAACATTTTTTTCTCAGATTGTGGAGAAAAAAAACAAACATTTTTTAACAAATGTTACCCCTAGACACAAGTAGCCATGAACTTAGCAATTTGACCTGAAATTCTAGCGATTAATTGCTAATGAGCTGAAATTATAATATTATGAGTTTCATAATATAAGGGTTTATTTACCATTGCCCCAGCCACAGATGTGAGAGTACAGATTGGTGCAAAGATACTCCCCTTATGGCCCATGCATGTAGCAGTTGCACCAGGGGCACTATAACACCCTAAAAAAACATAAATTTTTTAACAAGTAATTTAATACACTGTAACCCTTTCTTGGCACTAATATCCAGGGCCACACTGAGGATCAAACAGAATAGATCCCAAGCCTCTGCTAGAACCAGATATTGGTGGGCATACAACTCCCTGGGAACTGCAGCCATAGTGGTTACTGTACCCAGACAATAAACCACAGAATAGGTATATGTTGTAATATGGTATATTGCAATGGTGAAATACCAGTTTCAACAATAACACAATTAATTTCAGGCAATATAATAATAATCACCCCTTATATGAAAATGTCCAAGGTCCCTTTAAGAATGTTGCGTTATGTGTTGCAAGACCAGATTGTAAGTAAAAGGTCTCACCAAATCCCAGTGGTAGTGGAAGAGAAATAAATCCTGTGAGACATAGCAGATACAGGAAGCAGTTTGGCAGCTTTAATCCATCTTTTAACCCAGTGGAGACAGGGCAGGGGACAGGCCATGACATGGAGGGGGCAGGGCCATGACACAAGAGGGGGCTGCAGTGATCTTGCCACGTCAATCATAGACAATCCTGTCCAGTTTCCCTAATTTTTTCCTTCAATAAACCGGGCTGTCTCGGTCAAAAACGGACAGGTGGCAACCCTATGTAGGAGAAAGCTTCCTGAAATCCTGAGGAGAGCCACTGCGCATGTCATGGAGGCTGATGGGTAATCCATAGTCCAGATCCAGTGTACACACTGGCAAAGTATTACAGGGCTGAAGCCCTACAGGGATTACTTCCCTAGAATTAGCTCAGGCCTGCTGTACTAGTCCCATTCATTATGATATCTGAATGGAAAGGCTTAACTAACTCCCTGTGCTTTCACTATGGGTTGGGTTTCCTATATGTAAAAATTTCATGCTGGCTCTCAGTAGTTCTGTGCAGAATCCATAATTTTCTTACTTCTCTTCTTCCTGGAAAAGATCTGTCTCACTTTCATTTTGGCTCCAAACCTCCTTCAGAGGGTTCACAAGGTCAGAAGCAAATCCATCTTACTGACTGGCCAGGTTGTGGCAGATAACTGTCTCACTGCAGTACAAGCATCAGCCATGTTTTTGGTTGTCCCAAGGGGACATAAATTTAGGGAAAGGGGTAAATAACAGAACTTTTTCAAACTGTAGTCAAATTTAGTGAAGAAAAGAAGTAATCATCATTGCAATCAATACAAAAATAAAACTTAATCCATCAATTTCAAAATTTCAAGGTAACATCAGTGCCGGTACGTTCCCTAGGCACTCCTTCCCTCGCCCCCCTCACCACATCAATTGGTGTGCTCACATAGACTATAGTACATGTGCTGATCTGATTGGTGCGGGCTACCCCACCCCACCACCGGTCAGCCCAGTTTTTGGAAGGGCTGTCCAGGTGAAAACTGCCTGTCCAGATTCCAAGTAGGAAATCAGGAGAGGAGAGGGCTTTAGAAATGACTTTGGACAGAAATTTTATTTTTCTATAAAGACTGCCTTCAGAAGTTTCCACCCTAGCCATGGACCTATATAGAAAATAAAGTCCTTGGTAACGTATAAGTTCTGTGACAAGCTAACCAAGACGTTTTAGTGCTATTTTTTATAGTAAGTAAGCAAGTTTATACATTTCTCAATTTATACTATTATGGTTAAAAATAAAAATCCAATCTGATTTAATTCAGCCTAAAGAGCTCTAAATGCAGAGCTTTCTCTATTGTGATACAGATGCAACCCCAGATAATAATGTGCAAAAATTAACCACTTCTCTTTTCATATTATACATCTCATTGACCTTTTCCCGAACTGTCACCCACCCTCTTCTTCTTTTTAAATTCTGCTTGTAGAATATATTTTACCATTGGGTGTAGTGGAAATATAGCTTGCCCTTTCCTAGCAAAAGAGGTAGGAATAAATCCCTTTGAGGGTTCTACAAATGTCAAAGATTTTATGAGCAGATTCATAATACTGAGGCAAAACCTGATATATAGCATTTACTCTGCTCATTCTTCTCATTCACCTTCTACATTTATTCTCAGTCCTTCTGACTCCAGAAATCACTCTCAGAGGAAACTCATTTGCATGTGCAATTAGATTGTAAGCCATAAGTGCCACAGACAGCTTTATCCTGTGAATGGACTTGCTTTGTGCTCTCTTTTTATTCCATTACCTGGAAAGCATTGTTGGTTTTATATCCATCTCACAACTGCTTAACTGGAACTGTAAAGTGGTACTTTCAACTTTTCCCCCAAAGGGTTAATTGTACAGGTATGGGACCTGTTATCCAGAATTGACAGGACCTGGGTTCCCAGATAAGGTACATGTTCATAATTTGGATCTCCGTACTGTAAGTCTACTAAAAAAATAATTTAAACATGAAACACGGTAGCTAGTGATGGGCGAAACGGCCGCGTTTCGCCGAAAAATTCGCAAATTTCCAGAGAAATTCGCTAATTTTTCGCCGATTCGCGGAACGAGTCGCGCGTCGTTTTTGGACGCACGTCGCGTCATTTTCGGCGCGCGTCGCGTCATTTTTGGCGCGCGGCGCGTCGTTTTCGACGCGTCGCGTCAAAAAACACGCGCGACTCGTTTTTGAGCGGCGAATTTTTTTGGGCAAATTTTTTGGCCAGTTTCGCGAATTTATTCGCCAGCGGCGAATCGCGGGAATTCGCCGCGAATTCGCCCATCACTAACGGTAACATTGTTTTCCTCCAATAAGCATTAATTATATCTTACTCTTGGTCAAGCATACAGTACTACTTTATAATTACAGAGAAAAAGAAAATCTTAAATTTATTTTTATTTTAATTTGAGCAATAACTTAAAAGTTTCTTTTGCATAATCAGTACCGCTGATTGTAATGAATCGATCACAGTCTATTGTATAATAAGGTTTGGTACTAAATCTGCCACCTGGTGCTTGATTATGGCAGGTGCAAAAAAGATGAAACTTTATAAAGGAATAGAACGGTATTGTCATTTTTCTCGCACTTTGTCCATTTTTTCTGCAACTCAGTTGTCTGTGCTTGATTTTCCTCTTGTAGCAAGTTGGTTCCACCAGGAGTTAGAAGTTTGAAATGCTTGAAACTGTTGAAGGATAATATCACACATTCTCTTCTGGCAGAAAAATGCAATTACTGCTCAAAACAGTTCATGCAGTCATATATTCAATGGCAAGCACATGTAAGTACTTGTGTGGTGCATCCTGTGTACATGTACAAGTGTACATGTTTTTTACTCCAGCCCTGGGCGCAATGGCTGCCTGTATTAAGTTTTCTCCACTGACAACACCACTCTAAACAACATCTTATGACATAAGTCTAACAGCATGGGTGAGTTGCTTGCAGCAGGAAAAAAAATGATAGCTTGATGGGATGCACATCTAAAACCTTATATCTCAAGAAATACTATACACAAAAAAATAAAAACATTGAGGTGCACGTTTCCAACTATTATAGTTGCCCATAACTTCTGGTATTAGTGTTTGAACCCACAAACACTTTACAGAGATAGCCAACCTAACCCCAGGCTTCCACAGAAAGCTACACAACAATTTGTTTCCTAACAGAAAGACAAAGAAACCACTGTAATCTCACAGAAATAACCTCTTGACTCAAATAGAGATGTCAAAACCACTGTACTTTCGAATAGGCACACAAAACCATTGTACTTTCCCAGTGAGATATATAAAAAAAACACTGCCTTGCACAGAGGGGCCTGCTGATCATCATATTCACATTGAGATAGTCATAGCATTGCATTAATTAACAGGTAGAGTTCTCAAAAAAGAAAGGCAAGCAAATACTTCATTCTCATATAAAGAGAGACATTCAAGCACTACTACTACCTTGCAGTCATAGGCCTGTATGTTAGTGGATAAAGTAGCTTTGTTAGTCTGTACAGGTATAAGATCTGTTATCCAGGAGGCTCGGGACCTGGAGTTTTTCAGATAATGGATCTTCATACCTTATGTCTACGAGAAAATCAAGTAAACATTAACTAAACCCAATAGGCTGGTTTTACTTCCAATTAGAATTAAGTATATCTTAATTTGGATCACTTACAAGGTACTGTTTTATTACTACAGAGCAAATGGAAATTTAAAAAATCTGGAATATTTGAATAAAAAGTAATCTACAGGAGTTGGTCTTCCCATAATTTGGAACTTTCTGGATAACAGGTTTCCCGATTACAGATCCAATGCCTGTATATAATAGTAGGGGGAACACAGCAGCCTTAATCAACATTTTCCTGAAGTCAGCATATAACCAATAGACTGAGGAATCGGTAGGCGTAGATTATAGTTACAATTTTTTCTTGTATTTCTAATATATTTCTTATATAGTTAAGTAAACATTTCTGTGCCTCAATATCAAGCGCCTTTGGTTTTAGAAAATATATTCTGCCGTAAACAGAATAAATTGAAAACCTCCCCAAAATGCATGAAGATATACTCGCTGAAAAAGTGTTGGGCTGATTGTAGTGAATACTGGACAACCAATTTTCCAGTTCATCAAGCGAAACACACTTCAAAGTCTCTGCTGCTAAACTTCCCATGAAGGTTTAATGATGTTAAGACCTAGTGACTGAACTAGCCTATGGTAGAGGTCGGATCCATAAAAATCCTCTTGAATTCATTCAGCAGCGTGCAAAGTGATTTTATTGTCTTGGAATATGCAATCATTTTAGGGAAACACTGAGACTCATTTATTAACAATGGGCAAATCTGTATAGTAACCCACATCAACCAATAAGTGATTACCTTTGTTCAGTTAAAGGGATTCTGTCATGGGGGAAAAAATGTTTTCAAAACTCATCAGTTAATAGTACTGCTCCAGTAGAATTCTGCACTGAATCAGTTTCTTAAAAGAGCAAACAGAATTTTTAATATTTATTTTTGAAGTCTTACATGGGGCTAGACATATTGTCAGTTTCCCTGCTGCCCCTAGTCATGTGACTTGTGCTCTGTTAAACTTCAGTCACTCTTTACTGCTGTACTGCAAGTTGGAGTGATATCACCGCTCCCTCCCCCCCAGCAGCTTCACAACAGAACAATGAGAAGGTAACCAGATAACAGCTCCCTAACACACGATAACTGCCTGGAAGATCTAAGAACAGCACTCAATAGTAAAAACCCATGTCCCACTGTGACACATTTAGTTACATTGAGTAGGAGAAACAACAGCCTGCCAGAAAGCAGTTCCATCCTAAAGTGCTGGCTCTTTCTGAAAGCACATGACCAGGCAAAATGACCTGAGATGGCTGCCTACACACCAATATTACTTATTAATAAAAATTTAAAAATGTAATTAAAAAATTAAACTAAAAGAAATACACTTGCTGGTTCATGAATGACATTTTATATTGTAGAGTGAATTATTTGCAGTGTAAACAGTGTAATTTAGAAATAAAAGCAACATCATAAAAATCATGAACCATGAATCACTTTAAGTAAAATAACAAGAGCAAAAATGTGATTGTTTGCCGTGAATTGCTACCCAGCTGTTAGTAAATGAACCCCAATGTCTCCTTCAAAAGCAATATGTGGTCCCCTTAATTGGCCTAAACCCATTAAGATACAGATGTAGGAGTCAGATGATTCCTCATACCATCTTACTTTCTACTACTTCACAGAACTCCAGTTTTTTGTGCTCATTAGTTTGTGAGTTTTGGACTCGAATATGCCTATTTATCAGAGGTCAGACTTTAGTAGTTTTAGAGGCTTTTGAAACTATGACTAAACTCACAAACCTATGAATGTCATGGAATTTATTAAAAGATCCAAAAAAGTAGGAAACAATGTCCTAAACATACGAATACCTCAAAAACCTCCGATGCCAATGAAACACCATTTTATTGAACAGGGCTTATCTGTTATGTACTATATAACCTGTGCCTTTTTTCCTTTTTTTCCATCTTAAATGGCTACCCCCATGGCTACACAGCAGTTTTTTTTATAGAAACAATACATGTTAACAGTGTATTATTTGTTAATTACTTTAAACCCTTTCATTTGGTGTTATTGCTCCTTTAAGGTACTTGCATCCAAACATGTTTCCATATAGTTGCACCAAGCACCATTGTGTCCATCCTGTCTAATCTGCTGAATTATGCCCAAGTGCACCCATTGGCACCGTGGGACCCTGCAGCTACTGCCCCAGTACTGCCATAGTACTAATTTCATAGTTCCTACAGCAGGTTGCATGAAAGAGGTTGACAGAAGTAATACAATCCCGACTGAAAATGATAGCCACAATTTGCTTCTAATTTGCTACCACTCGCACAATCACATTCATTTTGAGGATATGGGCACAATTGGTGCTGGCACAGTTCTATACACAGCCATAATTGTGCTTGGATTAGGAGGCAAAATTTGAAGGTTGGGTGATAGTTAAGGGACAAGGTGAAGCAGATGAGAGGTTGAGTGGAATCATGGAGAGCAGTCTAGGGATAAAAGATACAGTAGTGGAAAATGATAATGGCTGTTTATGAGCTATGGGGAAATGGGTGTGTTTTTGGCATGGGCATCAGGCTGAGGTGTAAAAGACTGCTCCTATATAGTAGATCAGTCTGGATTAATGAATGCCAATGTGTTCTCTTTTAGGGAGAATCAAATGGGTGAGACAGAGTGTACTGTAATGTGACAGATCAGGAGATAACAGTTAATAGAGCAGAATGTGGTAGCAGACTACTGTATCAAGCAAATGTAGTGTTCCATAATTGTTTATTGTATTTGTTGGTTTTGTTGTGTGTTTCCTGATTAACAGCATGTTGAACCTAAGGTTTGTCTTTGAAGTCAAACCACAAAGCCAGCAGAGGGCATATCCTAGTGGTCAAGGTGTGTGATCAGTTTGATGCAAACCAGACTGAACTATACAGGCTTAGGCTAAGGCCAGACGGGGAGATTCGGGGGAGATCTGTCGCCTGGCGACTTCTTGCCGCGACGAATCGCCCCCGAATCTCCCCGAATAGCTAGTTAGCGCTGCGCACCAGCTAGGCGTAAAATCGCCTGCGCTTGTTCACACGCAGCGGCGCAATTTTAAAAGTTGGTCAAAGTTGCCTCGCCAGGCAGACGATTTTACGCCTATCGAGTTTCACGCCTAACTGTGAAACTGAGGAGCTCCAATATCTTATATAATTCAAGCAGTCAGAAATTTCTACATCTGTCCCTTATTTTTTGTGTAAAGTGTTGCATTCTTTCCCTTTGACAGAGTCTTCTCATACTGCCTTTTAAAGTACAAGAGCTGATGCCACTGTATTGATTTTATCATGCTTTTTTGTTTGTTATAGTTTGTCTTAGCAACACTTCAGTATGTAGGTTACAATTCCAGAGCCAGAAATACACCAACAAAACAGTTCTTAAAATGGTAAGCAGCAGGAGTGCCATGGTGCTTGCTCCCACTGTCTTTAGCCTGCTGATCTCTCTAGGGGGCTGTTGTAATTGTGGTTTTCTAATATGCACACTTGTCTGTGAAGAATTTAAGATAGAATGCAATCCAATTTTAGATCACACAGCTGTCAGCAAATAGTGATTATTACCACTGCGCTATTTTTACCCACATTTACTTGGTGTCTGTATCATTTCCTATTACTTGCTTATTAATATGTGGACTACATGGCTATAGATTGTGTCTACTAAACTCATGCCAGATTTTACTTTCTCTGTGTATCTGTGCCTTTTATGGATGCCAGTAGTTCTAGCTTCCAGTAACAAAGAAGGCAGTGGTTTTGAGGTTCCTGGCTTTAGGCATTGCATTAACACAAATGGACTGATCTACTGGTGTCCTCATTTGAATTTTCTGGTTAACATAAGTACACCAAAAAATATGATCTGCCTATTTGACACTGTCTTGCATGTGTATATACTTTTAGCTATGTATTGCTACGTGTACACACAACACTGTATATTCTTGCAATTTACAGTACGGTAGTAATGCTCATTGGAAGGCAAGTTGCAACATGCAAATAATGGACTCAATCTGTAATGTTTTTGCACTTTGAACTCTGCCTTTGACTATACTTAAACTGTGCTCCAATCCCTAACCATCCCCTAACTTGCAAATCATTCAGGCTGTCAAGTTATGGAGTGAAGATGGCTCAAGCTGCAGTAAGGCCTGATTCTTAACCCCAAGGCTTGCCTTCACCCACCTATGCTGACCCCTACACCTTGTGCTCAATTTTTTATTTGCAGTCAGGTACAGAGCGCATCCAGATGTGACCTCTTCATGAGTACTAAAAAAAATTAAAATTAGATGGCCTATCTGTTATTCAGAGCTTATAGTGGGCAATTTCAAGGTAATTAAAACCATGTGACCTATGGATTATAATATTGTGAGAAAAATCTTCATGAAAACTTTATTTTTATCTGCCCTTTAACGCCATATCTTGCATTATAATTATCATAGGCTTAAAGCAAGGTTGTAGTTACGGTATCCATCTGAAAAAAGCTTTCTCCAAGAAAAACAGTGTATCACCTAGATTGTATAGAATGGTTGTTACAATATTATTCAAAGCACCATATTTGTTGTTAATTTTGCCCAGCTCTGCCTTTGAGGGACGATCCAACCAAAGCATAACACCTGAGGACATGACCATCTTGGGGGGCCATTAAACAACAGTTTATATATAGAAGAGTTGAAAAGATCCCTAATGCACTAGAAATGCAACATTTGATTCTGTAGGCAGTACAGCAGAGCCCATGGTAGCATCAACAGCTGCCTCTTGGAAGGGAACAAGGTAGGGGCAGTGGGACAACCGGCTTATTAGGATTGTGCTTACTGTAGCAGTGACATTAAAAGCATCTGGGAAAGGACTGCACTCTGGTGTGGGTGCAGGTATGGTAAGATGAGATGTGCCTAAAGTAGTAGTGAGAAAAGCTGTAGGACGGCAATGTAGTATGATGAGATGGTGCCTATAGCAACCAGGGGGTTAACAGTCTCCAGAAAAGAAATATGGCTGTGAAATGGGAGTCAGAACACAATAGGTACAGTACAGTAAGAAAACAT
>CM044443.1:93331326-93341853 GCA_024363595.1 Xenopus borealis
CCCCTTTGTTGTATTTGGTAATAATGTAACATACAGTAGTAATGGTAACACTGTAACTCTTGAGAGTAGGGCCTTCTAATCCTATTCTTACTCTAAGGGGCAGATTTACTAAGGGTATCAAAGTTTAAAAACTTTGAAATCATACCATCTAATTTTTCTAAAAATGGGCCGAACAGGTCCGTTTCCGATCGAATAATAATATCAATCGATTCGAATGATTTTCAAAAAAATCCTTTGTTTTTCTGCAAAATCCTTAGATTTTCCAGGACTTAGAAAAAATCTTGGTAACGGTTCTAGGAGGTCCCCCATAGACTAAAATGGCAATTCAGCAGCTTTAAGATTGCAAAAAAAAAAAATAATAATTTGCAATCACTTTCACCTATGATGTGTGGCTGTGTGCATTAATATAATTCACTTGCCTTGGAATTCTACACCAGGAAGTTTTTTCTTTTAAGCTTTCCCACAGGTCCATGGTGGACGTATTGGGAGTGAGCTGCAATCAAAGAATTTTATAATTTTTTGGATACAGCACTGATTGGACTTTTTTTCTACTAGATACTGGAGTGGAGTGCCTGATTTCCATAGATTTTATCATACATTAGTAATCAAAATGTATCAGCAGCAGTAATGTACTCAAAATGTACCACAAAATGGAAGAATTCTTGCTTAACCAGTTTAATAATGAGATGATGGAAGGAAACTTTACTTTTCTTCAGGCGAGGTTTAACTAGAGGATATTAGACCACACTGTGATATCTTAAACAGATTTGACGGAATTATATCATTTGTTTGTTTTTGAGATCCAAAATATTGATGGGGGACCCACACAGAATGTTTTTTGTTGTAGAATGAGTCAACTATCTGCACTCTGTCCTGCAGTTCTTGTTCTTTTTATCTTTTACAGTGTGGATGGTGAGCTGTTCAGAGAAAGATAGTTCTTTTAAGCATAGGACCAAGTGCATTTTGCCTCATTTGTGTGACAAACCTACACTTCAGAAATAGTTGCAGGTATCTGTTCTATGCTATAGCCATTTGATAGCAGTGCCTACATGACTATATTTCTGTGTGATTTATTGCCAGTGCAAATACCTGATTAAGAATATACCAGATCCCTGCACCCCTCAGATGAATAAAGATGAAATTCAGAGCCACCCAAAAAACAGTCCAACTGTCTAGTTGTTTAGCTTCCTGTCTTAATGATTGAAAAGTTTCACTTTGAGTTTTCAGTCTTTTGATGTGTATCCCATATTGGCAGATCTTCAAATTTAGCCAGGCCTTATAACAAAGATAAAAATGTATGTAAATGTAACAGTCTCTCTACAATAATTCAGGGGAAGAACCAGTGTTCACCACAAGTCCCACAGTAACTAGCTTTCAGGCTTCCACCAACTATTAAAATGTTTGCTGGCTAAAATAATTTTTATAAGGGAAAGTATATTAGTTTCAGTTCAGCTGTTTTCAAAAAGTCCTTTTTGCTATTTTCTGTTTGTGACAGTTTTTCTAATATTGACATTGAATAAAGTTTCATTTTTCACCTTCTTATGTCTTCTTATGACTCCTTAAGGTGGCCATACACGGGCCGGAAAAATGTTGCAAACAGACCACGTTAGTAGCTTATTGGCCACTGTATGGGGACCTCCGATGGGCTTCCCCGATCGATATTGGGCCGAAAGTCGAACCTCGATCTGACCGCCCGTTTACCCTTCATATGATCCGATCGTTGGGCACATCAGGGGGAGATCTGCTTGTATGGCAACATTGGCTAACGAGTGGATCTCTCTGTGAATGATCACCTTTATATCTTTTCTATGTTTTTTCTGAGAGGTGTGGTCACTCACCAAATATGGAAACTGTTCTAAATTGCTACATTAGTTGATAGATTTCTTATCTTTGTCCCTGCTGAGCAGAATCCCTGAGATTTATTGAAGGGGTTGTTCACCTTTGAGATAACTTTTACTATGATGTAGAGATTGATATTCTGAGATGATTTACAACTAGTTTTAATTTTTTATTAAAGGACACAGAAAGTCTAAAATAGAATAAGGCTAGAAATGCTGTATTTTGTATACTAAACATAAACATGAACTTACTGCATCACAAGCCTAATCAAACAAATGATTTATGCTATCAAAGTTGGGCACAGGGGGCTGTCATCTTGTAACTTTGTTAAACATCTTTGCAAGACCAAGACTGTGCACATGCTCAGTGTAATCTGGGCTGCTTAGGGATAGTCATAAAAATGATCAAAACAGCAGAAGTCAAAGAATATCTGCCAGAAGCCGACAGAGCAAGACTGATTAATAATCAGAATATACAGACTGTACTGGGTCCTGTGTTGTCATGTAATCTAATGTGGATTTTATAGTTTTTGTATTGTTTTATACAAACTTTCTCCAACTCACAAGAACCAGTGACTGCAGCAAAATAATAATCCAAATAGAATCCCAGTATCTGGCTCCATGATTTTGTCCCTGCAGCTGGAAACTGTAAAAGGGATGTAAAGGCAAAAACAAAATCCAATACAAATCTATACAGGGAAACAAAGCTGCTGGAGTTCTGAAAGACTGGGCAGTAAGTCAGGGGCTCTCCTTGCTGTTCATAAGTATGATTCCTTGCCCAGCAGTTAGGGACCGTCTGACAATTCCTATCCATAGCAGTAAATGAAGGGAGAATTTCACTGCATACAGTCAGGTTTCTTATAAAAACAGTACACATTTAATTAAAGTAGAGAGATAAAGTTGGAGATAGATTTCTTTTTCATTGAAGAAAGGAAATGGGATCTGACTTTTTTGCCTTGCCTTCTCCTTTAAGGTTTTTGAGTTATTTAGCTTTTTATTCAGCAGCTCTACAGTTTCCATTTTAAGCAATCTGGCAGTGAGGGTCCTAAAAACATGCATTGATTTGATTAAGAGACTGGAATATGAATAGGAGAGGGCCTGTATAGAAAGATGAGTAATAAAAAGTAGAAATAACAAGACATGTGTAGCCATACAGAGCATATTCTTTTTAGAAGGGGGTCAGCGACGCCCATTTGAAACCTGCAAAGTGTCAGAAGAAAAAGTTAAATAATTATAAACCTATAAAAAATAATTCATGAAAACCAATTGAAATGTTGCTTAGAATTGGCCATTCTATAGCATACTAAAAGTTACCTTAAAGGTGAACCACCCCTTTAAAGAAAGAATTGACACAGTAGTTGCTAATTTTCAACAGTTATTGCTGAGAAATGTAGCAAATTGTAACAGTTCAGAGTCTGCACCTGAATTACTGAGCTGCCAGACTGAAACGCCAGAGACACCAACATTAAACTTCAATTTTGGAAAAACTGTAAAAAAAACTTAAAAGCAATTGAACTTTCTGGTGAACATTCTGAACTCAACTGAAAAAAGTGTTTGGAAGGTGAACAGCCCCTGTTAGGGAAACCCTATGTTTTGAGATATTTCTAGTATAAATGCTGATCCAAATAACAGATTGAAATTCAGATTGCTAAATCTAGTATAACATTACCCAAGATGCACATGATACACTACTCAATGAAAAGATTAAAAAAAGTGGAGGAAATAGTGAATTCAGCTCATCATGGTGCAACATGTGACACCATACTGAGATTTACTGCACTTCTCTATCATAATGCAAGCAAGAGCAGAGCAAAGAATGGCACTAAACATATGATGATGGACAGAAGTCAGAATTAAAGGGGGAAATAATCTGCAGGCCAGCAAATCCAAACCTGGTTACATGTGTAATGCAGCTGCAATGGCAAAGAACAAAGATGCGAGTAATGACACCAATATTGATGTATTTGGTGAGGTCAGCTTACTAGACTTGAGAGGCTAAGGCAGTTGCTGTGAAACATCGATACTGTGCAAATTATCTTCTCATAAACCACTGAGGATGAATCAATGGCTGCATGTCAAGTGTCTAAACAGATTATTAGGTATTAGATAATACATTTGTGGCTCTAAATACATAGAAAGATGTCATGCTGTAGTCTACAGAGACCAGATTACATTTTACCGTACAGGGCAAATCTGTGCAGTATAGTATTAATATTGTACATATATCATTCATAGAGCTGGTTTCATCCAACTCTTGTCAAGATGCACTAATTGTATTCTAGTTAGTTTTTTTCTCTCTAGATATCAGTGAGTGGTCTCAAGTATCTCTATAATATATATGTCTTTTATTACAGGGCATTCAATGGATTTTAATTTGTACTTTTATATACTGGTGATAAGGCTTTTCTTTCTTCTCCAATGTATATTGTAAATGTATGCCCCAGCAGTAAACACAATCACGCAAGCACATTGTAAAAACTTAGGACACCCTTACTATAGAATAAGTACATTTTTAATGTTAACCAATTTTCATTAAATGTCTTTTTTGGAAACGGATGATTGTGATATCTATAGGCCTTCTGTTCCTACATATAAGGTTTAGTTGACCCAGTCATACAATGGCTTTAGGGTTTTCATTCTTATTTTCAGTTACAAGGAGTAATATTAGAAACCTGCCTCAGACATCACTTTACAGTATCAATTATTACTATGCACTTTACCCCTCCTTTGTTAAGAATACAGTTCACTCTAATAAGATCCCAAATGCTATAGTTAATGAACATTATTTACCTTTATATGATTTATTTATTAGAGAGCTCTCTTTTTATTTTAACAAGGAATTAGACACAGATCACAACAAGATCCCACGAGAGGCCCAGACAGATATGACATTTCAGATGTGTGGACTGATAGCTTTCCTAGATTAGGTGAGTTGGGGGGATCAATGATTTGTCTCTTCAGGACATGGTTGGGGTGGTTTGGGGGTCTTTTTAAACCACAACATTCTACTTAATTCATAGTCTCTACTACATGGGGAATGGCCAGGCAATGAGCTAATAACTCAACATCCTTAGTAGAGAGACCAGCCATATAAGTAATAAGTAGCCCATGTTTTCTGATGATGAACCTGAATTAAAGTGTAGAAAATATATATGAAACTACTATTGTATGAATAAAACCATGAAAGCAAAACAAATGCTGTTTAAGAGACAGAACCTCTATAATGCAAAAGCTCAGC
This sequence comes from Xenopus borealis, assembly GCA_024363595.1. Lineage (NCBI taxonomy): Eukaryota > Metazoa > Chordata > Amphibia > Anura > Pipidae > Xenopus > Xenopus borealis. The sequence goes on from CM044443.1 coordinate 93,336,403, forward strand.
ACTCACCCACTTTTCTGAAACCCACAATGGGTGCACGTTAAATGTTGTCCACTCCCTAACATGGTCACAAAAGCCACATAAAGGAAAGAGTACCATCCAGTGTATAAAGTATAATGTATAAGGTAAACAGCCTTTATTGGAAAAAAATTTGCTTTGATCTGTGGCAACTGCAAGAGACAGATCCTTGCCGGCATGAAGATGTATCTTCCAAAATTGGCATATGTTGTTGTCCATGCTATCCATCTGTGAGTATAAGGGTTTTGCCTTGGCTACTCTATGTTGTATTGTGAATTGAGGCTCATTTGAGAACCTTTACATAAGGTATCTGGCAGGAATGAAAATGTGGGTCATAATTATGATGTTGTCCTCATTGCACACACTATGATATATTCTTAGCAAGGTTATTTGGGTCAGGATTCAATTTATGTGTAAAAATCTACGTTTGTCCATTTGTTTGTTTGGAAACTGAATGATCTAATGCAATGAAACTTCTCAGGGACCACCTTCTCATTCAAGCAGAGGCCAACAGCATTAGAAAAAAAACATCAAGACCCTGTATGTAATGGTCTTGTGTATATTGAGCTTTCCCTACTGTGTGTTATTTCCTGTTACCACATATCATTTCTTTGCAGCATAACTTCTGAGGTCTCATCCTCTAATCCAAAAGGAGGCCATCAGCTACTTCAAGTTGACAAAATAATGGTTTCCTGTCTACTGAAGCCAATCAATCTAAAAAATCAGATCTAAATCCCATAGGCTATGACCAAATGCAACAAAATCTTTCATGAACCATCCTCATGTGTTAGCAATCTCAGATATGAGATTGCTCCATTTCATGGTAACAAAAAAGTGCTTAGCAGCACTATGTGACAAAATATTTAGCCGTGGCTCTCAGAGGTGCTGAGTTTTATTAATCTTAGCTTCAGTCAGCTTCACTGGTGTTTCGTTTGGTATTCATTCCCTATGCAGCCACAGAATATATGCCATAAAGTGTTCTTAGTTTCTAGAGATTTCCAGCAGTTGAGTGCCACAAGCAGGGCCCTGTAAGTGTTTAGTTCCCATGGTTCCACTTGAAAAAAAAAAATCATGGTTCTTTGAAAAATAAAAGATTTATGTAAAGAATTCTTTCAATACACATTAGACTTAGATCATTTGCATCGCTTGGTTGGGCTGAGAGAAAGACAAATAATGTATAACAGAATATGAGCTCAAATTACTTTTGAAACTGCAAAATACATTTTCGAAAAAATAATAAAGCTTTCCTTTGTGTGGCAGACACTTCAGCTTTAATTTCTCAATAAATGAGTTGAACCGCAGAAAGAATTCCCATGTAAAAGTTAAAATAACAGCGGTGGGGAAAACCGACGACAAGATTGTTCTGTGTGGAAGGAGTTGTGCACATGGGGGCATTACCTATGACATGCCTAAGTAACTCAGGTATGCAGCCACAGAAACTGCCCTTTGAAATGTGTACTGTGCAAAGACATGTTATCATCTGCTTAAGTGATTATTCATATATAATCCACTTTAAACCACTCGACACAGACCCCGACTCCAAAAACATAACAGTGTTTATTGTCTAAATGCTGTCTATAAACTATGGGATTTTTTACTTGTGACTGATGGTACAGTTTCCATGGTTGAACCCTATTTATTTTTACATTCGGCATTCTTTCAAGAATTCTTTGAGACTAAATAAATACATTAGGGTTCTTAAAGTATTCATGCATTAACAAAATATATTCAGTGAACATTAAAAAGTAGAGCACTTCTTACAACAGTACAAGGATGGACTCATAATCTCCGTTGGTTCGTACAGTACTACAAAAATTATCTTGGATTTCTACAAATAAAAAATTAAGTTTAGAACAATTTTGCACAGTCTGTTTTCATTTATCAGATATAATCCTAGGCAGTGAAACGTGGCTGTAGAGTGAGCATATATTTCCTGTAAATCTCCTGCTTTAGAAATATGGGCCAAAAGCATGAATGTTGCTCTTAATCATGATCAAAAATCTTTATATTTAAAATGTGTAGCTCTGGAAAGATAGTAAACACATTTAAAGAATAATTACATTTGTACATTCCAGATTTAGATATATGACTTAGTCTTAGTTATATTACCATGGAGGGTCTGACATTAACATGTTAGGAACATTCCAGAATTAATTTGTACAGAACTTTATAGAAGTTCTTTAGTAAAACTTAACATTTTCAAAAAATATTAATAAAACAATCAAAATCCCATACACAATTCTACCCAGAGCCGGGCCAAGTCAGGCAGGTGCCTTAGGCCAGCTTAGCACATGCATGTGTGAAATGGTGCTCACATGCGCATACGTGAATTGCTGCTTGCGTGTGTATGGGCGAATTGCTGCTCTCATGTGCATGCACAAAGTTGTGCTTATGTGTCACATGTGCAAATAGTAGTTTGTGCGCATGCACAGAAGAGCAAGTAAGGGAGAAGGGCGCAAACAGTCAGGCAGAAAGGCGACAGGACTTGGGGTAGGTGACAGAGAAGGTACATGCTTGACACCCCCCCCCCCCAAAGCTTTGCACCCTAGGCACATGCCTACACTGCCTACCCCTAGTTCCGGCCCTGATTCAACCTTATTTATTTGTTGAATAAAATAACTACAATAAATTTGGTTCAAAAGGAGTCTTTATAAAATCGAGTGAAAACTCAAATTGTACAGATTTTTCGGATTTGACTCCCGAATTGCATGATCCACATGTTTTGGATTATTAAATGAACCCAGCACAGATCATAATACAGTAGAAAAAAATTATGTAAAATCCAGGAAAATGTAAACTCAAGGAAATGTATTATGCATAATATAAAGTTGGGACCACAAAACAACAATGTAAAATGAGGGAAAACTTAAATCAGGAGGTGTAAAATGGGGGTTCTACTGTATATTCAAATTGAAAAAGGGACATCTTCAATTGACTTATACATGATCTCGACAGGTTTGAGTTGATGGATTTTCGGATTCAGACTTTTTGCAGCTTCGGGGTATAATAAATCTTTTTTGTCCAAGAAACATCGATCAGAAAAAATTGAGTTTAGTAAAAAAAAAAAAAAATGTTTTCCAAATTAAAATACCTTTATTCAAAAGCTCAAACCAAAATATCCATCAGTCGTTCAAGCTATGCCAGGCTTTTCATTAACTTGTATTCTGCTATAGGGGCACACTTCACAGATGTGCATCTGAAAGAGAATAAAATGATGTGTATGCAGACTCCTCAGGGAGCCCCCTAACTTGAATGGATTCTTTTCTCAAGCTAGCCTTGGTCACTAGGAACTTGACCTTGAGGCTGAGCCACCTTCTTAGCTGTAAGAGCAGTTCTTTGCTTTTCTCTGCTGTGAAGAGATACTGTACCTCTATGCTCTCCTAACAGCAACTCCTGTTTACTTCAGTACATTCTCATGTCATATTTCCCCAAGTGTATCAAACTCCTTTGTTCAGGGTACTAGTCTTTGTGTGTTCAGAATCCTAGGTAGACTGTGTCAAATAAACTTTCTTTTACCTCTAGTGGTCTCGAGTTGTGAATTTCCACACCCAAGGGTACATCAAGCACAATATGTAGCATATGGTGCAAGGAAGCCTTTTATTTTAACATATACCCTGACTAGTCATTAATTGCAGTTCTCCCTTCACATGCAACTAATAAACAGGGAGCAAGACTGGGGCAGAGACACCCATGTCTCACCCAAAACTTCCTCTTATTTGGAGGGTGCAACTTGACCTTTGCTTTGGTTGAATATTGAATGAATGAATGAATTAATGTATATAAACATGTGTGGTTTGTTTGGGAAGGTATAAGGACATTGAACTTTGGGGAAAGAATGATGAATTGTGGGTAAAACTTAGCACCAGGTTTTTTTACACTTGGTGCTTCCACAGAGCCTGTAGTCATTACAAATATATGGGCCTCTCATAAGATATACAGGTATGGGGTCAGTTATCCAGAAACTTGCTATCTGGAAAGCTCCAAAATATGGTAAGGCTATCACCGATAGACACCTTTTTCTATAGGATAAACCCATGTAAATGGGATTCTCTTGGAGCTTGTTTGGAATTCTTTCCCAGGATTCCTTTTGTTTATTTAAGTCTGTATGAGGCAGTCTTCTCAACCCTTATCACTTATAGGTGAAACCACACGGTGGCTCTACCTAAGCTGATCAGACAACGTTGGGAATCAGAACAACTATAGTTGGGAATCTGATCAGCTATTATCCTGGTGTTTGCTTGAAAACCCAAGGGTGAGCTTTAGCCTATAGGATAAACCCATGTAAATGGGATTCTCTTTGAGTTTGTTTGGAATTCATTCTCAGGATTCCTTTTGTTTATTTAAGTCTGTATGAGGCAGTCTCCTCAACCCTTGTCACTTATATCTGTAATAATAAAACAGTAGCTTGTACTTGATCCCAACTAAGATAATTAAGATAATTAATCCTTACTTGTGACAAAGACAATCTTATTGGGTTTTTTTAATATTTAAATGATTATTGGCAGAATTAAGGTATGGAGATCCAAATTAAACAAAGATCCCTTATCAAGAAAACCCTGATCCAAAGCATTCTATATAATAGATCTTCAACCTGTATGTAACTGTAACTAAGGCAGTTAAAGCAACGTGTCAAGATTCACTCACACATATTAGCATAGATCTGCACAGAATGAATTTTCTATGCACTAGAGAAGCCACATATAAAAGTGAAAAACTGCACATTACTGTGTAACTTCTCATTGCATGGCTGGGACTAGTCTGTCAGTATTAATAGTAATTAGTAACATGTTGAGGTTGGAAAAGACCATTATGCAGTTATTCCATAAGTCATGTTTCATTCAAAACTCTTCCTTCAACTTTAGAAATTTTTGTGACTACACTCAGATAGCAGCAGATGGTAATTTATGCCAACTTGGGCAATTACAATCATTTTCTCTCCGTGAACAACTTGCCCTGGGCAGCCTAATAGACTTTTATTCCCATTCACTAGTAGCCTAATGTTATCTATGCTGCAAATTCAGTTATGGCCTAGTTTAAGTCATTTCTTCTCCTTTTAATAACTCCTCTTTCTCATTATTTTGGCAAGTCTTCTTAGCTTGCCTGTTTGACACAATACTGGAATGTTCCTAGCAAAAGCTTTAACATTAACCAATTCTTTTGAGACTTATGTTCACTTGAATTTGATCGTCAGGTGATGAAACAAAAGACACGCAGAAAGCCCATTGACTATAAAATGAAGAGAACTCTTATTTCACTGGCCTCTGCACCTTTACATTTGGAATGTGGTTTTCGCCACAAAATATGTTGTAATATGTTGACTAAATTAGGAAGATATACCATTTCGACCAGTGTTGTTAGTGGGGTACCACAGGGCTTTGTACTGGGTCTGTTGCTTTTCAACTTGTTTATTAATGACCTGGATGTGGGCATTGAAAG
>CM044443.1:93367750-93395509 GCA_024363595.1 Xenopus borealis
GGCAGAAACACTTCAATGTCTGCCGTGTAGTTCTGCCTTTAAATACCAGGATCATTGTAATCAAGACAAATATATGCCATTGCCCTCATACAGGGATATCATGCACAAATGACCTCAATTGAGTGGGTAAAGCTGAGGACAGCAAAACCTCAATTTAATTTTCTGGTTTGTGCAATTTGTCGCATTTTACACTAATGTATCAGAAAATTATTTTCTGAAAAGGAAATAAATGTAATTTACAAACACAGCCTCAAGTGCAGTCCAGCTCAAATAGATACACATTTTGCACATATAAATGACATTCATTAAAGCTACTAGCATCCAAACCCTCTCCTAACACTGCTGTATAGTTGCACTAAGCACCATTGCATCCAGGGAGTCAAGGGTTAAGCTTCACAGAACTACTAGTAGAAACTACTTGTCACAGCCTCAAAATAGACAATAGTGATAAATGACTGTGCTAAAACACTACGGCTGGGTGCAGACGGGGAGATTCTTTCGCCTGGCGATTAATGGAGGCAACAATCTCCTCGAACTGCCTTCTCCCTGTTTAAATTAAAAAGCGCCAGCGCCAATGCACACGCTTTGCTTGGGGAGGAAACTTCTGGCGATTCCGGAAATCGCCGCGCCGCGTGTGTATTGGCTCTGGCGCTTTTTCATTTAAACAGGCGGCGGACAGGGAGAAGGCAGTTCGGGGAGATTGTTGCCAGCAATTAATCGCCAGGCGACAGAATCTCCCAGAATCTCCCTGTCTGCCCCAGCCCTACATGTGTTTAAGCAGAGGTTATTGTTAGTATTGTCTATGGTAGGGTATTGACTATGAAGATTTTCATTCATCCAGGTCATGGTATATCTGATATAAGTAATTCTAAAACAACTGGACTTGCTGAGTAATTATTGAAGACGTTTCACTACTCATCCGAGCAGCTTCTTCAGTTCAACTGACTGGTGTGGTAAATTCTTGGTATATAAACTCTTCCACTAATCCAGTCACAATGGCACATTGTAACTCTTCAAAGAGGTGACATCTGTTCTGAAACTGCTTTGGTACTGATGTGAGAACAGCATTGTATGTAGCAGACAGGTGGTGTCGAAGGCCCCCACCTCTATTCAGGGATGGTTTTTCTACCCATACATTACCATCAGCCATTCTTGCTAGAAGGATACAATAAGGTACCTTAAATGCAAGTTTGACACACCTAACACTTAATCTTGTATCTTGACACATGGTAGGGTATTTGACATTTTAGGGTATGTAGATGGGTTGTATATCTGTTTTTCATGAAAATAAATGTGGTAGAACACTTCTAGCTGATGAAAACTAGGCATTGGTCATGCAAAAGACATTTCACACTTATGTATCTTACCTAAAGGGGCCGTGCAGGTTTTTTATTACAAATCCCACTGGAGTCATACTGCAACATGTTGCCACAATGCTTTATGCAGGGGGCACAATTAGAGAACTATAGATGGCAAAAAAGTTTGGTTGAATAAGGTGCCAAACTGTCCAATTTACATTGCCAACTTACTTGTACAGATAATTATTACAAAGACAAAATATTTAAATCCCTGTAATGTATAATAATTTTGTTTTTTCAAAGTCATACCAGAGGTAAGCCTGTAGATATGTGTTTTGCCCATTTCAATTTTGATAAATTAGGTACTGCCTGAATGTAAAACAGGTAAGGGATCCATTATCTGGAAAACCATTATCCAGGAAGCTCCAAATTACAAATATAATGATATAATTAATCCTTATTGGAAGCAAAACCAGCTTATTGTTTACATGATCTTCTAGTAGACTTAAGGTGGCCATAGGCACACAGATAATATTGTATGAAACAAATTTTCGTACGGTATTTGGTGCGTGTATGGTGGGAAATGAGCCGATATTATCAGAAGATTTAGATATCAGTTGGCTGGTTGATCAGGCTGGACAGAAAATTTTGATTGGATGCCTTTGAAGGCACCTTTAACATCGGCCATTGTTAGTGCTGAATCGTCAGCATAAAGGTATATAGATCCAAATTATGGAAAAATCTATTATCTGGAAAAACAGGTGTTGAGCATTCTGGGTAACAGGTCCCATACTTGCACTCTGAACAATATGCATTTTCTGCTAGGATGAGGCTCCTTAGAGGTGTACATACCTGTAGCTCCAATGAATTTTGATTACTTTGATAACTATTTTAATGAATCCTAAAGAAAAATATACATATTTTGTTGTTGCCAACAATAGTATATTGATTCCTTTGTAGTAATTTTATTTTGTCCAGGGTCAGTAAGAGAAACTAATGCATGTTTTTAATGAACCCATCAATGAACGTAAGAAATGAAAACATTACAAAACAAGTTATCTGATGGCAATGCTAAATGCTTCCCATTAAAGCATGAATAGGGACGAATTAGTAGGTTAAACTTTTTTATGGTTTTAGTACTAAACCTATAAAGGTTGGGAGGGGGTAGAAGTTACCTTTTCAGAGGGATGTGTAACATATGTTCCAGGATAAAGGTTTAGTATAGTTAAAATCATGGGCCAATTTCAAATGAATTCACTTCATGCATGGTGATCTTGAGAAAAGCTTTTTTCAGCTTTTCAAATCTGAGTTTGGATATACATCATTTAGGAAAATGTTACAATCTTGGCGAATTCAGATTTCAGTTTTCCATATGTCTATGCCATTGATATATTGCAGCTCAGTGTGTAATATCCGACTCAGTCCCAGGTGTCACCCTTATATTCATACTGTGAAAGCAGAAGAACAGACTTTGGGTGGACTGGCAAAATCCTTGAACTTTTAATTGGAGAAATTGCAGCAGAAGCTGAGATCATAGATGATTTAGCCCAGGAGCCAACTCTTAAAGTAAACAGAAATTACTTTGTAGGGAGGGAGACAGAAATACAAAAATATTTATAAGCTAATTACAATTGACATTCCTGGAATCCATTCCAGACTAAAGGTTGGTATTTTGGGTTCTTTTAAACAGGTTTAAAGGGGTTGTTCACCTTCAAGTTAACTTTTAGTATAATGTAGAGAGATATTCTGAGACAATTTGCAATTGGTTTTAATTTTTTATTGTTTGTTATTTTTGAGTTATTTAGCTTTTTATTCAGCAGCTCTCTAGTTTGCAGTGTCAGCAATTTGGTTTCTAGGGAACAAATTACCCTAGCAACCCGACATTGATTTGAATAAGAGACTGGAATATGAATAGGGAATGGACTGAATAGAATGATAAGTAATAAAAAGTGGCAATAACAATACATTTGTAGCCTTACAGAGCATTTGTTTTTAGATGGTGTCAGTGACCCCCATTTGCAAGCTGCAAAGAAACAGAAGAAAATTGCAAATCATTAAAAAACGATGAAAAATAAATAATGAAGACCAATTGAAAAGTTTCTTAGAATTGGCCCTTCTACAATATACTAAAAGTTAACTTGAAGGGGAACCACCCCTTTAATTGCAGAATGAATGAATGAATTTGACATACAAGATAGGGGTGTACAATACAAATGTTTTCTTAAATATTGTGCCTAGGACACCCAGCCTGTGGATCAACATCAAGTGCAGTTTGGAAAGTGCAATGGTGGACTAAAGTCACTGAGGGTCATTATAAACACCGGGCAAATTTGCACGTTTTTTTTCAGTAACCCAGACAATGGCTTTCACTGTTCAACCTGAAGATGGCTGAAAAAAAACTAATTTATAAAAAACCCAGTTGAGCCCCACTGTTGTTTCCATTTTTCCATCATATTTGCCGACACAAGGGGGATCTGCAGCGGATCAATATAATTGCAATTACACATGTGCTTTGATGAATCAGACTCAGTTACACAATTGGAATAGGTTTATTTCCAGTCAAAATGTAAGAACCCGGGAGCACTTGAGGGTTCCACAGCATAAATAAGCACACTTGGCCACAGTTCAGAACAGGAGACAAGACAGACTCATTGGCGCCAAGGCAAATATGTAGAAGGAGGGGCTTTTCTTTTCTCAGTTTGCTCGATCCCAGCTGAGATTGCCGTGACAAATGACCACTAGGTCTTTATCTCATCTCTTGTTCATTAAGGATAGACTTACCTAATGATCAAGCCAGTGGTCAATAACTCTAATAATTATCTAATAATTCTGAACCGAGGTTGGGGTTGCCATCTGTCCAGTTTTGAACCTGAAAGTCAGGTTTTTAAACGTGCTGTCCAGTTTGAAAATACCTGCCCAGTTTTCCAAAGTGGAAAAACCAGGCAATGTCCCCATTTTCTTAATGATTTGGACAGTCACAGGCTGCCACATCATTGGCATATAACTTGTTTGTGACAGATTTGGGCCAGCACAATACTCAAGGGGATGAGAGCCTTGGTGCCCCCCATGAAGTTGCAGCACTGCCAGTGGTCAATATTCCCACAAATTGTGAGGTCAGTGCAACAAATTATGATGAGAACAAAAAATGTTGTGTGAAAACACAAACTTTTGCAATTTTTTTTTTGCGCACATAGACGAGAAGGAATTAGAGAGAACATTGCCAGTGGTCTTATGAATGCAAGTCACAGGTTTTATGGAGTTATTTCTGAACTACATAAATTGCAACTGAAATGTCACTGTTGTGCAATGAAAAGTTTTTTTTATACACTGTAGCTGATACTACACCAAGGGGCAGATTCACTAATTGTCAAATTTCAAAGTGAAAAAACTTCGAAATTCGACCATCTAATTTTTTGGGGGGCATAATTTTTGAACGAATATGGACGTTTTCTATTGAAAACGGGCATATTCGATCAAATATGAATTGTTCGCATCGTTCAATCGCATCGTTTGAATCAAATGATCCTTATTTGAATATTCACTTTGACCCTTAGTAAATGTGCCCCCAAAAGTCTCATTGTTTTCCATTACAATGAGTTTGCTTGACTACAGTATTACTTTTTCCTTAAGGCAGCATACATGTCTACACAATAGCAAGATTTAATGGAGTCTGATAATATCAATCATTCCCCATGACATTATTTCATAGATGAAGATCACCTAGGTTCAGACATTTTTTACTGGTTTCTCAAAAAACAAAACATTTCCAAATGGGGTCAGTTTCTAGATCAGCCATATTTTGCTTGCTGTTACTCTTCCTTTGACATCAATTGTATCCTGGGTGTCTAAATAGCATTTGTTCTGCTCTTGATTTAAAAATTATTTTTGAATATGGATTTAAAAGTTTTAGATGGAAGTTACAGTCTGATTTAAAAGGAGTTATACATTCTGATGTTAGTCTGAGCACAAACTGCCACTTCCAAATAGAGCTTTAAGCATCAAGAAAAAACATTGAGGTTCTGCTTAATGAATCAGCAATGCTCATTCCATATGTGCCTCTGAAGAGAGACAGGAGTGGTAGAAGATTCTAATTGAAGCTCAGGAACTGTAATATATTGCTAATGATCATTGTGTTTAAGGTCTCTCCTTTTCAATGCTAAGTGGTTCCCTCCTAAAGCAGACATTATCTGATGCCATTTTAGCAGCTTCTAAGGTTAGCAGCAATCTCTTCTGATCATGAAGTGACCCTTCTAATTAAAGTAAGTCACAGAAAAGATCAAAATTGTAGCTATCGTGATCCCGAGACTCAGGCAGCGTCTCATAGGAAATGGAACTTGCTTTAATAAAAATAAAAGAGGAGTACAATGAACTGTGACATGTTGCTGCCATTAAGAGCAACCTTCTTTGTTTGCAGCAGTTCAGAACTGAGCCTTGGTGTGGGTTGGGTTTTACGCATTTAATGAATCTCAGTTCATGATGAGACATCATTTATAGAAAGCCCCTTACATCACACAGGACAATTTCAGGAGCTCATTAAAGGAAAGAAAATCATAGATTTGCCTTACTATTGCCCTTTTATAAATAATTATGTTACAGGATGATTTTGCCCTGAGCCCCTTTAATCAGAAGGGCCCCTTGTAAGAGTAAGCATATGAAAAATTACAAAGGTGATATTTGTGTATCAGCTATTGGTTATTTTTAATATATATATATATATATATACTAGGCATGTGCAAACTGCTGATCTCCAGGTTCAATTCCCAGCATCTCATCAACAACCAAAGGTTTAATATTCCTGATTCCGATTTAGAATTGCTCAGGCTCCTTCTGTTCATTAACTCCACCATTGACCGAATATTCAGCACATTATGTAACTGGGTATTTGGCATAAAAATTGTTAGATTTAATCACATACCTACACTTTTTTGGTATAGTCTAGGGAAAGACTATAACGTATGTTGTTGCCATATCTCATACTTTTAATACTCGCTGCATCAAATCAACCATCTCATCGCCCTTAATAGGCACATTAGCACAACCTAGGCGGTGGTTTATTTCTGTGGTGGTGGAGTGTGTTCTATAACATAGAGAGAAAAGGTTTTTATAATATTAATTCAGTGGTCTATTTCATACAAAGGAACTCAGTGACATGAACAGTATTGTAATTTAACATCAATAAAGAGAGCCAAATGGATACAGTACAAGAAACAAAGAATTATTCCAATATTCCACTAAAGTGTTTCCATATTTATTCCTAGTACTTGTCTGTTATCTCGAAACTTGTTATTGAGAAAGCTCTGAATTAAAGGAGATCTCTCATAGACTAGATTTTATCTAAATTATTTTAAATTTTAAACATTATTTTCTTTTTCTCAGTAATAATAAAACAGTATCTTGTTCTTGATACCAAGAAGCCTATTGGAGGCAAAGCAAGCCTTTTGAGTTTATTTATTTTATAGGGGCACATTTATTAAGGTTCGAATTGATTCAAAGTGAAAATTCGAATCTAATTCGAATTAAAAAAATTCAAAATTCAAATTTTGGTCAAATTCGAAAATTCGAATTCCAATTCGATTGTCGAAATACTGGCCCTTTAAAAAAAATTCTCTATAACAATTCAGCAGATTAAACCTACCGAATTGCTATATATCCCTATGGGAAGCTCCCATAGGATTTTTCCAAGATTTTTTGATTGAATAAAAAAAATGTAATCGAATGCTTAAAATCATTTGAATCGATCAATTTGAAGGATTTTATTGATAGATCGAATTTTTTATAATCGATCGTTCGAAAAATCGAATTGCGTTAAAACCCCTCGAAATTCGACCCGTGGTAAACGTGCCCCTTAAAGGGATCCTGTCATAGGAAGAAAATTTTTTTTTCAAAATGCATCAGTTAATAGTGCTGTTCCAGAAGAATTCTGCACTGAAATCCATTTCTCAAAAGAGCAAATAGATGATTAATATTTCATTTTGAAATCTGACATGGGGCCAGACATTTTGTCAATTTCCCAGCTGCCCCAAGTCATGTGACTTGTGCTCTGATAAACTTCAATCACTCTTTACTGCTGTACTGCAAGTTGGGGTGATATCACCCCCTCCCTTTCTCTACCCCAGCAGCCTAACAAAAGAACAATGAGAAGGTAACCAGATAACAGCTCCCTAACACAAGATAACAGCTGCCTGGTAGATCTAAGAATGGCACTCAATAGTAAAACCCATGTCCCACTGCGTACTATTCAGTTACATTGAGAAGGAAAAACAACAGCCTGCCAGAAAGCAGTTCCGTCCTAAAGTGCTGGCACAAGTCACATGACTAGGGGCAGCTGGGAAATTGACAAAATGGCTAGCCCCATGTCAGATTTCAAAACTGAATATTAAAAAATCTGTTTGCTCTTTTGAGAAATGGATTTCAGTGCAGAAGTCTGCTGGAGCAGCACTATTAACTGATGCATTTTTTTTAAAAAAAGTTTTCCCATGACAGTTTCCATTTAATATTTTTAAGTAGTTTTAGTATGAAGATTCAAATTACGGAAAGATCCATAGTGTGTAAAACCCCAGGTCCTGAGCATTATGGATAACAGATCCCATACCTATATAGATTCTTAATGGGAATGTAAATAAAAGTCGTCAGCGTTATTTAAAATGGTGTCTTTGGTTAGTGTTTAGCACTTCTTGCAATGTAAAGTTGTTCTCTGGTGAATATTACATCACTAAGCAAAGGTTTAGCTTTAACACCTGCTCTGGAGTTTTGTTAAATATTTTGTTACAATTTTATCACATACACTGTGAATGATTGCAAAAGCCATTTGGTCACAAGCTTTGCAATAAAATCGTTGAGGTCTATAATCAGTCAAAAAGGACCCAAACATGGTTGCTCACATTCACAAGCGTTTTCATGCATTTGTATGCACTAGTGACACATTCCCCCATTAGAGTTCAGGCATGTAGCTATGCTATTATTTATTTGGGGGCACCATATTCATACTAATGTCCACAATGATTTTGGGAAAGGCTTGTTCTTTAAAGCCCTAAGGTGCTAATGCTTAATTACTTGACAAATGAATGCAATGTCATCAAGGGTGTACCGAGAAGAGAATTCAATCTTTTGATAGACTAGTCAGCTGTCAAGATCCACTAGTGGTTATTATTTTGATTGTGGGTCCACTCTTATTATCCTACACCAATGAAAGTGTTTGTCTGCCTGTCCCTGGCACTTGCTCCCAGCTTGTCTGCTGAACCCACACTCACATATTAGAGTCGTGTATTTGCTGTGCCACACATCCTTTTTTGACTGAAACAAACACAAATATACTTTACCAGTTTCTGCTATCCACATGCCGTATTTGCTTTAAACTGTGAGTCTGATTTTAAAAAGAAATATGTGAATATGTAAAGGCGATGAAGCAATTTTATTCTTTGCTTTTTAAATTTGATCAATTTCAGAAATGTAGATGGTTGAATATTAAATCACACCAAAGTATTGCACTAACCTGTATCTATTATATTAAAGAAGTCATCTTCATGTCTTTAATAACTGCTCTCAGTGGTCTCAATGAGGGTTTCTTTAGAAGAAGCACAATATAAAGGTATGTTTTATTTTAAGTAAAGCATTTGTGTTAAACAATTCAATTGTCTCTAGGGAGAATTCTCAATTACTCACTACTGTCTGTTCCTCTTTGAACTTTCTAATGCTTTTGCCACAGCTGATCATTGGTGTATCTGGAATGATGCTCTCCTAAAGCATTCAGGGCACATTTCTCTCTTAGTTTATATTCTTCTTGTCTAACTCTCCCCTATCTCTCTTTTCTTCTGTGAAACCTTCTCACTCCTAATCTCAGTCAGAGTTCATCATGGATCCATCCAGTACTTATTAACTTACTGGTTTTATTGCCATCTTTACAGTGACAACACTAAAACCTGCCTCTCAATGCTGACTGTCTCCATCTGCTACATCTCATTTGTCCAACTGCCTCTCTTGTTAAAACCCTTGTGACTGTACTCTTACTGAATGACAACCTAGTCAGACGTTGAAATCGATATATTACCTAGTTCCACCACTTCAAAATGCCACTTTCCCATCCTATTGATATCTGTTAACATGTTATAATTATAATGTAAAGATTCATTGGTTTGGTGGTTCCTTTGACTTGGAAGTCTTAAATCATGCAAAAAAACTGAGTGCATTTATATTTCCCTAGTAGATTGCAGTCAAAGTTTTGGTATTGTCACATTTAGATTCAAATGCTTATTCCAGAGATGTGTGCCTTCAGCTTACACTCCAAGGTGACCTCTTTGTCTATGTCAGTGATCCCCAAACAGTGGCTCATAAGCAACATGTTGCTCACCAAACCCTTGAATGTTTCTCCCAGTGGCCTCAAAGCATGTGCTTATTTTTTAGTTGCTAAAAATCAGGTGTACTGCCAAAGAGAGCCTCCTGTAGGCTCCTAGTCCACATACAAGCTATCACAGCACTTATTTTGCACCCCAGGAACCTTTTTCATTCTTCCATTGCTCCTCAACTCTTTTTACTTCTGTATGTGGCTCATGGGTAATAAAGGGTGGGGACCAGTGGCGTAACTACCAAGGGTGCAGAGGGTGCAATTGCACCAGGACCCCCACCCCCTTGGGGCCCATCGGAGCCACGATAATGGTTATGGCGGTTATCTAGGGGGAGATTTTACAGCACACATGCCATCAACACTCCAGCATGGAATTAATAGAAGTAAGGGCCCATCAGGGGGGCCCAGGTGCCCATCCTGTACCGGGCCCACCAGGGAGTAGTTACGCCACTGGTGGTGCTTTAAGTTAACTTTTAGTATGTTACAATATGACCAGTTCTGAGCAACTTTTCATTTTAACTTATTTTTTTTATAGTTTATGAATTATTTACTTTCTTCTTCTGGCTAGTTCCAGCTTTCACTGACCCCCATCTAACAAAAAAATGCTCTGTAAGGCTGCACATTTATAGTTATTGCTACTTTTTGTAACTTGTCTTTCTTTTCAGACCCTCTCCTATTCACATTCCAGTCCCTTATTCAAATCAGTGCATGGTTGCTAAGGTAATTTGGATCTTAGCAACCAGATTGCTGGAACTGCAAACTGGAGAGCTGCTGAATAAAAAGCCAAATAACTCAAAAATCACATTTAATAAAAAATTTAAACCAATTGCAAATTGTCTCTGAATATCACTCTCCACATCATACTAAGGGGCAGATTTACAAAATTCACATGAGGGATTCAAAGTTCGATCGAATATTCAAAAACATTCGAAATTCGAATTTTCAAATGCTTTTGAAGACCACTTCGACCAGTGAATTTTGTAAATTCGATCGAATCGAATGATTCAAATAAAATTTAATTTGAAGATTCGATCATTCAACTGTCGAAGTACTTCCCCTTTAAATTTTTATTCGACCACCTAGTCCGCCAGATCAAAGCTAACGAATTGGGTTTCCTTATTTTTGATCGAATAAAAAATATTCGATCGATCGAAAAAATTGTAAAAAAAAATTGCTTCAAACGATTTATCAAATTATTCCTATTCGACCAATCGAATTGCGGTAAAATCCTTCGAATTCGATAATCGAATTCGAAGGATTTTACTTCCCTTCCTATTCACATGGTCGAATTTATAATTTTTTTCAGTTTGAAATTCGACCAAAGATAATTCTGCCCATAAATGTTAATTAATTAAAAAAGTGAACAACCTCTAGAAATGTTCTCTTGCATATTCTTATAATGATACTTTCCTGATCAGCACCTTGCCTCTGGAATTCCTTACCACACAAGCAAATATTAAATCATTTAAATGTCATTGGATTGTTGCCTGGCTATGAATTTAAGGTAGAGATTTGGGATTCATTTTAGGTTTCTGCCTAGCACTTTGTATGAATCTGAGTTCTAAACTGAATCAAAGCTTAATTCCATGCAACTGTTGGATACCTGCAGGTATTTTTTTCTAATTTTCCTTTAAATTGAATATACAAATTAGGGTTCAGATTCGGTTTAGTTTATATTGTTTATATATATATATATATATATTGTTTATAGTTTATATTGGAGTTTCATTCGAGTGTCTGCTCATTTTTGCTGACATGGTTGAAGCCACTCCCTCTAGCTTTTGGTTTGGTGCTTGGCACCCAAAGCTAGAGTTTCAATTTGTTCATATATTATTTACATCTACAAGACTTAGTTTTTATTTTGTCAAAAAGTAATTGTTGCATTTATCCACTAACAGATAAGTAGCCAGATAGAGTAGATGTAACAGATAAGTAGACAGACTTAGTAATACGTTTCATTTAAACTATACAATTTATTCAGCTCTACAGGTAATTAATAGCTGGGCGAAGAGGTACTGCTGCTAAAACCAAGTACCTCTTGCTTCCACTCACCACCCACCCCTCACTCACAGCCCCTGGCACCCCCTGTCCATTCATCCACCACAATGGCCCACACTCATCACCCACTTACTTGGTGCCAGCTACAATACCAACTGCTCAAGAACTTACTTGGGTAAAGCCATGAAAGTAGATATATGTGCAATCCTGTGTTAGGCACATCCCTATTATACTGTACCTTACCCTGAATTTAAGAAGTGGAAATGCTACTGACAGCTGCAGAAAATGTTTCATTAGAATAAGGATTAGACCTATCAGTAGGTTTCAATCAGAAAATGTGTTAGATGAGAAGTAATGGGGTTATATGACAGGTTAATATAGTGCTTTATCAAAAAATTCCCTTTTTTGAATGGTTGATGGTGGTTTGGAAGTGCTGTATTGGTACAAACAAATGGACCATGGTGAGATGTAACTGTATCTAGTGTAAAATCACTGAATTCTACAAATGACTCAAAGTTGCAAAATTATTATACCTTAAGTTGCTGTGTCCAATATATTTTAAGCAAATTGGTAGAACAATGAGAAAAATAGCTCCCTCTTGAGGAGGGTTCCTTTTGGGTAGATAAAACCTAAAATGCCCAGTTTGTAAGTTTTTAGGTTCTTAAAAGATCTGTTCAAAGGTTTCACCAACTGAATTCTGAAAACTGAAATTTTTAATGCATGAAACTTTGTATATTTAGTGCTTTTATTTCTGGTATAAAATTATAAAAAACAATTTAAGTGGTATAAAATATAAGATAAATGCATATTCAGAGAAGAGTTAAAAGCCGCACTTAGCATCAAAAAGCCTACTTTTCACTCTACAGTATCTAGCCAAGAGCCCAAAGAAAAGATGAAGATGTAGATGAAGTAGATAGCAATGTGATGTCCCATGAAAACTCTACATCATTTTCTACTGGCCTAGCTGAAAGATTTTTGACCTATGCTGAAACAGCTGCAAATTATTATATTGTCTGTCTTTTTTTCTGCTTGGTAACATTTCATATTTCTCACTATGGGATGAATGTAATAGCAGGGGCATAGTTTACACAGCAAGTAGCATTACTTATCTAATGGGATTTAGTGATGTTGGGGGTTTATTTGGTTCAAGTATAGATACTTGCCATTTTTTCAACCCATATTAATCATGTAACTATGGATTTCTGTTTGAAAAGAAATATCCTCCACTGTCTCCTATTTTTGTCTGTGACGAAAAGCAATCCCACTCAACTTGACATGTGGATAGTGAATGAGTGCAGGCCTGTGCCATATTATTAGCCACATTGACATTAATATTATTAACTATTATACCTCAAGTTTATACCAAACTCAAAGTAGCAGGCAATTAGTTTTATATAATCCTCAAACTGTACATCCCAGGACCATCTGTTATGGCAGATCACTGGTTTAACTATTTACAGCATTGTCGAGCAAAGGTGCCAACTCAATCTATTCCCTGGGGTTTGAAAACTTACCTTGAAATTTAGCTAGAAAAGCTTGTTTTTGTTCTAAAAAAATATATGGTGGATTACTTCAGGCCCATAGATCTGGGTGAATACATAAGATTAATGAGGATGTGGAAGTCTTCTGACTTCTGACAATTTGACGTAACTTCCGCTGAACACTTCATGGTACCAGAGGAAGTAGCTCTTTCACATGGTGCATAGTGATGGGCGAATCTACCCCGTTTCGCTTCGCTTGGCGAAAAAATTTGCGAAACGAGTCGCGGCACGTTTTTGATGTGCGTTGTTTTCGTCTTTTTTTAGCTAATTTTCGCCAGGCGAATTTTCTCTGGCGTTTCGCAAATTTATTCGCCAGCGGGGATTCGCCGCGAATTCGCCCCTGGTGAATAAATTCGCCCATCACTAATGGTGTATGGAAACAAATATTTGAAGGGCCAAAGCATGTCTAAAAATTTGCAAATTAATTTTGCTTATTTGAGGTATATCCATAAGGCTATCTTGACTAAACATAATGGGGTGGTTCTGTTAATGGAAACCAGTTATTTTTAACTCATCTGTTAATAGTGCTGTTCCAGCAGAGTTCTGCAATGTTTTGTTTTTTAAAAGAGCAAACAGATTATTTTTATATTTAATTTCAAAATCTGGCATTGAGCTAGACATGATGTCCATTTCCCAGGTGCCCACAACCATTTGACTTGTTCTCTGATAAACTTCAGTCACTCTTTACTGCTACACTGCAAGCTGGTGTGATATCACGCCTCCCTTCCCCCCAGCAGCCAATCAACAAAACAATGGGTAACTAATCAGATAGCAGCTAATTGACACTTCTGTTGAAGGATTTGTTCACCATGCTTTTTTCCTGCTTGGGTGTTATGCTCATGTCTACCACTAGGTCTAGGGCTAATAGCGAGTAAGATTTGAGTCATATTGACGTACAATGAGAAGGGGAGAAACAATAGCTGTCAGAAAGCAGTTCCATCCTGAAGTGCTGGCCCCTTCTCAAAGCTCAGAATCAGGCACACTGATTTGGCTGCCTCCACACAAATATTACAGCTAAAAAAATAAATTTCTTGGTTCAAAATTAAAACTGGAAATGGCAGAGTGAATTATTTGAAATGTAAATAGTGTAATTTAGAAATAAACAGTTAACTATAAAAATCATGACAGAATTCCTTCTAGTATGTTATAGAATGCCAGCTTCACAATTGGTCTTCATTATTTATCTTTTAATTGTTTTTTAATTATGTGCCTTCCCCTCTTGCCTCTTTTCAGTTTTAAAAACAGCTGGGTCTCTGAACTGAGCAGCCAAAAGCTAAAGCTATGTGAGGCTATCATACTATTGTTACTTTGTATTATTTATCTTTCTGTGTAGATCCTCTACTAGTCATATTACCATCTCTAGTTCAAACAACCAAGACCCTAGTAACAAGATAGCTGCTAAAATACCAAATGGAGAGCCACTGAAAAAAAGCTAAATAACTAAAAAGAAAACATAAAAAACTAAAAATAACCTTTTGCAAATTGGCTCAGAATATCAACTTCTGCATCATATTAAAAGTTAATCTGAGCCGAGGTGGACAGATAGGGCCCCACTGAGTGCTTGCAATGACAGCAGCTATTCAAGTTGGGATATGCACAGTATCTCAGTGGTCTCAACAGAATTTAACAATACCCACCCATGCTTAGTTGTATGTGAGGTCATTAATAGGTTAATTATGTAGACTGAATCACATGTCCTTGTGTTTAAAACAAATACCTGCCCTGTTAAAGACTTTGGGATGTAGAGTTAAACAATCCTGCAGTGGAGTTTCTCAGCATATAGATGTAATTTTGGCTTTGGTAGGTTTTCATGCCTTCACCCTATTTCCTTATCATTTAAAAGTAGATATATAATTTGATGTAAAAGGGCACAATTTGCCCTTCCAGTCCTCTAAGATGTTATAATTTTGCTGTTGCAAACTCATAGCTGTAATACATTTAGGCTGCAAAGAATACGCTTTCTGACAACTTGCAATGTTCATTGAATATCTGTCTGGCAGGCAGTCAGGCGGAACTAGTGTCTATCCTTTCGAGAGAAAGAGGCATTTCAGAAGATCTCTCTGGAGGGTAAAATCAATAGAGTTACTCAATTTTCTGATAGAAGACACTGTCACTTCCCTTTCTCGTGCCAGTGGTAAAAATAAAAGGCATCTTGCTTTTGCATCAAGGAGCAAGACGCTATAAAATGGAAATTAATTTTATCAGATAGGATGACCAGGTGCAGTGTTGACCTTTTGTAGTGATTTTGGCGCAATAGTTTTTCCAAAATGTAACTCATAAGTTATTGCAGCCAAATGGAGTACCCAGCCAAAGATATTTCTCAGATCTGTGAATGAGATTCTGGGATTAAATCTGATAAAACTCATTTACAACATATAGGGGTGACTAATATGATGGAAAAAAACTGGTGTTGAAACTGAAAGTTTTTGACCGTTTGCTCCATTTAGTGCTGTAGCTGTGCATTACAGTATATTCCCTGATTATAGAACAGCTAATATTCTTTAGGACACACCTACGTCTGCAAGTGCAGTTGTGGTCCCTGCAATTTCACCCTATGTCAGTTGCACGTAACACCACTTTTATTAAAGGTACTTGTCAAAATGTGCTTCTTGCACTTCTATATAATTGTGCTCTGTGCCACTCTGTCCTCCCTACCTTTGGTTCTGTTGAGCTTAGCTCAAGGTTCCCCTTAACATATCACTAAGGTTGCCACCTGGCCATTTTTTTACCAGCCTAACCGGTATTTTTGATGTCTGATCCCAATGTTATTAATAGGAAAAAAAGCTAAATATATAGCAAGGCCGGTATTTTTTTTAAGAAAAGGTGGTAACCCTACATATCACATGTGCACTAAACACCATAACTAGTGCTAGAAAACATCAGATTTGTAATAAAAATCACAAGCAGCTGTGTTAATTATTGAAATATTGGACTGGGTAGTAGGCACAGCGCAACTGCATGAAGAGCAGTCTAATTTAATTTATTTTTATAAGAAGGTGAACAGGGACCTTGACTCTGGGATGACAGTGGATGTTATTGACTTATGTTATAGACTTTGCTAAAACATTTGATACAGTACCCCACTGAAGGTTACTGGTTAAATTAAGGAATGTTGGCCTGGAACATAGTGTTTATACCTGGGGAAAAAAACTGGCTAAAAGATAGATTACAAGTAGTGGTGGGAAATGGAACATTGGACCAGTGTTGATAGTGGAGTACTGCAAGGTTCTTTATTTGATCCTTTGCTTTTCAACTTGTTTATTAATGACCTGCAGGAGGGCATTGAAAGAACCCTTTTTATTTTTGCTAAAGATACTAAGGGGCAGATTTACTATTGGTCGAATTTCGAATTAATAAAAATTCGAAATTCAACCATGGGAATAGTTAAGGAATTAAAATCCTTTGAATTCGAATTAGATTGGTCGAACGATAGAATTATAAAAATTCGATTGAACGATCAAATCGTTCGAATCGAAAGATTCAGATGATTTTAACCATTCAATCGAATTTTTAAAATTCCATCAAAATTCGTTTGAAACTGGTGAAGTAGGCAGTCAAATAAAAATTTAAAGGGGAAGTAATTCGATTGTCGAGTATTCGAATATTCAAATAGATTTTTATTTGAATTATTCGAATCATTCGATTTGATCGAATTTACTGAATTCACTGGTCGAATTTACCTAATTTGCATATTCAAAATTCGAATATTTTTGAAAATTCGATCAAAATTCTAATCATTCATGTGAATAGATGTGAATTTAGTAAATTTGCCCCTAAATTGTGCAGAACTATAGGTTCCTTAAAGGATCCTGCCACTTTGAGTGATTTGACTAGATTAGAAAACTGGGCAGATTAGATTCAATACTGATAAATGCAAGGTTATGCACTTTGGTAGAAATAATATAAATATAAGTTATACATTAAATGGCAATGTATTAGGGTTTTCCTTAACTGAGAAAGATCTAGGGGTTTTAGTAGATAGCAAGTTGTCTAAAGCCAGGCAGTGTCATTCTGTGGCTCCAAAAGCAAATAAAATACACCCCTCTAACCAGTTTAGTTGCACATCTCTGCACTCCCTCCAGCTCATTCATATCCCTCCTAATGACTGGAGCCCAAAACTCCACTGCATACTCCAGATGAGGTCTTACTAGGGATCTATAAAGAGGCAAAATTTTGTTTCCATCCCTTGAGTTAATGCTTGGGTAGACTGTCAATGCTGGGGTTGGTTTCTCTGTAAAAAAGATTCCTGCGAGGGGACATGATTACACTTTATAGGTATATTAGAGGACATTATAGACAAATGACAAGGGACCTTTTCACCCATAAAGAGGATCACCGCACCAGAGGCCACCCCTTCAGACTAGAAGAAAAGGACTTTCATTTGAAGCAGCGCAGGTGGTTCTTCACAGTGAGGACAGTGAGGTTGTGAAATGCACTTTTGGGCTGATTCTATTAATGGGGCTTGGATGATTTCTTGGACAGACATAATATCCAAGGCTATTGTGATACTAAAATCTACAATTAGTATTGATATTGGTGTACATATGGTTTATGTGAGTGCATGGAAGGGTCAGTTTGAGAGTATCTACATATGGACACTGGGTTTCATTTAGTGGGGTTGAACTTGATGGACTTTAGTCTTTTTTCAACCCGATTTAACTATGTAACTGTGTAACTGCTTTGCCACCACAATGATTCTGGCGTTCTAGGAAAAAGCATTGCTCTGTGGGAAAAAAACATATTGATTGCGCTCAAAACTGCACTTTGCTCACTGCAGTTACAGATGCACATTTTATTTTTCTTGAAACAGATGATATTCATTTCATAGCTGATACATAACCGTAGTTCAATTAATGTGAGCTCACACAGTAGGTATAAAGATTCTCTAACCATCAAAGGGTTAACTATAGCAAATTATGACTTGATATGAGCAAATGTGACTCCCCAAGTGCCACAGGCTTGTGTGATGCATAATTTATTTCAGTCGGATAACTGAGAGGGAAAAGCACATTTCCCTGCAGCCATCTATTGACCTAAAAGATTTGTCTCCACTAAATACATAATTAAGGTTGTTAGAATGCATAGAAGCAAACAATTTAACCACGGTTTGCATGTAGAGCCAGGGTGGCTTTTGAGATAGGAAAGGGCTTTTGCAATGGACCCACAGCAGGGGCACCTTCAGGGAAAAACAATAGGTTAACAAACAGGAAATATTATTGGTAGGATTATCATTTATTTATTTAAAACTTATGTTATGCAGCGCTTCACAGAGACTGCTCATTATTATTAGACTGTGCAAGATATTTTTAGCACATGGATAGAATTACAATGTAATTGTTTTAACTTCTAAATCAAGTTTTTCTTCACTAGTTCCAATCATGAACAGAGAAAATGGTGCAATGCAATGTAGCTGCTATCAACACATACCCAGCTATACTTGCATAAGGTCTAAGGTTCAAAGTACAGGCCTGGAATTAAATCTATAATTAGGCATTCCTAAAATATATTGGGATGTGTTGGAGTGTTACTTGGCAAGAATGGCCACAAATATATTCTGTTACCCCAACCCAATGCAACGGGACATGGCTTAGTTACCTGAGAGTATCGAGCCAGTAGTATCACTCACATTGGGCTTGAGGCACTTCCACATTAGGCTCGAGGCAGTTCCATTTTTCAGTAGGTTGAAGTACTGTTTATATTTGTAATTTAGCCTCTGGAAAGATTCCACCACATCCAGGCCACTCTTTAATAGCTCACTCTTTTAATCAAGTCTTTAAGCTCAGACACACATGCAGATTTAGTGTGCGGTTTCGGCATGGTGCTGACCACTGACCACTGCATATACGCTAGCGTTATTGTGCCATTGCCTAAGCTTAAACCGATAGCGTATCTATGAGGCGGCTGACTTTTTTTTATAAAAAACTGTTTGGTGGTACTTTCCTGTTAAATAAAGTTTGTGCCCCTTCATCCATTATTATACTGACACGTTCCCACAAATTATAGTGGGAACATGTCAGTATGGCCTTACCTCTTTACTTTCCCCTTGGTGCAGATTCAGGGCATCGGAGTTCACTGGCACCATCTTCTTCTGTTCAGTAATCTTTGGGAAGAGAGCAACGTATCTGTGCATGCTCAGTTGCAGAAATCTTCAGTTTCGTGACGACTATGCATGTGCCAAAAGCCACAAAAATTGCCGGAGCGCCAGAAGAAGACCCGAAGATTACTGAAGAGAAGAAGATGGCACAGTGAACTCTGCTGCACAGAATCTGCACCGAGGGGTAAGTAAAGAGTTAGGGGCATTTACCAGGGGTAATAGCTAGGCGGCAGGGAGCACAGAGGGTGGTCTATGTAAGGTGGGGGTAGGGTTTTTTAATTAAGTGTTTAGTTCTCCTTTAATACCTTCAGGCTAAACATACAACTGAGCATAAACTCATGGGTGCTGGTCAGATATTGGACCAGATTAATTTCAGTGAGAAAAGTTATTTAATGGTTTATCACATGAAAATAAAATGGACAAGATTTAATTTGAAGAGAAAAAAATCTCCTAATTCTGTTCCCTGTATTTTCCAATAAAGTTTTCACATAATAAATCATGAGAGATGAAAGTTTTTCTCATTGAATTGTATCCAGTCCATGAGTTTCCATGTGATAAACCTTAAGCTCAATTAATTGACTCTGGCCCTTTGTGTGGTTTGGACATCAAAAGGAAGAAATTTTTTAAGATGGAAGCAGCTCTGCTTGTGTCCTAAAGTTTCAGCATCTACAGCTCAAGTTAAAAGCATATGTATAGTCTGACTATAGCCTTTCCAATAGTATTTCAATTACATTTGTTATCTAAAATGCAAGTTTCATACAGGTCTGATGTGCACAGTGATTAACTCGCAGGGGTATTTCTGCCACAACCATGGAAGCCACAACAAGTAATACTGAGCCATATTTCCTATTATAAATAGCAGTATTGGCTCTATATTGCAGGTAATTTGAATGCTAGAAGCCTAAAGCTGGCCATAGACGTAAAGATTTTTGAAAGATCCAGTAGTTATCATGAGACCACGATTGTCTCAAAACGATCTTTTAAATGCCTGATGTGTCCATCAACTAAAAAGACCATTTCAGGCGATATTGCCAGCAAAACTGAAGGATTGCAGCCTGCTTGGCCTGCAAACATAGGTAGATTGCATGGGGACCGATAAAGATTTTTTAACCTGGCCGATCAATCATCAGACCAATGTTGGACGAAAAATCGTAAGATTAACGATCGTTTGTATCCCACTAACCGCACGATAATTTGACAGATCGGTTGTTCGGCAGGGAAAGATCGTTGCGTCTATGGGGAGCTTAAGACCATCCTGATCCTCCACAGAGATTGGTAGCAAGGCAGCATAGGTTGGCCATACCCTGCTGCCAGAAGGTCATGTCAGCCATATGTGGCCAGGAAACACTTGGGCAGATATGGCTGAGCCCCATGCCAACCAGCAACTAGCAGCCAAGGCAGTTGGAATTCTTGCACTGCTTTAATTAAAATATGCACATTCACTGGTCCCCTGTTTCATTAGTGATTTAGTATATGTGGAAGGTCTTGGAGATATCGCTTCTATAAAAGCTACAGTGGAGGAGGTTTAGTCTGTGAGACCAATGCTTTGGTCAGGAGACTTTTCCCAAGAAATGCGACCATGCCAGCCCATATAAAATATGACTGGGTAAATAGTTAGGACCACCATATGGGGGTTTATCTTAAAATGTTATGGTGGCTTTACATCTTTATGATACTAACTTATCATATCTGCTTTTGAAAAATGTGTGGACTTGCACAGATACTAAATCACTACTAAAGCAGGAGACCTGCATCGATCAATCTCCTATTTTGTATGTTTGTAGTAAAATTTATCCTAAGCATATGTTATTTTTAGGACCAGGAGGGGAGGTCAAGTAGAGGCACGTGGAGTGGGTCTGGGCCAGGGCCCACCGGATTTCTATCCGGTGTCCCACTGGTCCAGTCCGATTGCGGTGTGCAGGTCAAGAAATTCTTGCACCCGACCCTAACCCACCCAATCCACACCCAGTGCACCATTCCCTTTCTATTAATAGACAGGCTCTAAACTCATCTCCTGCTCTCCCCACCCACGACCTAGCACTGCCAGCTTCCAGCATTCCAGCCCCTAAATTTTTAGACTTGTACCCTCTCCTACCCTAAAGTTATGTTACAAAAGGGGCATGGTGGAGGCAAGTCTATCCAACTAGGGCCAGAATCCGACAGTGCTAAGTCATGGGTGGGGAGAGCAGAAGATCCGAGAGATCAGCTCGGTTGTATAAATAGAGGGGATGGGTGTAGATTTCTCGACCTGCAAACCTCCCCTCCTAACCGCCTCACATCTTGCAAGAAGAAAGGTAGGCGCAGGGCAGGGGCCATGAAGGAGGAGTTGCATCTGAGCCGAAGGGTGGTGTGGGGGGCCTCTGACACAGCCACCCGGTGGGGCAGCCAAAGGGAATGAATCCAGGGGAGCACTCAAAAGGGTATTTCTCATGTGCTACTCATAAAAGCTGCTCCCGGCAGCAGCACAGTCCATTTGACAATGCAGAACAATTATTATGGAGCACCACGAGGAAGTTAAAACATAACATTTATTCCATTATTAAAATATTTCTCACCAAAATGGGAATCTGCAAAAAATCAATGAGCATCAGAACCCCACGCTTGACGCGTTTCATAGCCTCCAGCCACTTTTTCAAACAGCCACCCGGTGGGCCCCGGATCCCCCATTCTAACACTGCTAATGTGGCATTTTATGTAAGATTTGCTTAACTCTCAGCTGAAGAAATTAATCACTGCCTCTTCCTGGTAGATGGTTATTAGTAACATGTTCAAGCCATAGTTAATAAACATTATACATGCCACTGATCTGATCCATTAATGCCATGTTGAGGTCAAACAATGATCTTGTTGTTCATTATTTTCAATTAAGTTATATATTTCAGTGTATGATTTTGGTTGAGAGAAGAATCTGGTGTTTCCATTGCAGTCCAAAAATCATATGATTTGCATGCTTGGTGTACTGTGAATAATGTTTGAAAGGGATGTGCATTTCCTTGATGTATGTTAGTATCTCCCTGGATGGAATGCTTCACTTCGTCACTGATGAACCACTTAGACATACAATGCTAGCAGAGATGAGGGCTCTCATTTGTACTGTTTCATTTTTCTCCTGCTCAGTGCTCATGCTTAGAAAATTCTAAATCCAGGTGGACATATTTGTGGGTTCACCTTGCCCTTGTCTATGCTCACTGCCTCTTACATTTTAACTTCTCAACTAGTTCAGTTATTGTGCACATTTTAACCATAAAAAAGAGACATTTTTCCATTCATTTTTTTTTTTTTAACAAACCAATGATTCCATTGACCTATATAGTACTAAGAGCCGGCTCGGCTACAATGGTATAGCCCATTGTATAGTTAAAGCCCACTGAATACCTAAGCAATTGTGAGCCTAAAGGTTTGGTACTGTAAGGTTTAATGACGCCACTCAAAGCAGGGAACTGTATTAGTGGGTATCAATTATCATTCAACAGCCTCTGTAAGATAGCTGAATAATTACCTACACAATGAATCACATAGTGAAACTGTAACATGAATATACTGAGCAATAAAGAAGAATAATGGCAATGCAGCTTTACTTCTCCCAGCAAGCAACATATACAGTATGATGAGCTATATAGAAACATAAAAGTGGTCACCTTTGAGATAGCAGACAATGAAGGATCTTTCAGAAGACATCATAGAACAGATGTTAGCTGATCTGGCTTCTGAAGCATCCCATTGAACCACATTTATGACATTAAAGTCTTGATATATAGATTCATAACTACAACCTTGTACTAATTTCACTGTTTATAAGCCCTAAACTCCTTCAATAATTAGAGTAAGCTCAAGCTCCAAGCCTTCTTAAAAACTGACCATACAGAAACCATTACCTAGGGGTACCCATTATTGTCTTTCTATATTACCAATTACTGCTCTAGAATCATGGGCACCAAAATAACATATTTTACGGCTTTATCCATCTAGCTCAATCAATATGGCATTCCTTCATATGAACCAGGCTTTATCTAGACATTTCATTCATATGACCCACTATGTCTTGCCGTATTACTACTGTTAAATACATTATCATCACAACTTTATCCTAGCAAAAGAGATGTATTTTTGTTTCTTTTGAACATAAAGTTTCTACTGTGGTTTCAAATGTTTTGGTCTCAGTAATCTAAAATCTGGATAGAATACAGAACTTTGCTGCAGTTCTATATAGTATTCTAGAAGATTATTGAGAAGAGCAGGTGGGTAAAAAAACACAGGTACAGAAATGCAAGTTGCCTTAAAGGGGTGGTTCACCTTCAAGTTAACTTTTAGTAAATTGTAGAAGGACCAATTCTAAGAAACTTTTCAATTGGTCTTCATTATTTATCTTTCATAGTTTTTTAATGATTCGCAATTTTCTTCTGTTTCTTTGCAGCTTTCAAATGGGGGTCACGTAGGAAGCCAGGGCCAGGCCAAGGGGTAGGCAGAGTAGGCAGGAGGGGGCGCCAGGCCTCTCCTATCCCATAGTTCAGTCCCTGGTCACCGCTCTAGTTGGCCGCTGTCTTTCCTTCTATTGTTGCGCGTGTGTCTACTTTGCACATGCACGCACATGTCTTTTTAGTGCATGCATCCTTGCGTCTTTTCATGCGTGCACGCTCGCGTCTTTCCACGCATGCGGGTTGCGTGCTACTACTGGCCAGGCTGCCTAGGGCGCCTGACCAGGTTAGCCCGGCACTGCAGGAAGCAAAGAGTTGTTGCCAGTGTTAAGGATCAAGTTTTCTGTCTTTGATTCAAACAAAATCAATCCTTAGCTATGGATAGGGTTGCCAACTTTGTTCACTCAACTCCGGGCAGGGGTCTGGGTTGGTGATGTCAGAGGCGCGACTGATGACCTTGGGGCAGGCTGATGACATAGTGATCAGTGATTGGCTGATCACCACACCATTAACTTGTGTTTTGTGTTGTCTGGATTTCCTAATTTGGAAAGGCAGTTTTCACCCAGACAGCTAGGGTTGCCACCTTTTCTGGAAAAAAAATACCGGCCTTCCTATATTCTTACTGTTTTTTCCTATTAATGATGCTGGCATCAAGCATCATTTTTACAGGCCAGGCCAATAAAATACCGGCCAGGTGGCACTACAGACAGCCCTTCAGCATCAGACTGACAAGTTGCCTCTGCACTATGCCCCTCGGAGCACTCATGCATACTCGCACTTACCTCTTTCCAGCCACAAAGTTGCCTTTGCCCTAATCCCCTACCACCCTGGGAGCGCACACGCATGGTCGCGCTTACCTCTTTCCAGCAGCAAAATAGCCTCTGCACTAACCCCGCTCATGCTTATCTCTTTCCAGCACAGTGTGTCCAGCTTCAGGGACAGAGGGAGAGGAAGTACAGGGGGCGGGTCTGGGCCAGCCCCGTTGTCCTGCCGGCCCAGTCCAATCCTGCAGCCCAGGCTGCCCAGGGGAAAGCCGGAAGGGTGGCAACCCTAGCTATGGAGCCTTTGAACTGGAATTAAGTTGTTCTTATCTATGGTCTTTTATTTGCTTGATATGGAGGGTTTTGACACATTTCATGCATATGATTTTGAATCTTATCTCTAAGGCCCTACGTAATGACCAGTTCATATTTTACCAAAATAAATCCAGCATAGATAAAATATAAGGGTCATTTCTAAACTCGTGTGCTGACTTTATTTAAGTATTTCCTTGATGCGCTTTACTAGGCTAAATGCCATCATACCAGCAAAGACAGTGTTGTTTGGCTAGTACATTGCACTTCAAATAACCTGTAATCAAATTGATTTCATGCCCTAAACCCCATGTCCTTTATTACAGTGCAATGCATGCTGCCACTGCCCTCCATCTGTTGCTGGACTGTATCTCCCAGCATCCTCTGCAGGCTGTTAGGGCATCCGGGAGCTGTAAGATTGTAGTACCGGTAAAGCTGCAATTTTCACTTTGCTGCCCTATATTTCTATAATATTTTCCATTCAAATGTACTTTGAGACTGACAGACTGCTTTTGTTTTTCACATCAGCATAGAAACCTTTAAAAATAAATATATAAATATAAAAAAGAATATTAGCAGCACATGGGTTCTTCAGGAGTCACCCTATCTTGACCACCACCTGGTCACCCACATTAATTGTCCAGTCCCCCCTGTAATTTGCACCTGAGTATATAATATAATTAGTGTGTTGCCTCAGGTATAATAAGTGTGGTAGGGGTATGATCAAGGTGCATATGGTTCATAAAACTTCCAGTTTGCCATCTGTTAGTGAATTAGTAAAAATGGTAGTTACCAATGCATACAATTTTTTCATGTTTTCGCAATTCCAGATCAAGTAAAAGGTACGGTTTTATTATTAAAGAAAAAGAGGAAATAATTTTGAAAAAATTGCATTATTTGATTATAATGGAGTCTATGGGAGACAGCCTTGCCGTAATTCTGAGCTTTCTGGACAATGGGTGTCTGGATAACAGATCCCATACCTGTATTTAAGAATGCAAGAAAAAGCACAGAATAAACTTAATTTACATCACCAGATTTGTTACACTATATTAAACCTCTGTAACGTTTGTTATGATTATATAACTGATGGTAAAAAACAGCGCCGGGCCAAACGGACCTGGCGCCCCAGGCACCACAGCGCTCTACCCGCCACCCCCCCCTTCCTTGCGCGCGCTGTGCACGATGTAAGCGTGCGCGCTGGGCATGCACGTCCCTGGAGCTTCTCCCTCCCAGAGTGATTGACAGCGGGAGCCAGGGAGGGTAAGCGAGGGGAGGACAAGGGGAGGGGATAGAGTGCCGGCTGGGAGGGCATCCAGAAGACAGAGCAGCGAACATGGGGTAGGCAGAAGACAGGTATCTGCCCAGCGCCCCCCTTTGGTTGTGCCCTAGGCAGGTGCCTCTTCTGCCTACCCCTAGTTCCGGCCCTGGTAAAAAAAGTGACATACTGTAAATTGTTGTCATTTCAATGGACGACACAAATTGACACTACGTTGTAATATTGCCATTCATTCCTGCATAATGCTAGAATACATTTTTATAAACAAATGAATTGGAATATTTAAATGGGGAAACTCAGTGTTATGGTGCTTATTATGAGCTGTGTCTGCTCAGTGAGTATAGATTTAATTAATGATTGCACATTGCAGATAGTTCCTTAGATTTGTTTACTGTTTTCCTATGTTTTTGGCACAAATTGAATATGCCAAATGCTGTTTACTCTGCTCTTTAAAGTTATACTACACTTACCTAAATGTATGCTACTATTCTTGTGATTCATTTCATTATATATGGTGCTATTTACCTGCAAATTTCATTTAATTGAAATAAACTTTTGTAACCAGTATGTGCAGAGATTTTTATAGTTCCAAGAGCTAAAAATTATAGAATATTTGTCTTTTTTGCCTTTGTCTTGATCTGCCAAAACATTTGTGTGCATTCTAAATTCCTGCCCCCCCCCCCCTTCCAAGTGAGTAAAGGCTATGAGAAACCTAATAATATTCTCTCTATGGTAGAAGCTACTGGGACAAATTCACTAAAGGTTGAATTTTTGCCCGTGACCACTTCTCCGCACTTCCCACCACTTCCCCAGGCGCAAATTCACTACGACTACGCTAATTCACAAAAATGTGAGGTTGCGTCCCAGTGGCCGAACACTGTCAAATTTTCACTAGCAGTACGAGCATTTCATGGAGAAGTTTCGCCAGCGTTCATTTCTGCCTAGTGAGCCTGTGTTAGTACTCTTACACTTAGGTCAATTTGAATAGGGCGGGTACATATAGGTTGTATAGACATCTTCATTAGAGATCTTGGTACAAATTAAGAGGCCACATTTTATTACAAATGTCCAAGAAAAGACAAAAGAGATCCTCAAATTCCCTAGACATGAACCCACCCTAAAACAAAGGTGGCGTGCCCCTCAAATGTCTGGGGGAAAAAAGTTAACACAAAAATCTGTAATAATTAGGACTTTTGAAGGCAATCACGCTTTAAAAAAGTAAAAAAAAGTCACAATGGTTTTATAGAACTTTTATGAATTTCAGGCATACAGCATATGATGTCACTGACATTAGATTGAGGAAGATGTAGCTTCATTTTATCAGTTCACCAAATCTATGAAAACTGGCCAAAGAGGTAACTTTAGTGAATTTGTGGAGTAATGACAGTTCGCCAGAGCAAAAAGTCGCCTGACAATAGGTTGTAAATGAATGCTAGCGATGGTCTCTTTCCCTAGAGGTTATTAACTAACCAAGCAAAAGGTGCAGAGGTGTTTCATGAATGAGCAGTAAGGGGAGAATGATTTTGTGCCACTTAGGGCTCTAGAACTTTCCTTCATGGTCAAAATAACTGGACCCATTAGAATATAGTATTTCCAAACAACGCAACCACAGGTAGATTTCTGCATGTAAGTACAGTATTTGCTTAACAAAAGTATTTATTTCTTCCTTATACAGTAAGCTCAAGTGTTGTGTGTGTATATATATATATATATATATATA
>CM044443.1:93406772-93428316 GCA_024363595.1 Xenopus borealis
GTATTCAATATTCAATATTTCACCTTCATTTTATCAACAGTATCCATGATCAATGAGAGGACAAAAACATCTGCAAAAAGAGTGTAAAATTATCATTATTCATAAAACAGACCTAGATTGCATCACTGAGTTGAAAAGATCTCTATGAAATTCTTGTGGAGTTAGATGATTGATTTTGGCCACCAATATGCAGTTAGTTACCACCAAGTGAAATGTACTGTTTTATTGTTACAGTAATTAGAATTATTTGCTTAAAATGGACTCTATTCCAGATGGCCTTCCCATAAGTCAGAGCTTTCTTGATAACGGGTTTCCAGATATATATCTGTACTTGTAAACAGAAAGTTGCTATTCTGTCTGGATGTATGACTACTGTATTACAGCACCAGAATGTTACGTTAGACTAATTCATACACTGGATTCTATGGAGCCGAACCATTTATAATTCTGAGTGTGCTTGAAGTAGAAGAAAAAGGGTATCAGAACCAACCAAGTCCTAGGTGTAACATGTTCACTCATTGTTTATCTTTCCAAGAAAGATTGTTTGTTTCAACAAATATGTATAGAGCTGAATCGTCAGATATACAGGTAGAAACAATAGAATTCTACCTGTATCTGACGATTCAGCACTAACAATGGGCGATGTTCAGGGTGCTTTCAAAGGCATCCAATCAAAATTTTCCGTCCAGCCCAATCAACCAGCCGACCGATATCTTAATCTTTTGAGGATATTGGTCGGGTCATTTCCCACCATACACCCACTGAATATCATATGAAAATTAATTTTGTATATGATATTATCTGTGCGTCTATGGCCACCTTTAGTTTTGGTCTCTTTTCAGCCATAGATGCTTATTATGCCTGAAGTTACATCCCACATTTATGTCCCACAATGTTCCAAGAAGAAAGACAACTAAAGACTAAATACCAAGTACAGTAGCATTATCATAATAGCACTGACGAAATTCTCTGTGTAAATATATCCTATTTGAATATAGTATCTCCAGACCTTATTCACAGGATAAAATAAACATAGGCAAATGTAGTTCACCCTTGTGTGTGCTTTACAGTGTAAGGTTATAGTGAATGGACAGGTCTATGATACTGCCCGGTGCAGTTGACCCACTTGCGTCCCCTGCAACTCCCGACACCCTGCGTATCATGGTTTGTTACAATAGAGTCTGATCACAGCCTGTTATTTTTAAAAGAAATTACTTGTTTATTAACCGTAGAACAGTCCAATAAATGAAATAAGCAGGCACTCATTGAAGGCAAATTCACACAATAGTGGCAAGTCCCTCCCAGAGGTGGAGTAAGCAAAGCTATTAATTACCTCTCTCTCTCCCGATGTAATTTCTCCCTGAGGGCAGAGCCTGGGCTCTTGTGTCTTGATACCCTTACCGATCCTCAACTCACTGAGATCCCTGCACTAGTGTTTTTACACCGTTGGTCTTTTTTTTATATTTAAATTTTTTTATAAATAAGCAGAGTTTTTTTTTTCTTTTTTTAAAAACGTGTTTATTCAAAGTAGAAGAAGACCTCAATTACACACATACAAAATTAAATAGGCATCTATATGTGTGTGATCAACTCATAACTCATGTCTGTTTACTTGGATATGTTAAAACCCTTTAGGCCTGCACTAAGAAAGAAGATGATAGATAGATAGATAGATAGATAGATAGATAGATAGATAGATAGATATTTCTTTATGTAAGCAGTTTATTTTCCTTTCCAACTCCTGCAGTTGTGTTTGTATAGCATTCTCCCCAATACTATGCTGTTCAAGAGTTATTGAAATCGTTCCACCTGAATATAATATAAATAAAATTACTCACCAGTTTAAATACAACTAGCAATGCTTTCTGGTGAGCACAACTCCTTAGTGCCACCCTAACTCATGCAGGGAACCCACTTTGATCCGTGGCTTGAAAGATGTGGGTCATCATAACTGAAACAGAAAAAAATAGGTGTTGCTAACCCTCCTTTAATTCAGACCTTTACCTCTAGCTTACTGGTCAGAGATGGGAACTTCATTGCCTAATTATTAGGGGCAGGATACACCTCAAGCCTGAACATGGTTTTGGTTTGTTTTTATTTCTTTTTGCACTTCTCAGAATATGTAATATGTGTATATCTTCACCCAGAAGAACCTTCAATTAAATATTTTGAATAAGAGAAGTTTTCATTCTATAGTTTTGTAGTGAGCCATAAATTTGATGTGATGCTATTTTTCCCCCTGGCTAAGTAGCAAAACATGTTACAGAGTTGTCTAATATTTTCTACACAATCATGTGCCCTATTTCAACTCCAATGGCTAACCCTGTGAATACATAAACTTAGTTATATAAGCTATATTTGTGCCTCTGAGATAAACACACATCTTACAAGTGTGGTAAACAGAACATTATATTTAAATATATACAGAAAACACATCATTTATTGGTGTTACTGTTCCTTTAATTTCCACCGATCCAGGCACAGAGCAAGGGAAAGGGGGTGGTGTTGATGCTTTTTAAAACTTTAAAATCCATTTTTTCTCTTCCTTTATACTTTTTGTTCAGCAGGAATGGCTTTTTGCCAGCCTGTACTTCTGAACAAGCTTTACAAATTCATAGCAAATTCTTAAAGCTTTCTCACAATGAACTGAATTGCTGAGCGGCACAATTGTTCAGGGTTTGAATAGGGTTACATAGTTATATATAGTTGCATAGTACGTTAGATTGAAAAAAAAGGCCATATAAAGTCATAGACATGGGTAGAATTATATTTGGGTCCCTTAAATCAAACTTCTCTTTTATGCATGCAAAGCTTATCCTTTGTAATTGCTGTCAAGCACTAAGTCTGATGGCACACGTGGTGCTTTTCATCCCAGCCTTTTTTCAGCCGTCTGAAAAGCGCATAAAATCACCTCCTGCGGCTCCCATTGATATAAATGGGAAATGCATGAGAGCGCCAGTATTGGCACTTTTTAGACCAAAAAAACTAAAATTTTTGGGCTGAAAAACATTAACATTTAAGTCAACTGGAAGCTGTTTGGTTCTGTGCTGTATGGTTCTGTGCCACCAACCATAATGGACAGTTATATCAAATTTCTTCTTGATTTTTATTACTAAATCTCAAGCAGCAGATGCAACAAATTTCTCCACTTTTTTGTTGTTCTTAGGTATTTGCCATTTTTCACTTGAATTTTTCATGAGTGAATGGAGTTAAAAATTTCCATTCAAACAAATTAATAAACATTTCTTTTCCTTCCAAAAGCCCAT
This sequence comes from Xenopus borealis, assembly GCA_024363595.1. NCBI lineage: Eukaryota > Metazoa > Chordata > Amphibia > Anura > Pipidae > Xenopus > Xenopus borealis. The sequence goes on from CM044443.1 coordinate 93,410,039, forward strand.
TGGACGATAACGGAAATTGTCATGGTTATTCGGCTCCAAATGCAGCGTGAATTCGGAAATTCACGTGGGTTCCCTTATAGACTGCTTGTGCCATAAAGCATAAGCAATTTCAAATAGGCTACTAGGTCTGTCTATCAATGGCTTTGCTTATCAAACAAGAGAACGGGACATATTTACCAAATGTTTTAAAAATAGTTGACACGTTTATCATAGGAGATACCTGTATCAATTTATAAGACCACTGCTTTGCTTAATGGGGTGGCAGTGCCCCACAAAATGCTTTTGTCTGGCCTAGAGTTAGACGTGTGCCCCAGACAACCCATCCTCGTCTATTCATGTCCCTTTCCATGCATCAGCGTGCCCTCCAGTGAGGACGAGTGCAATGTGGGGGTTCGAAAAGTACAGGGAATGGTAAATTTTACTGCCAATTAAGACCCTCCAGTGCCTGAACGAGGAGAGCATAATCAGAAGAGATACATGCCCAGTGCTCCCCACCATTGCACCCTAGGCATGTGCCTCTTCTGCTTACTCCTGATTTCAGCCCTGATTGCAAATCAATGCAAACTATCAGTTTAACATCAAGCTATTATAATATATATGTATATATCACTGACATATCTTAATGTGCTTTCTAATGCTTTCCTTACTTCTGAATTTAGACTTGCTTTTTTTGGTTGCAATCTAATTCCCTTTTCAAGTATTGAAAGCATAACGTTAGTCTTCCCACTCTTTTTGCCCACCCATATGGTCTGCTGGGATTACTAGTAAGGAACTTAAAAAATAAAATCAAAATGAATAAAAATGGAACAAAGCACCAATGCTCAATAAACTTTTTATAAAAGTAGCTTAAACACGGAACAAGAAGATATTCTCTGTAGGAGGAGACAGCTGTGAATAAAACAAAAACAGACGCTATTGTTAATGCATATGCATATGTATTAGGCATTTACATAGTATTTTGTCTGTACATAGCTTAAATCAATTATTAAATAAATCTTATATAAAGTCTTCAGGAACTGAAGTGAACTGAAATGTTTGGATGTTCAGGGTAATAAAAAGTCACATCTAGTATCCCATAGCAACTAATCAGAAGTTTGTTTTCAAAATGTTGACCATGAGTTACTAGACTTCTGTATGTTCCAGATCTCAACTGAGGTACTGGCTAAAGGAACTAGGGTGTAATCATAAATTACATCATAGGGACTGATTTAGAAAGGTAGGTGCTTAATTATACCAATACAGTTGCCCAGAGCCGAGCTGAGCTGGCCAGGTGCCCTTCCCTTGTATGTGCGTGAATGAAATAGTGAATGCACAGTGGTGTCATGGAAGGAGCGTGTGGTGACTACCTGCAGTAGAGGGATGAGTGCCCAGACTAGCAGTAGGCTGATAGAAGATGTGCCCAGTGTCCCCGCCGTTGCAAATGCCTTTTATGCATACCCCTAGTTCTGCCTTGCAGTTGCCCCTAGCACATCAAATTTCTGCTTTCATTAACTGGTAGTAGACTCATCAACCCTTCTGAGATTTATCTCAATTATCAGAATTATAGAGTGGTCTCATGTGCAGCAACCTTGCTAATTACCTTGCAGATGTCCATGAATCAGGCACAACTTGTGGCCAGGATTTGCAAAGTGGGGCTGACATAACTTCCAGCACACCAGTGTGAATGGCATTACTAATGGCAGTATATATGATTAACTTGGTGCAAGTCAGTAGCAGCTATTATGCACCCCCTAATAGAACTCTGAATATCCATATAAGTTGCCATTGGTGTTGCATTCTGACTCATCCAATAATGGTAAATGTAAGGACTAGTTGATGTAATAGGAAGCAAATTGTGGCCATTAAAATTCTATTCATGTACCTCTTGCATGGTAGAACTCTGCACCTTTGAGCACAGCAGGTGTGAGGCACATAGAAAACAACAAGGAAGCTCACAAGATGTTCAGTGCAGGGCTATTGTAGCATGCTGTGCTACCCATTACATGACAAGCACAACTTGTTCCAGCATGGATACAATCCAGTATGCTACTCCTCACTGGGAGGCAAATCATTTTTACACAATTAACATTTATAGTGAGATTCACAATTGCCTATATGGTACATCCCAACATAGGGAGAAGAATTAGGCTCCTGCAAGGGAACAAAAAAAGGAAAGAAGCTATAGCAACCATATTGTTTGTTTCTCAACCACTGACATATTTTAATGGTATTCATTTTGTTGTATATAGTGCAATTACTTGCAGCCCTGGAGCTGTAGTTGAGTGACCACTAGGAAGCAGTACCCGAGAACCCATGGTCAGCTGCAGGTAATGTTTAGTAGAGTTCAAATTGTAAATCTGAATTCTGAATTTGATGTCATTAAAAATAGTTATATTCATTAATTAAGCAGAAATGAATTGTTTGCAGGACAGTCTGGAGAATAGAAAGCCCAATTTAGAACTTTTTTTTTAGAACAGATTTGAACTATGATCACACTCTGAACTCCCAAAATACATCCTGATAACCAGCCTGCATATAACACTTGACATGGCGTAAGCATAGACTTGTGGAAACACTAATGATACCCTCAGCCACTTTACACTATCTTTTGAAGGTTAATAAAAAGATCAGCAGTGGCTTTCAATATAATGTGTTGTTAGTTATGAAGAAAGCAGCAACCAGTCAAACAACTGTAATTTTCAAGGAAGATGTCAATTAATTGGGGGTGCTTGGGAGCTTAAGATCGTGTACATTCTAATAAAACATAAAATATGTGAACATAAAACTCAATGTTTGACTGTAATTAAACACGCATCTGTTATGGGATACTGAATGGAATTTCACCAATGTCCTCATTAATAAATAGGAACTCTTGCAAAATGTGTATTACATCCAAACTCTTAAGGAAATTATGATATTGGGTATCTTCAAGGAGTCATCCCTCCATGTTTTGCTGAACTTCACTGCCGATATCCTTCAATGACGGAAGAGGAATTTGAGGCAAGCAGTGTCTACCAGTTTCAACAAATGGGTCTCTGCAAATGCCTCTGTATAGGAGCTATCCTCTTAGAGCAGTGATCCCCAACCAGTAGCTCGCGAGCAACATGTTGCTCTCCAACCCCTTGGATGTTGCTTCCAGTGGCCTCAAAGCAGGAGCTTATTTTTGAATTCCTGGCTTAGAGGAAAGTTTTGGTTGTATAAAAAACAGATGTCCTGCCAAACAGTCTCTCCTGTAGGCTGCCAGTCCATATAGGGGCTACCAAACAGCCAATCAGAGCTCTTATTTGACATCCACATGGACTTTTTCATGCTTGTGTTGCTCTCCAACTCTTTTTTAAATTTAAATGTGGCTCACGAGCAAAAAAGGTTGGGGACCCCTGACTTAGAGCTATCTTAGTGACTATTACTCTTGGACTGATTACATCATATGAAACTGGGCAACTGGGCAATACCTTATATTTCCCAGTTCTGTATCCAGTAAAATTCCACATCTGGACAGGAGGGTGGATACCAATTAGAGTAAAGATGAAGTTTGCACATTAATATTATCATTGTGCCTTGGTTGTTAAATTACCTGAAGGGTTTTTATCTCATGGGCCTGTTCATTAATTATGCAATATAAAATTATGCTTTTCTGCAATCTCACAATTAACATTGTTTAAACAATGCAATGATCATTATTTGGTGGAATTTTATATAATAAATAAATAGTAAATATGTCATAAACAGTTAACTACAGACTGGTGTAATTTATATTTATGATATATTATTAAGCACACAGCTTTCACGTTAGATGATACTTTAGAGTCAAGGAGGAATGTGTCAGTAAAGAAGTACTCTCCTAGCACATAATGTAAGGGTAAGGACACACGATTTGGGGAGATTGAGACGCCTGGCGACTAATTGCCTCGACTTTGCCGCGACCAATCTCACTCTGCCCCTGACTAAAATCACTGGTACTAATCACATGTGAGGCAACTTCAGACAATTTTGGAAAACGAATCGCCACTAGGGATGTCGCGGACTGTTCGCCGGCGAACTTGTTCGCGTGAACATCGGCTGTTCGCGCTCGCCGAATGTTCGCGAACGCCGCGCGACGTTCGCCAATTTGGGTTCGCCTTAGCTGGCGCTTTTTTTTGCCATTTCTCCCCCAGACCAGCAGATACATGGCAGCCAATCAGGAAGCTCTCCCTCCTGGACCACCTCCACACCCCCTGGACCACTCCCCTTCCATATATAAACTGAAGCCCTGCAGCGTTTTTTCATTCTGCCTGTGTGTGCTTGTAAGAGCTAGTGTAGGGAGAGAGCTGTTAGTGATTTGAGGGACAGTTGATAGTAAGTTTGCTGGCTAGTAATCTACTGTTCTTCAAACAACTGCCATCTAGCTGTGTGAGCTTGTTCACATTCTGTCTAAATATCAATAATAATACCGTCTCCAGAAACACCATCCTGAGTGACGTTTTTCAAGCAGCAATAATATTTTCCGTAATCCGTATCCACTGCTGTAGTAGTGTATACGTTGACCTTGTAGGCATTGTTTGCCCAGTCTTTAACCAAGTGCCACGTAGCTGTGTGAGCTTTTTCACATTCCGTGTCCAGAAACATCACCTGAGTGACGTAGTGTGATTTCTGCCCTTTACAGCACAAAACGCAGCGCTGTGTCAACAATGTATTTTTTAGAAACATTTTTGCCCTTGATCCCCCTCTGGCATGCCACTGTCCAGGTCGTTGCACCCTTTAAACAACTTTAAAATCATTTTTCTGGCCAGAAATGTCTTTTCTAGCTTTTAAAATTCGCCTTCCCATTGAAGTCTATGGGGTTCGCGAAGTTCGCGAAGCATTTTTGTCCTGAAGTTCGCGAACATGTTCGCGAACATTTTTTCCGACGTTCGCTACATCCCTAATCGCCACATGTGATTAGCGCCGGCGATTTTTCATTTTAGCCAGGTGCAGAGTGAGGGAAGGCGTTCGGGAGATTGGTCGCTGCAAAGTCGAGGCGATTAGTCACCAGGCGACTCAATCTCCCCAAATCGCCTAGTGTATCCTTAACCTTAAGCTGTTGGAACAAAAACAGTGCCTCCCATGGCGTTTTAGAACTATATAAAAAGGAAAGGCATTATCTTCATTTTATTTTTATTGTAGAAAACTGAAATTGCTATGCTTACAGCACACAAGGATGGCACTGCCTGAAAGCACAGATTTATATTATTATTTAATTATGGTTAATGCTACCAAGCAGAGTCTTTTGGGTCATACTTGGGAAGTTTATATACACATACTAGCATATCAGTTGTATGCTTGATAATGTGGGAACTGATTTCAATAGCAACTTCTAATTCTAAATATGATCCTACATAACCAACTTTTTCAACATTTTGGCTGTATCCCTTTCTTCCCCTTTATCTCATCCTCCCATAGCTCTGCATTCTTTATTGGTTGCCACTCCCATTACATAACCTTTGGACTTCATATTATTTCTGGTCTCTATGGTCTTCCTTACCTCTCTTTCTCATCTCTGTCTTTATATATTATCAATTCATCTGTTAATACTATTAGTCTTCCCAGCCACCTCTCCTTCCACTTTTTACCTTGCCATGCCTCCCCTCTTTATTACATTTCCATAGCTTTCCTGTTTTACCCATTTACCCTACCTCTTCTTCACTTTTAATAGTAAATTCTCCTATTCTCCCCAGACTGCTGAATCCCATCTCTTCATTTTTAGACACTGTAAACTTTCCAGCACAGTCCAACAATACACAAAAAAATGATACAATAGCCAAAACAATATATCTGTTAACATCCACCCAATCTTGTAAATTCAGCTTGAGATGAATTTGATGAGATCATTTGGAATATGATTTTTTTTTCAAATTGAATTCTTGGCATACCATCATTTGTTGGATTTGTTACAGGTTTAAGAACTGATTCTCAAATGATTTGGAAGTTTACTATGAGCAGAAGATTAGGGTGGGGTAATGTAAATATTTTATATTTTAGAATACACTAAAATTTACATCATGCATAGTAAATATTTTTATTTAACAGGCTAATTAGTAAAATAGGCTATGAGTAAGTGCCCACTCCAGGCACTAAAGGCATCAGGTCTACATATGTCCTCATAAAGACTTTGTTTTATTTTACTAAATACTCTTCCAATTTATGAATGCTTTATAGAATTGCAATCATATCGGAAGGGTTTTGGAAGTCAGTTCCGGTTTTATATTCATGACTCCTGAATATCTGGAAACAGATAGCAGAGAATTATATGTACCTGATGTTTCATACAGACTTTGTATCATCTCTCATCTTGTAGAAAAGGATCTTCTCTTATGAAGCAAATCAAAATGATTTCCAATGGCTCCATATAAGCAAAGCCTATTAATTAGTACAAAACAAATTTAGGGGACAATATTAAGATAAATATATTCCGATCATGACCTTCTGTGGCTAGGAAAAACTGCTGTACTTTTTACAGGATTTATGTCTTCTAGCACAAAATCCTCTGACATAACAATATAGAATCTCAAGGCAGAAAGAAACAAGTTGGTTAATCTTGTCTCCTTAGTTTTATTTTTTTAGTCTTTATAATTGCTTTGTATGTAACCCATATGTAAGGTTTCTGTCTTCTGTTATATTTATAAAAATAATCACCTCAGTTCACACTGGCAGTGCCTGGCACAGTTAGCACAAGCCCACTGGATGTCTTGACTTTTCCTCGTTTAACGTTGACTAACCCAAATGGTGATGAATAAACAGCAGTGCCGTTAATTTCTGAAATTCACAACAAAAATTGGTTAAAACCAAAATATTGTTGTGTTGGAAATGCCAATGGGGAATGATAAAAAAAAATCAGAATGTGTGCCCTGCACCTCCCTGATAAATGAAACCCATCAATAACAACAGCATTACCTCTAATTCTTATTAACGATGAATCCCTTGAGTCCTCTAAGTCCGACTTTAGTAAATAAAAGTCTTAATGCAGTGCAGTCAGATTTGCAGAGAAACACACTCTGTTGACGCCAGCTTTCATTAATGTTACATTAAGGCATAATCCACGGACAATTCAATATTTCCTTAAGTGAAGTCAAACAGGAGGCAAATTTCTATGGTTCCTTTCAGTAGCCTGTCTATTGAAAAGGGAAATTATAAGCTATGAGGGACAGGAGGCTGCTGTTTTGTAGAGTTTAAGCACACTGGATAGTTTATTATACAAGGAGCAGCTGTTAAATGTTACTACCAGGCAGGGTCGCAATTACAAATGAGGGACTCAGGGAAATGGAAGCTTGGGCCACCAGCTTGAGATCTACTTAATACAGGATGAAATCTGCAATCCTATATGTGTTCAACTACATCTCAAAAAGCCTTTTGCTCATAACTTTTACATTGTTCTAAATGTGATACAGGTATGGGATCCATTATCTGGAAACCTGTTATCCAGAAAGCTCTGAATTATAGGAAGGCCATCTCCCATAGGGGGAAATTCACTAAAGCGTGAAGCGTATAACGCTAGCGCTAATTTGCCATCGTGACGTCAATTCGTAACTTCGCAAATTCACTAACACCGAATCTGGCGAATTTTCGCTAGCGAAGTAGATAGACTAGTGCAACTTCGCGCCCTTACACCAGGCGAAGTTGCGCACTGACGAAGGATCATAATTACGCAGATTCACTAAGATGTCCATTTTTGTGAATATTACCACTTACGCTAGACGTTACTTACCAGGTCAGATCAGGAGAAGTTCAATACAATAGATAGGAGTTTGAAAAAAAATTTGGAATTTTTTTTCTAAGTCCCAAAAAAGGGTGATAGTCTGAAAAAGAGCAAAATTATTTTGGGGGTTACCCTCCTTCCCCCTACATTTCCTAACATATGGCAACACAACTATACAGGGGGCACATGTAGGGCAATAGGACAATTTTTTTTATTAAAGGTTTCCTGGGCTTGTGTAGTGGAATGTAGTGGCTGTAACATATACTTCTATTATACTTTGAAATTCACGCCGTACGCAAGTTAGGCATCACTAGCGTAAATGCGCTTTGCCTGGTGATGTAACACTAGCGCAACTACGCTACTGTTCACCGACCCTAGAGTACTTTAGTGAATTTGCGTAGCACTGGCGAAAATTCACCTGGGGAAGTGCAGCGGACGTTAGCGAAGGCAACGCTAGCGAATTTTTGCCGCTTAGTGAATTTGCCCCATAGACTCTATTTTATCCAAATAATCAAATTTTTTGAAAAAAAATATTTAGCTTTTTCTCTGTAATAATAAAACAGTTAATTGTACTTGGTCCAACTAAGATATAATTAATCCTTATTGGAGGCAAAACCAGCCTATTGGGTTAATTTAATGTTGAAATGATTTCTAGCAGACTTATACTATGAAGATTCAAATTACTGTTATCCAGAAAAACCCCAAGTCCCAAGCATTTTGGATAACAGGTCCCACCATACCTGTAATGTATAATTTTTGTTAAGAATGTTCTCTTGTCTAAGGGCTCCAACCAGAGATTAGAACCAGTGAGGGGCAAATCTAGGCAGATTCGCTTCACCGAAAAATTAGCGAATTTCTATCGAATATTTTTTTTCATCGCGTCACATAATTTTTGGCGCACGTCTCGTCTTTTTTTTTAGGCGAATTTTCGCCAGGCAAATTTTTTGGGGTGTTTCGCGAATTGCAGGAATTCGCCGCGAATTCGCTGCTGGCGAATAAATTCGTCCATCCCTAATTAGAACCAGAGCAAATGGGCTAAAAGAATGGCACTTTACAATTGCCAGTTTTTTGTGCGTACAGGAAGTTACATAACAAACTGTTTGCTCTGTATCTCGGATTAATCATTCATTGTATTTTTACAGTTGGGAAATACTCATGAATCTTTGTCTGGGGCTGAGAAGAATTTCCTATGAAGCCAAGCGGTTGGGTCATGTGCATATTCTACAAACAGTATAACATAAATCTTCCACCACAGGGAAATCCAGTCATGTAGGTTGCTTGTCCTTAAACAGCAAACACTCAGTGAATCAGCACTATAAAAACCTGCCCCAACCCTTTAACAACATGTCCTGGCACAGACTCACGGTGTAAAAATACATCAGGCTCACAATCTTATCAGGTGATAATGCAATGTCAACACTAAGATTTAATGTGCCAATAGACAAGAATATGCAGACAATTTGCATTCCAGCAGACACACCTTTTGCTTATCATTTCCTCTGGCAGTTTTCATACAAATAACTTATGTTACTCAACATTTGCACACAGGCTGGATGTAAAAGGAATGTACTGCAGTCTTATGGACAATGAAAGCCACCGCACTTTAATTACAGTTGTAATCTAGCTGACGGATTGTGTTATAAAGTGCCCAGAGAATCCTTTCTTCTCACCTCTTGTCGCTGATTGCTATCTGGACTCTGAAAAGAACCACAAGTACATCCAGACATTTGCGTTACATGTGCAGAGCTCTGACTTAACATTCTTCTGCAAACATTTAGTTTCAATTACTGTGGTACTCTCTTCTAATATAATTAGCCAGCTCATAGAACTATTTCAACACTTGGTCGCTCCTTAGCTCATAAAGAATTGTCAGGAATTAATTGTTTTTAGGATCTGTAGTACAGGCATGTGACCCCTTATCCAGAAAGCTCCAAATTACAGAAAGGCCATCTCCCATAAACTCGATTTTATCTAAATAATACAAATTGATTTCCTTTTTCTTTGTAATAATAAAACAGTAGCTTGTACTTGATCTAAATTAAGATATAATGAATCCTTATTGGAAGCAAAACCAGCCTATTGGTTTTATTTTCTTTTTCGTTGTAGGATATAATTAATCCTAATTGGAATCAAAACCAGCCTATTGGGTTTATTTAATATTTAAAAGATTTTCTAGTAGAAAGTTATGGGACTTATTATCTAGAATGCTCAGTACCTGAGGCTTTCCAGATAAGGGCGTCTTTCTATCATTTGGGTCTCCATACCTTAAGTTTACTAAAAAATAATTTAAATAAAGGTTGTTTAGTCTACAAGAAGGATGAAAGTTGTAGTTATGCCAGCAATACCTACAATATGCTGAAATAGTGTTCTTCTATTTCATAAGCTGGCCATATACATAACAATAATAATATCATACAAAGTGAATAATTGGTACATGTATGGTGCTGCACTGTGATCGACCAATTTCTATGTACTATGGGGTCAGGAAAGTTAGAACATTTCATCCACCAATTAAACATTTTGGTCAGTTCAGGTGAAGAAGTGAAGAGGAGCTGTGTCTGGCTGTGAAACCCACTAGAATGTCATTGTTAAGGGTGCTATAACTATAAATAGGGCGCCTAGTACAAACCATGAACAACAGCAACAAGCAATTGTGCCTTTTCCCTCAAACATTATATTGGTCATCATGCATTCACATAGGTAGTGCCAGTGCCTGAGGATTGTGACCCTTTTGCCCTTTTATGCTGTAAATGGATCTGTGAACCCATAGCTATAGTGAGGTCCTCTTGTGTCTTCTCAAGATGCCCAGAGGAAAACAAGTCATTAAATGATCTCATTACGGGACAGATTTAGCAAAGTACATGCTTTCCCCATTCTTGAATTCATGTCAACTCTGTTCAAATCTATTTCCCATTTATTAAAAAATGGATGAATTATTGCTGCTTTTTCAAGTTACGCGCTCTACCATCAAGTAAGACAGGACTGCATATTTTTTCCAGAAAGGAAACAAAATGACATATAAAACAGAATGACATATATGTATATAGACAAGATATAAACTTCCCTATACAAATGTTACCATAATTTGCTCAGTAGTAAATTAGATCTTTTGTTACCAAAATACTACACAATAGTACACTTTATATATGCTGTATATATATATATATATATATAGATATATATAGATATATTAAGTATATATATATGTGTGTGTGTGTGTGTGTTATTTCAACATCAATATCCCTTTACAGGGTGACTTACACTGGATTAATATAAGAACGTAGTAAGGTACAAGCCAACTAACTAAAGAATAACATACTATTCAAGGCTGGCAACAACACATTAGAGTCATCAGGAGAAGATACAGAACAACAGAAAGAATAGAAAGGGCTGGAAAGGTGATTTTAGAGAGGATATAGGCAGAATTGTATGATGGATTCATGTTTACAGACATGAAATTGCTTATACACAGAACAATGAAAACATAAAGCTACTTACTCGCTGTTATTAAACTCAGAGTTGTGAAGATCCATCCCCAGCATTTTTAGGAACAGTTAGGTTTTAATAGATGTAAGAGTAGAAGAGCAAGTAATGAGCAGACTCCATGCTTTTGAGTCTATTTATATTTCTAGACGCATGGCAGATTGAGAGCAGAGTGCAAAGTGCAAAAAAACGGGGACAATGCTCCATTATTCCACAATTCAGCATCTTTTCCAGTAATCCAGCATCACTGCAGGTGTTGCAACACTTGCACCATTTGTAAATGCCATCCAGTTGCATATGAGGAGAGATCTGTAGGTTTCTGCCCAACAGGGTTTTGATATCATCCTTACTGTCTTTTAAAGGAGAAGGTAAAACTGAGTTTACTTGGGGGTGCCCCAAGTGATTGTATTTAACTACCTGACACACCCTGGGCCGGTGCTCCTATCAGCAGAAAACTGCACCGGTCTGGGGGTTCTTCCAGCAAGCACCACAGAATGATCGCTTCCTTCTTCTTCTTTCTTCAAATTTCCCAGGGCAGACACATGCACAGTAGAAGAAAATAGCAAAATTGTTAGTTAAATTCATCTTTTCGACTACTGTGCATGCACACCCGCATGAAGAAAGAAGAAGAAGAAGGAAGAGATCACTTTGTGGTGCTCACTGAAGGAACCCCAGGTGCAGTTTTCTGCTGATAGGAACACCAGCCAGGGTTGTCAGGAAAGTATATACAATCACTTGGGGGTGCCTAACTTTTGGGACCATCAAGTGTTATCCAGAATGCTTGGAAGCTGACATTTTCCTGATAAGGGATCTTTATGTAATTTGGATCTTCATACCTTAAGTCTACTAAAAAAAATAATTTAAACATGAAATAAAACCCAATAGGGATAGTTACATATTTAAGCCCATCAAGTTCAACCCCTCCAAATTAAAACCCAGCATCCATACACACACACACACACCTCCACTCTTTCACACAAACCGTATATGCCCATAGCTACTGTATACTAACTGTAGAGTTTAGTATCAAAAAAGCCTTTGGTATTTTTACTCATTTTAGTACACTTCCCCACATAGTTACTTCTTACGTTCTTTGGAATTCCACTGTAATAGCTCTTTTTATTTTTTCAATTAGAATTTTTTATAGTAATTTGAAATTTGTCAAACGCAGTAAAAATGAGGGAAAGAATGTGATTTGGAGTGTTGTCATAATAAGCACACATTAATGATTTCCAAGTTTAATTTCCAATGAAATATAAACTTGGAAATTAAAATGTTAATATTTCTGTCCCTAAGAAACAACTATTCTCATCAGTGTTGAATGCTAGCAGGAATTGCTTTGTACAAACTCTCTTGCAGAACTAATGGCACTTATAGACACATGGGGCATTTTAACCACTGTGGTGCCCAAGCAGAGAGCAGCCCCAGTTGAAACAAAAACAGCCATAGCTTAGAAATGCCAAAGCAAGTGGTTATGAACAGAGACCCCCTATATTACAGCCACAGGCAGAGTGTCACCTTTCCTTTGTTATGAGATGTTTTTATGACCACCACTGTTTTCCCCTCTGATTAAGATGGAGGTCACAAAATGCACCAGAAATCTTATCACTCTTCTGTTGGTGTCCAAATAAAATGTTATGTATCTCTGTGCATTAAGCATGTGATATACGTGCACAAAGTAAAAAATGTTAAAAAATAAAATGAATTTTTATTAAAATACATAAAATTTGGCATTACGCTTATAATGTACACACAATATGCACATGAGAGATCCACTGCAGGCTTCTTGAATCCTTAACAGATAAACATTCACCATCTCCCTTCTTGTAAGCTGCTATGTTGTATGTGTAAGCCAACATTATCTGCAGACTGTCCAACTCCAAACCAAGTATTAGGTTTAACCTTGATTGAGAACAGAATGATTATGTCACTAATTACTTCACATGTGGCCAAGCATGGACACACTCTATTTAAATCCTGCTCTTTTAAGTCCCTTGAAGCCTGCAGTTGGACTCTGCTGCATTAGGTAATTGACTGAGTGTTCCAGACTAACAAAAAAAAGGCAACAGGACCTCCCTAGTATAAACAGAAAGAGCTGTGCTAGTAAATTGAATAGAAATCTTTGCAAAAAAGTTTGAATAGACATTAAAGAAGCGCATAACTAATGTACAAAAGTACACTGATCTATTGTGCTTATTAACACACGTGGTTTGGAAATTATAGTTATTTTACTTTTTTATTTTGAGATATGTAATGTTCTACACCGGCAAACACATCATACACATCATAACGGTTTGATATGTTGCTATGATCTGATTGTTGGTCTGGGCCAAATGATAGGATCAGTCAGATTTGATCCACATGTTTGGTGACCTAACACTAAAAAATATACAATATTGACAGGTAAGGTAGCTATACAGATCCCATGGGATTTCCTCTTGACTAAGTCATTCTTATTATTAGGAACGCCAATGGGGTAGACCTTAAAACAACCTTAAGAATCCAAATGAGAAGAGAAACCACCTATCTCTATAATACGCTGCCCATTTGCCTTTTGAATTCACAATTTTATGGAGTAATATGACATATATGTAATACATCACATACTACAGAGAACATTAATAAACTCTTTCCTTTTTGAGCCAAAAAACATAAATATCCTGTATATGATATGAGTTGTACTCAGTGATATCTTTATCAGAAATAAAGTTTGTATAATGTACCCCCCTGTTGTAATTCACTTTAAATTTCCATGACCATGGTCCTTGTGATCGGTGCAACACCTTTGTGCCAGATTTATTAAGGTTTCTAGTTGTGTTTTCCATGAAAATCCAAGTTTTTGAGTTGTATTTTTTGGTCAAAACTCACATTTTCAGGTTTAAAAAAACTTTGTATTTTTTGACTTTTTAATTAACACTTGAATTTTTTGAGATTTATTATACCCTGACCCTGGAAATAGCTAGAATCCAAAAATACACCATCTAAAACCTGTCAAGGTCTCTTCAACCATTTCAAGATGTTAGGGTTTTGCCCAAAACAGAGTTTTTTCCTGCTGAAAACTTGATGAATTCAAGTTTCCAGGCTTCGAACTTGCAGAATCTGTTTTTTTCTCATTCAAGTTTCCTCTTAAATAAGATACCATTCGAGTTGTAAGTTCATTTGAGGTATAAAAAACTCTAACACTCAACCTTTGATCAATAACTCCCATAATATGTTCTGCAGTCAAAGCGGCATACTGGACTCCTGATGAAATTGCCCTTAGTATTTGAGTAAGTGTAGTATCGGAATTAGATTGTAAGCTCTTCTCAGACACGGACTAATATAGATGACTGCAGCCTACTATGTTGGCACTAGAAAATAAGGGATAATATAGATTAGTACCAGAGACAGAACATGATCACTTCATCAGTAATAGCTTTTGCTCTTGAACAGAATTAAGCTAATTAGAGCAATGTTATAATTATATTGTTTGCTATATATAGATATGTTCATATTGACAATTGTAAAGGTAGGAATTAAAACTCGCCCAGTACATTTATTCATAGTTCGCATACGGCATCACTTATTATATCCTGAAATGACCCAGAGATGATATCTTTATTACACACAACCTTATCACTGTCTAAATATCCCAGTACTTTGCTGTGGATCTAGTAAAGGAGCATTGAATCTGATGAATCAGTGTTTGCTTTGTAGTAAATGACAAATTGTTTTGCCAAGCATACTTGCTGTAAAAGTGTCCCCATGGGGAACCGCGGCTCGGAGAAATAATGAAAAACAAGTGATGTTATCTGCTATTTTAAGGTCAAAGGTATCAAACGTACACTTCATATTTGATTTCTTTTGTTGTTTAAAAAGTGGACATTATACTGGGTGGCTGCAAAGTCAAGGTAGAAATCAGATAATATAAACACGTGGGGGACGTTAATGTTGAGCAATTTGTCACTTGGAATATTTATTGTAATAAGAGCAGAAAAAAATAAACATCCCAACCTATGTGTAAGGAAGGGATATTTGATAAATGGCAGCAAAATAAAGGATATAATCAGCATGCCCTTTAACCATAAATGTCAAAATCTCAGTGAGTCACCCGGTATTTATGTCTACATGTTTCGAGACCTTGTTCAAAAGCCAAGTCAGTAAATGTTTAACGCAGTCACTGAGCTGTGCCTCAATTACTTATTTAATGTCTGTCTTTGTTGTGTTCATTGCATACATGTGAGTCTGTGTGTCTGGAAGCAAAAATGATTAAAAAAATAAACAAAAAACATATTTGGGAGTGAAAAATATTAACTTTAATAAGAAATGTGACACCTAAAGGGCTGTGCAACAATTAAGAACACTTACCTGCAGACAGATCTATTTATCTACTACAGAGGCTCGCAGGCAACATGTTGTTTACCAACCCCTTGGATGTTTCTCCCAGTTGCCTCAAAGCAAGTGACAAACTGATCATCTATTGATCATCTATTGATGCTAGGAAACCTGGAATTACCACCCACCTGGATATTTTGCGATAGTTTAGCTTTCCACTAGCTTTATGCGGCCCAAAAAGCCCCTGTTAATGCAGTTAGGCATGAGTAAAAGTGCAATTTCAGACAAAAGTCCCCTTGCTTTTTTATCCACGTTGGAGCACTTTTCAGCATAATACTGGCCACCTTTAATGACGGATGCCAATTCACACAATGAATATAGCTAAAGCTGCACATCCACAACTGTGGTTAATACACGAGCCTTGGAAAAGTGCACTTTGTACTATTCGACATAAGATTTAAAAAAATACACAAGTATTAGATTAATTTGTAAAGAACATTAAAAGAACACCATATAAGTATAGCTGAGAGGTACATAAGGCGACTAGCAGGGATAACAGTATATGTCATGTTAAAGCATTCCTCCACATAAAAGACACTAAGTTTGCCCTGGGGCAGTAACCCATAGCAACCAATAAAATGTTTGCTTTTAAACAGGTAAAGACTAGTCAATTCTACCTACTGCTATGTAGGTAAAAAAGCATGGCAAATTTAGTGCCTTCTATTACATAACCCCCTTCCCCCCAAAAACATTATTTTATGTTAAAAGAAAACTTCAAATTTCAAGTATTGGAGGATCATTGTATGGTTTATTGATGTTTTCCTGTTATAGTTGATATAGTATGCTTTTGAGTATTCATGAGAACATCTATAAAATGTTGAGGGTATTTCCAAGATGAAAACCTCAACTTAATCACTGTGTGAATCCATACTAATGTAAGCTTGTTGAACCAAATGAGATGCACCCATGGACCAGCATGTGTCCCATAACAAGGGCCTTTCAACTCTTGCTTCTAAGGAAATGTTCTCTTGGGCCTGGGGTGGAATGGAGTTTTGAGACTTATATGAGATGTATCAAGTATGGCGGAGAAAGCTGACTCACAGAAACATGGACAGACATGACAGCTGGAATTGGGACTACATTACATCCAGTTTATGCACCAGCTGTCCTTGTTTGTAAATGTCTTCTTTATGACATTGTTAACAGTTGAGAAATCAATCAGACTATAGTTCCTTCATCTTAACAATTTACAGGAAATGAAAGAGCAAACATTATGTAAGACTCTGATGTGGGAATGTACAATTCAACCTGTGGCTGTAAAGGTTGTAAGCATTTATAAGTGTTTTGCTCAAGCAAAACAGAAAGTACTGTACAGTGCACTATACATTTGCCACTGTGTAGAGAAATCTCTAACACTTCAGTAAAGGTGGAACATTTCTCTACAGATTTACAGCAGTGCTCCAGTGCTTGAAGTGCCATCTAGCCAGTGACCTCAAAAACTGGCATAAAAAAAAAAATTTGGCATATCAAAAATACATTGCTGGAGGGGTCTGCTTTAATCCTCTCTGTATCTTGCATATGTGTGACCGTACTGGCAGCTGCATTCATAAGTGATCCTTGATAGGATTGATAATAAGAAGGTTTAGAGGTCCTACCGCCCTTATTAGTTGATGTTCATTTTTTTTTTACATTTTTGGGCAGTTTGGCCACATTCGCAGGAAGTTATGATCAGTACAGTCTCTTATCCAACCATTCGGCAGTCTGAAACATCAGATCAGGTAAGTGGACCATTAGCTATTCCATCTATATATAGATATCTATAGCAATCAAATGAAATTGACTTGGAAGGGAGGTGACAGTGAATATTGGCTATCCATGGGAAATATTCTTGAAGAGCTTGACCAAATTTCAAGGCGAAAATCTTCCCACTGACACATTAGTACATATCCATGGGAAGATTTTCATATGAGTAGCCAACTTTGACTGTCGCATAACTAACAATTTCTCTCTGCACCAAAGGCTAAGCAATCAGCCATCCTATCCCACTAGCACCAGTGACTCACAACTTATTACTTCTTATCAAAATCATCTCTTACCCCCCCCCCCACTGCCACATACCTCTTCCCACCAGCTGACTTCCAACGGGACCAGGTAGTACCCCCGCCCTGTTGAATCCTAGGTCATATTCTGGCTGCCCCTATTTCCAGCCCTATTACATAAATCCTCTGACATTTTGTTATTCCATCTATATAAATACTGGGCAAATGGACACCTGGGCAGTAACCCATGGCAACCAATCAATCAGTAGTATTTATAAATCCTACTCTAGAATCCCTTGTGACCCCACTTTGTTGATGAAGATAGGAGCAGGAATTCTACAGTCACATATAGCGAGAGTATAGCAATGGGTTACCATTACAGAAAAGTTGGTGGTATAGCCCATTGTAACTACTGCTGTAATGAAAAACTTTGAACTCACAGCAGTTTGGGACCTCAGATTCATTTATCAAGCAAGTGAATACAGTGGTTTCAGAATTTAAGAGCAATTACACCCATAGTAGATAGTGAAAGAACGAATGTATTAAACACATGAATGGGTGACTGTAAAAGAGGCAACACCCTAATACATTCTACACATTTTCACATCTTGCTTAGGTCACTTGCTTATTCAGAGAGCACCAAATGAAAGGATAAGTCAGTGTCTTTTTATGAAGGACAGTTTATTTGAGGAAATAAGTAGTAATTGGCAAGGGAATGCAGATTATGTATGCAATATATTTAGAATTTGCTA
>CM044443.1:93441743-93472601 GCA_024363595.1 Xenopus borealis
TAGAATTGCCTCTACAACAGAATCTCAAAGCAGACCATGTTATGATCACTATTTCCTAAATACTCGCCCACACAAATACTAGAGATGAGTTCAGTATTATTAGTTATTACAAAATCCAAAAGAGAGTTATTCCTAGTAGGTTCTTGAACGAGCTGGGATAAAAGTTGTCATTTAGCATATTTACAAACCTACTAGCTTTATCTGTCTTGGCAACCCCATTACCCCAGTCAATGTCCAGATAATTGAAGTCACCCATAATAATAACTTGACCTAGTTGTGAAGCTGCTTTTATTTGTAAGAGTAGCTGGGCTTCATACTCGTCACTTATATGAGGTGGTTTATAGCGTGCACCTTTTTTACCAATGAGCCACATTCAAATATAAAGAGAATTTGGGAGCAACAAAAATTCAAAAGCATGAAAAAATGCCCTGGGGTGCCAAATAAGGGCTGTAATTGGTTATTTGGTATCATCTATGTAGACTGGCAGCGTACAGGAGACCCTGCTGGCACTATACTTAGTTTTTATGCAATTAAAGCTTGCTTCCGAGCCTGAAATTCAAAAATAAGCACCTGCCTTGAGGACACTGAGAGCAACATCCAAGGGGTTGGAGAGCAACACGTTGCTCATGAGCTACTGGTTGGGGATCACTGGCATACACCAATGAAAATTTTCTTTGTAACCTTTTGCCCAGTCGAAATTTCTACCCAGAGGGATTCCACACCCTCGCCAGTGCCAGCAATGGTTATTTCTTTAGTGCAAGGTTTTAATTGAGGCTTTACATACAAACACACTCCTCCCCCCTTTTTAATCACTCTGTCCCTCTTAAAAAGGGGGTAACCATTTAAATTCACAGTCCAGTCACATGTTTCATCCCACCAGGTCTCAGTGATACCAATTATATCATCATTTTTAGAGCATGCAATTAATTCTAGGTCTCCCATTTTACCTGACAAACTTATGGAAGCTCTGGTCATGTATAAAAACATATACGTATATATATGTATACATATTTATATGAAACACACATTAATACATATTTGTGTGGGCAACAACTTTCAAATTTTTCAGTTGCCTATACTGCTTCTCCATCAAGAGTATTTCTTGAGGAAGATTATTATTCTTGGCCAGCAGCCATGCTCTTTCACTTAGCAATGCTTTTTTCTGCTAGGCCACATAATATTACTCCCCTCTCACACATGCACAACAACCTGCTGCCAGAACTTACCTCTGAATAGATGCCTATTGCTATTTATTGACACCATTGGCCAAACTCAGACAGGATCTGGGTGACTACTTGCTCCTTAGACAACGTTCAGTTTTGCCTCAACACTCACTATTAATGCCTGCTACCTAATTTCACATGGTTTGGGCTCAGCTGTATCTATATTAGGGCTAGGGTCCTCTAAAATAGTCTTCGTGAGAAAGAGCACCACTGACAACTGGCCACCATTCCAGGAACGTTCATCTTCTCCTTCATGGTTTCCATTTCAACTGCATCTCAGCAGAATGACTGTTCCTCCTGATCTGCTAAAATACAAGATACAAATAAAAGTACCTACATCAGGTCTGGACTGGTAATCTGTGGATTTCTTGGGCCAGTGGTGGGCGTCTGTGTACTTGAAGTGACCGGGCCTATTTTGAATCTCACTCCAGTCCTGACCAACATATTTTCTAACCTGCAAGTATAGTTGAAACAAAGGCATTATATGTGCAAAAAAATCAATATGTACAATAACAACAGCAATATGTATAAACAACCACAAGCATTCAACATAAATACACTTACAATGTCAACAACGACTACCCCCTCTGTTCATTTACTTTCTATAAATTCCCCCCATAAGCTCAAGCTAAGCATGCATCCAACATCAACTACTGTTTAGTCACATTAAATATAAAAGCAAGAGGCAGAACATTTTGTCTAGCAGCTTCTCCCCCTACACTGATAGAAACAACAACAATGTGTAGTGGGTGTCTTGGCAACCAAAAGCTACCCTTTCATTTGTCTTCAACGCTTTATTTTTGTCCTTGTGTTTCTTTTTGTACATGTGTCTATTAGTGATATGTCACATTTTATGATGTTATTTTTGTTCGTGATAATACAGTTGTTTTCATTCATCTTAATCTTAGGATCAGTGCAGTCTGTATGAAATAATCTACAACAGTCCATATACAGTATACACAACAGCAGTATCTTTAAGCAAGGGCTTATCTTGATTATTTGTGCAAAGCTGCAAAATCGGGTAGTAACATTATTCACAATGGTGCTTGAAAAAATACATGCCCCTCTAGGTTTGTGCATGGTTGAGTCTGGTGTTTAAGGAGCAAAGTGCTGAGAACATAATTGCAAGGAAACTCTCAAATGAGCACCTGCCTTAGGGAGGAGTCACTGCCAGGGACCATATGTGGTACGGCTGGAGCACCAGTACTGGACCCTTCTAATAGCATTGTAGGGTCTGTGTAAAGAAAATGAACACCACTGTGTAAAAAAATGAAGCCGTCTTTGTACCCATGTTCTAAACCTTGTGTACATGATCTCAGGCCGTCATTCCAAATTCCTGATTAAACAATCCCACTAGTAATACAGAAGAGATCTCAATCCTCAGACCCTACTTACTCTATTACTGTAACTTCGATACATGAAACTTG
This sequence comes from Xenopus borealis, assembly GCA_024363595.1. NCBI lineage: Eukaryota > Metazoa > Chordata > Amphibia > Anura > Pipidae > Xenopus > Xenopus borealis. The sequence continues at coordinate 93,444,394 of CM044443.1, forward strand.
GTTAGGATTGTGTACAATGTACTGTTATAATATTACAGAGAAAAAGGAAATCATTTTTACAAATTGAATTGATTAATATGGAGTTTATGGGAGATGGCCTTCACGTACGCGTTCTCGTAACTGGTTTCCAGATAATGGTTCCCATAACTGTATTTATTTATCTAGAACCACAAGTAAACAAAGTGATTTATAAGTAGTAAATCACAAAACTGCAAAAATTGCAATTAAGGCATTTTTAAATTCTGAAATTGCATATACATTGCCCTATCATATTAGAGTATCTCCTTTCCACTATGCAACAACTAATTTTAAGAGAAAAGAAAAGTTTCCAATTATGCCAGGGTGAAAGACAATACGTACAAAGGAATTAAAAATCTGTGATGTCACCATTGCGTGATCACCCACGTTTAGCTATAACCGCTGAGAAATATATATGTTAAAGTACCAAGAATACCTGGCTTTCAAATTTTCAATGCTAAGGTCCAGGCTTCAGTTTCAACTAAAACTGTTTTTTGCATGTAAATTAATACAAATAGTATTTTACTTTATTTTAGGGCATTATTTTCTTTAAAAATCTAGTTCAACTTTAAATTAATTTTCAGCATGATGTAGAACATTGACTTTTTTATGATGTTTCAGTTTGAGCTGAAAAAAAGACATCATAGGATATTTGTTGATGACCTGGTATAAACCTTAAAATAATGTCCTAAAAAAGCTGATCTAGAACTTATCTACAGTAATGTTCCAAAATAGAGTACACACAAAAGTAAAATGCAACCTTAGCCTGAATTGAACCCTAGACCTTCAAAATTTGCAAGCTAGGACCTACCGCTTCACCATCATACCAGATGATGCTGTGGGAGTGTCAGAACATAATGATAATGACTGTGGTTTCTGAAATTTTTTAAGATGAAACAAAACGTATGTTGAAAATTTGTCTTGGGAGAAAACGGGGATTTCACTACAAATTCAAAAGAGGAAAAACAATTCTATTTATACAGTATCCTTGGCTCTCCCTTATGTATAAGCCTTTACCCATTCTGGATATATTCAGCCCTGGTCAATTATATGTCTATGTAGTCAATGACATGCAAGTAAGTAGAAGTGCATGTCTGTGTATGTGTATGTCTGTCATTTACAATGTGTTATCTATGTATTTACCAGTGTGACAAAAGCATGACAGTTCCCCATGCAAATTTCAGTTCATGCCACAAGAGACTTTATTTGCAAGAACAGCTACAGGACAGTTAGATTAATCAAGTGTGAAGAAATGTGAACATCCATGTACATTTTTCTGTAAATTTCACCTGCCCTTGCCTGATGAGATGACAGCCTGCAATCCTAGGAAATGACTTCATTTACAGTTGCATTTGGGAATTCTCAATGCCAAGAAAAAAAATCTTGAAGGAGGAGTAAAGAACTTTGCTCCCAAGCAGGAACCAAGAACCCTGTTAGAGAAAAAGCGAGATAAAAGCAATTCTCCAAATTACGCTTCTTGCTCACTTCCCCCCATGCTTCAAATGTAAAAAGGATGCTGGAATATGTAGTTAATGCAACCATGGCCAGAAGTGACAATTATATTAGCAGGATTGTGACGTGCTTGTATTCATTATATTATTACATCTAATATATAGACATGCAGGTCATACACGTATTCACCTGCTAATTATGGGATACATCCATAGTTTATTGCTCTTCATTAGTGATGGGCAAATTTATTCGCCTGCAGCGAATTCGCAGCAAATTCCCAGGATTCACCACAGGTGAATAAATTCAAGAACCGCTGACGAAATTTCGTCCAAAAAACGGATGCCGGCGGTGGATGCCCGCGTCCAAAAAGGGACAGCCGCGTCCAAAAAGGGACACCCGCGTCCAAAACGAGATGCAGCAGCGTTTCACAAATTTTTCACGGTTTCTTGAATTTCTCTAGAAATTCGCGAAAAATTCGGCAAAGCGAGACGCCGTAGATACGCCCATCACTACTCTTCATTTATTCTTAAATGAAATATCAAATCTAGAAATCAGACAAACTGTCTTTCATAAAATTCAACAGGCATTACTAATCTCACGTTGTTTATTTAAATCACACTTGGATGCACAAGACTCTTGATTTGGACTGGAAGAGTTTACCATATTTCCTTCATTTTTTTGCATGTTCAGAGAAATAAGCAAAGGTGTTTTGCCCAAAACCCTAAAAAGGTTCACTATCAATAGCATAGACTGTATACCCCCCCAAAATGCACAGAATGACCAGTCCAGATTGCATTGGATTAAATCCCAGGACTGGTCTTTTTACATGGATGATACTAGGATGATAATAAGCATAGTCATCTAAACTCTCAAATTTTAAAAACTAAAGATTTAATTTTTCAGTGCATTAAAGCTTAGTCAGCTGCCCAAATTATAATGGAAGCCTGAGCTGCAGCTAAAAGAAATCAATTCAATGCCCAGTGCAATAAAGCTCCAAGTATATTTTAGATCCTACTTTTCCCTACAATAGCCCCAATCCTGAAGAAATATGACTTGTTCTTTGGGGGTTTTTTTCTAAAATTAATAGCCCCTGGAATTCATTGTTTAAATCCAAACAATCAACAATGTATTTGTCTCAACAATATTCACATAGCCCTTCATGTGCCATATCCAATGCATTTTAATACCTGTCCAATGTGTCTACAGCCAGAAATATTATTAATGCCATAGTTCCACAGTATAACTGCAGTCTCTATCTAACTCTAGAACTCATTCCTAGAGTTGTCCATCTTAAAATGGACCAAACTGTGTGTTTCTTCTATTCACAGCTCAGCATATTCACCCCAATTGTCACACTTCAATAATTCTGCTTTCTTCCCAGCACCTTCAGTATCGCCCCACTCTCCTGTGCCCACAGAGAAAGGACCTTTATGTTCCCCAACACAATATTCTATTTAGTTTACTAAGGAAGGTATCTAAGATCACCGAATAATCCTTGGGCTCTCCGGTTAAAGCCCTGTGAAATCATCTGCTGCAGTAGGCATTCTTTAACCTAAAAACCTGAAAGTGATTCCAAACGTTCCTGCATTGAGATTCTTCCTAAACATATGAACAATAGTCTGCATTAAAACTTAATGAAAGCAGGCAGAGCTTTCAACCACATAACCTACTGAAGAAGAAATCATGGAATAATACCGTGGATTCTGCATTTGGAACACTGTCTCCAGGAAACTGTTAAAACATTCATAATAAGTGCTCAGTATTCAGCAGTCCATTTTGATTTCACAAATCCATAAAACAGCAGTCCTTAAGAAAAATGCTGGCAAATCAATAAACGGAGATAAAAGACAGAAATGTTAACAGGCTGTCCGCAAACAGTGTTATATTTAAATATACAAAGGGCTGCATTTCTGCGTTTCTTTTGACTAAACTCTGACCACAGGCTTTCCCAGAACTTTGGGTTACAGTTTGTCTTATTACCCTTGTGTATCATATATGTAGCCTGGCTTCAGGTTCTTCCCTTTTTAAATCAACAGCAAGATCAGTTGTTTTCACATTAATAAAGCTAAAATGAGAGGATATAATGTCCAAACCAGTCTTGTAATGTATGCATTATTCTCATCCTTGTACCTTGAGCAAAATACTTGATTTCCATACACTACTTTATCATATACTATTTTTATTTTTGCAGCCCTCCAAACTATTATGCTGGATCTACAGCTGCTTCTGACGTATTCCCATCATCTCTAATTAAATTCAATGTTTTACTACTACTGTCTATTTACCCCTTGATAATATATGTCTTGCATTCTCTCCTGAGCTGGCTTCTTACTAATCTCCCAAACAAGAGGGTTTATCGAAACCTGATTTAATATATAATATACAAAAGTCTAAAGATGTATAGCAATATAATTTTAATTGTACAAAAAACCTTTTTTAGCATTTCAGCATTTGTACAGAATGACAAACGAGGGATAGCATGAATATGGTTTATAAGTGTTTTTCACATCGTTGGTGTACTCCCTTTATATACAGGGTTTTAGAAATATTATAATGCTGAAAACAAAATATCTTACTATTAATAATTACTAATAGTATAGTGAAATTGCCAGTGCTGAGAAAATTCACAAAATAACATTTTTTAACACGTCATTGTGCTTTTTTTCCTCTACTTCTACCAAAGCAGTAGAGGAAAGAAACATTTCAGCATTTTGTACAGAATAACAAATGCTGTATGGCATGAATATGGTTTATTTTTCACATTGTTTATGTAAACTCTTTATATATACAGTGTTTTAAAAATTGTATAATTCTGAAATAGCTTACTATTAATTACTAATAATATAGTGAAATTGCCAGTGCTCAGAAAATTCACAAAATAACTTCTTTAACACATGATTGTGCTTTCTTTCTTCTACTTCTACTAAAGCAGCGTAATGTTTGGGCGTATTCAGATACTGACTCTAGTTGCTATGTATGCGGAACTCATAGGTCACAGGCGTTGGATTTAGTCGAGCTTTATGAACTGAATGTACTTTTGGGAATTCACGCACAAAGTGCTGCTTTTCAATCTACGCTGTACCTGCCAGCATTTTCTAAAGCATGCGGGACACATAAAGAGCTGTGTAACATGAAATGAATGGAACCCTAGAGGCCTGTTATCCCTCAATGTTAAAAGAAAGAAAAACAATTTCTTGCTGTAAGGGCTGTTAGTAAAAGAAAAATGCTTCATTTTGTTGGACCTTCTGCTCCCGAGGAGCTCAGGCAAATTCCATTTCTCAAAAAAAAAAAAAAAACAGGCACATGGTTTGTTAAAAAGGAGCATAATAGCTTGGCTCAAAGCAACAACAAGTCAAGGTTATAGAGGGTGCATTGACTACTGAACTACTGGAGTTTACGCCTTACATTTTAAATAACTACTGAATGGCACCTGTCTATCCTTGGTATGATTGATCTACATTGTACTCTTGTTCTGGAAATACTGTAGCAGTGCTTATAATAAACAAGTGGAGGCATGCAGACATGAAGTCTTGTAAATCGGACTTTAAAAGACATTATATACGTTTTTACCAATAGCAGACTGTCAAGATGCACCCACGGGCTCCAATGAATTTTTTATGATTGTGCAGTGGCCACATCATAACAAGTATTCAGAGCTCAAGTAAAGAAATTGTTGCTTCATAGTGGCACTACATACAGTACGTGAAAACTATTCAAAGATTGTAACGAAGTCCAATTGTTGTCACTCCACAATTTAGGATTGTTGACCCACCTAGAAACAATGCATTTAATGCTCTTCTACTAACTCTAAACTTACTAAAAACTTACTAAAGAGTAAAGTAGTAAAAATACCTAGAATGTTTATTTCATGAAAGCAAACTTTGAGATTAAAAAAAAATATGCTTAATTTAGGGAGCATAAAGTCTATTACAATTAGCAATAAAGAAGGCAAAAATAAAAAAATAAGGAACTGATTACTTCACTTGCAAAATCTAATCTCCAAAAAATATTTTAGGAAATAAATGGGAATATCAAGTTTAGCCTGTCCTTTTCCTTGATGTTATTAGGGGGCAGATTTACTAAGGGTCACATTCCGAATTTTTTTTTTTTTTTTTTTTTAATCGAAATTCGATCATCGATTTTTTAAGGGTATCGAATAGATCCATGTTTGACCAAATAAAAATCATTCGAACGCATCGTTCGATTCAAACGATTTTGGCAAAAATCCTTCGAATTTCAAAAAATATAAAAAACACTCCTTAAAGGTTCCAGGAGGTCCCCCATAGGCTAAAATAGCAATTCAGTAGGTTTAAGGTGGCAAAGTGTTGAATTTAAATTTTCTAAAGAGACAGTACTTTGAAATTCAAGTATTTGAATTTTAAAAAAAATTTCAATTCGAATGTTGGGCAATTCGATAATCAAAAATTACGTAAAAATTTTAATTTTTTTTTTAATTATAATTTTCCCTTCGACCCTTAGTAAACGGAGTCAGGGTTAAAGGACCCACTCTATAGTTGTACAGTTTGCTTAGTGGAAATGAGTTGTCATTGGCAGTAGCGGACACAGGAAATGTTTATTAAATGTTTAAGAAAAGAGGTTAACAGGATACCTGATAAATACAACCCTGAGTACTAAAAAAAATTACTTATGGGATCATATTCAAGATTATGTTCTGGATAATGGCATTATAATTAGCAATCAGTACCTGAATAGAAAACTGAGCAAAGAGGATGTTTATGATAGCTTATGATGTTTATGACAATGCATTCTCTGCAATGTAGTCAGGGCTGGATTGCTAAACTGGGCACCCCTAGACCAGTTGCAACCACGACATCCACTCACCCACCTGGCAACCCAGGAATCCAACAACCCCGCGCTCCCGGTCTCCTGGGAGTACATGCACACTCACCTGGCAGCACAACACCAGCTATAACTGATGACAACTCAAAGTAAGTACAGTTTTTAAAGATATTCATGGCTCGTGTATTTTAAAAACACACTGAAAAATAAGGCAAGGCATAATTTGGATTAAAAATCTTGATAAATACAGTATAAGGTTACTTTATTCATGTATATACACAGGGCTATTGATTCAAGGGGTGAAAGCATACTGTAAGTATGACCCCTTACTAACGACGTGGACCCCCACCCCCGTCCGGTGCTGAAAAAGTGAGCAATCTGGGGAAGAAGGGGGCGGCAAATTGAAGGCCGAAATGGGCTGGATCACCCCTGCATGTTTTGAAAATTATCATCACTTAGACGGTGTAACTAACACCTGTTCTTCAGCATTCACCTATCCCCCCACTGTACACTCTTGGCAACAGCAAGGCCAAACAACGATAAGAACCTTATTAGGAAAAGATTTTTACAGCCTTCCCCAAGCCACATTTATTTCTAAATTCCCATTTCTCTCACAAAATCCATATCTCACCCATTAAATTCACCATTTCACATCGGATACATTAAAATATCTATCAGAGGCGGATGAAACAAACCCCCTCACCTGTGAAAAGACCCCACAGTAAAATCAACCTCTCAACTGTATAAAATACTCTGGACCTCTATGTTTAATGAAGATGAAGAAAAAATGGACAAGCATTTCTCGGGAAACAGCAACCCATGACCAACTTAAACTTCATAATCACTCTACTAACATTAAGCAAATACCAAGAAATGGAACTTCAGATCTTACATTACTTATATTTAACCCCCACTTAAACAGCATAAAATCTCCCCAATAACAACTGTTTATTTTGCCAAGCCCCAGATGCAGATCTGAAGCACTGTTTCTGTCCTAAAATACAAACCATTTGGTCATAGGTTGGTGCTTACTAGACTCACCTAACAAGCAAACCACTACATCTATCTCTTGAATGTGCACTTTTAATCAAATTAACTCAACCTACCCACTTACATAATCAGAAAGAGCCTTCGTGGAACATCTAGCTGTAGCTGCCCGTAAAACATATACACCTGACTTGCCATCCTTGGACCTGGTCAAAGAAAAACAACATTATATTTTATACATGGACTGGATAGAGACAATGGTACATAAGGAACAAAACATTGTAAAATTCTATTCACATTGGTCAAACTATATTTCCTCTTTGGCTAGACACACACAATACCTAACGATAGACTTCCTACATATTACTACCTGGCATGATACTGAACCATTGCGGAATAATTCACTCGTCACGGAAAAGACAAAACTCTTTCAAGAGAAGAGACCCCATCTCATTACTGAGACCTCATCTCATGTACTGAGAGTGACCAATTAAACTGACTATTATGAACATTCTGTAGGGTCTCCTGGTTTTTGATAATTTTATTTATTTTGAAGCTTTTACTCTCAAAAATATGATAAGGAAACTGTAAAACAAAAAACCGTGACAGCTTTGTATCTTTTGAATGTTTAATAAAAACATTTTACAAAAAAAAAAAAACTGATCAGAGTGTAGGACAGATCTGCCAATGAAATATCTCTAAGTGCTGTCCCCGATGCTGAAATTTGCATAATTATGAAGGGGCCACTGCTGTAGTAGGTGAGAAAACTTGGCCAAAAGCTTGGCCCCCAAAACTCCTCAGTAATTGATCCCCAATATGTTCAAGTTAATGAATATGTATAGGGAAAGTATCTCTAGCATGGTCAGAGTAAAGGGCAGTAATTAGCCTAATCTGTCTAAATTGCTGTCAGTTTGTTTTCTGCTTCTATATCCCAATAAGTCACAGCTGTCTCGTTGTCCAGATTTAAGGCCATTTTTGTCCTCAGATTATCCAGAGTGATACATTAAACCCATATGTTCTCAATGTTTGTGTGCCTCTGTGTCCACAAAGCAATAGCAACTATTGAGGCAAGAGATTAATGGAAATTACGTTTGGAGAAAAGGGGAATATTTAATCAGAATTCTGCAACGATTCTATGGGCTTTTTATACATCACGCTTTGTATTCTGTAAGCTCCCCATGTGCTGCCTTTCCAGTGGCTTTTCTCTGTTCCCCTTTGTCTTCTATGACTATTCTATGATATGCCCCTTAATCCTTGTCCTTTATACCAGACAATTAAGTCCAATTTGATCGAGGGGCTGTTGGCTTTTTTGTTCCATTGCTCACTATTCTTCTGTTCTCTGGGCCTTCCAGATGTTGCTTTTCTGGGTCTGTCTGAGCGCCTGAGGTCATGAGGGTGAAAGTAAGAATTAAATTCTGCAGCACGTGTGTGATGGCTCCCTGAAGCGTGCTGGTCCAAGAAGCATAATAGCAGAGGTCTGAAAAAATAGGACCAACGCGTATCTATCAAACAGAATTGATGGCTTGAAAAATGATCAGATGCTCAAGGCTTGTAATGTTCACTTATTAACCTCTAGCAACCACCTGGACCTGAGCTGCATTGGAGTGAATGTGCTTAAAGTGTTGTGCTTATCAGGAAAAGATGAAGTTAAATCAGCTCCAAACAGTAAGCTGGATCATTTTTATTCCATTAGAATTTTTACAGGGACACATTCGTGTTTTGATGCAAACCTGGAGTATGGAGAGAAAACACACACAACTGCTTTCCCTGACAATTGGCTATAGAACAAGGTCACTGACATCACTGCTCAGCTATGCTGTATGGTAAGCAGAAGCATTATCATATCCCACTAACTCCAACCAACAGGATAATTCACTCAATAACAAAAAGCAGCTACAATACACGAATGACTAAACTAAAACACATACAGGGACTTGAGGAACTAGTAGCCCACCAACTACTTCATCTGCTTTGCCCACTCCATTCCTGAAAAGGAAAAAAATCATATTAGAAACTCTGCAGCTTCTTGACTTTAATGATAGAATGATGTTGCTCACATGGTTGCATGCAGAGGTTGTAGATACTGTTCAAGTGAGCATTAAATAAACATGCACATAGTATGCCTAATCAAGGCATGATCTTTTTTTTTTTTTTCTCAAAACAAATGTGTGTGCTTTCCAAAACCTTCCATGGGGTACCAGAGACACATTAAGGTGAAGGTATTTATCAAATTGCCATTTATCTAAAATACAGAGTTTTGCTCCGAATTCAAGGCCGCGGGCAGATATTCTACATCAAAACTACACCTTTTGTGGGTTATTCTGCAAATTAGTAGCACATTGCTGGTAACATTTTTGGGGTGAGAAGAATACACTGACCCCCCCACAAATAAAGTAACACAGAGCATTAAAAGTAGCAGTCTCTCATAGAAGTAAATGGCACAATGACCATTAAATTGCTCAGTTCCCAAAGTATAGGGGCACAAAATTGAAAGCAACTGCCAAATATACAAATTATTTCCTCTGAATAATTTCTTTGCTCTCTTTTTCCTGCAACTTCCATACTAGTAGGAGTCCCAGAATGGGTCAACCCAATGCATGTATGTCTCACTCAGCCTTAAAATGCAGAAAAATACTACCTCCAAAACAACCCAGTTCATCCTGTACTTTTGCTGACAAAATTGGGAGGAGAGCAGCCATATGTAGTCACATATTAGGTATATTTAGGAGCAGAGGACCCATAATGAGAATAAACATAAGAGGGCTTGCTCACCTTTAAATTCCCTTTATAGTATAATTAAGAGAGTGATATCCTGAGTCAATTGGCAATTGTTTTTCATTTTTTTATTTTATTAATTTTTGGTTTTTGACTTATTTAGCTTTATATTCAGCAGCTCTCCAGTTTGCCATCTCAGCAATCTGGTTGCTAGGGTCCAAATTACCCTAGCAACCATTCATTGACTTGAATAAGAGACTGGAATATGTATAGGAGAGGCCTGAATAGAAAGAGGAGTAATAAAAGGTAGCAATAACAATAAATGTGTTACAGAGCATTTGGTTTTAGATGGGTCATTGACCTACATTTAAAAGGTCAGAAGAAGAAGGCAAATGAATCAAAAACTATTAAAAATAAATAATAAAGACCAGTTGAATTGAAAAGTTGCTTAGAATTGGCCATTCTATAACATACTAAAAGTTAACTTAAAGGTGAACCACCCCTTTAAAGGGATTCTGCCATGTTTTATATGGTGTAGTTTTTATTTCTAAATTACGCTGCTTACACTGCAAATAGTTCAGTCTACCATGTAAAATGTAATTCCTAAACTAACAAGTGGAGGCAGTCATCTCAGGTTATCTTTTCTGGTCATGTGCTTTCAGAAAAAGCCAGTGCCGCACTATGGGATGGTTTTCTGACAGGCTGTTGTTTCTCCTACTCACTGTAACTGAAGGAGTCTCAGTGGGACACGGAATTTTACTATTAAGTGCTGTTCTTATAGCTACCAGGGAGCTGTTATGAGGTTACCTTCCCATTGTTCTGTTAGGCTGCTGATGGAAAAGAGAGGGGTGATATCACTTCAACTTGCAGTACAGCAAAAAAAAGTTACTTAAGTTTATCAGAGTACAAGTCACATGACTGGGGGCACCTGAGAAACTGACAGTGGGGGTCATTTATGAACACTGGGCAAATTTGCCCATGGGCAGTAGCAACCAAATCAAATTGCTGCTTTCATTGTTCTACTTGCGGCTGGCTTTAAAAAGCTAATCACTGATTGGTTGCTATAGGAAACTACCCGTGGGCAAATTTGCCCAATATTGATAAATGAGCCCCAATATGTCTATCCCATATCAGATTTCAAAATTAAATATAAAAAAATCAGTTTGCTCTTTTGGAAAACAGATTTAAGTGCAGAAATCCTGCTGGGGCAGCACTATTATATAATGTGTTTTTGAAGAAATTTTTTTTTTCCCATGACTGTATCCCTTTAAAAGCTGTTTGAATTCCCTTCTTAATACCTGCTAGAGCATGTCTTAATGAAAAGGTAATAATGGTAACATTACTCTAGAAAATGAGACATACCCAGTACAAACTGTAGGTTACTAAGGCCTCTAATACTATCTCCAACTGTCTGAAACAAAATCCAAGCAAGGATGGAGTTTTCTCTATAATTCAAGAATTATTAAGTGTAAAAACCACAAAAAACCCTAATAAAAAACTTTGTAAATGTTATCAAGACCCTATAAATGTCAATGGGGGCTGCACTGATCCTATTGGATGATTTTTAATTAATTTGGACTTTTAGAGGTTTTCCCAATTTTTTTGTGTATTTTTTCAGCTCATGTAGCTCTTTTCATTCGTGTTTTTTAAATTTGGATCTTTGAATAAATATCATGGCATTCACACGTCGCTTCGTTTTCCGAAATCTCCCAAAGTTGCCTCATGAGGAAACGCAAAATGAAGCACCGCGTGTGAATTGACAAAGGCGATTTTCATTTTAGCCGGCGGAAGACAGGGGGAAGCGGTTCGAGGAGATCAGTCGCCCAAAAGAAGAGGCGATTTGTCACTGGGGCAACTAATCTCCCCGAATCTCCTCGTGTGGACTGACCCTTAAGTTGAATCAGCCATATAGTACACCTAAGAAAGTATAGTGGAAAGCAAAGATATAAATGTTACCAGCAATCATTTCTTCTCTACTTTCCCTTCCTGGTACACATTTCTCTTATTCTTAGACACATTTCTAAATATGTTTTTAAGTGCATTTTGATAAACGTACACCAGTTTGTGCGAGGTTCCCATGTTTAAATTCTGTTTACACGGTTTAAAAGCTTTATTATTTTGCTGACAACTCTTGATTATAAATACCCATTACATTTCGAATATTTCATACATTGAATAGTAAACCTCATTTATAAACACATCAACTATTTTTTTTTTTCCTCTATAAAGGACATAACAACAGAACAGTGACTTGGAAATTGAGCGATAATTTACAGTCTGATAGAAAAGTGTTCAATTTAGAGGAGCCTTTCATGAATAGCAGAGCTACTGAAAAGGCTATATGTATGCTAGACTAAAATGCCACCAATGTCCTACCCTTAATTTACTAGTGAACGGCAAACAAGGATTTCATTCAGCTTTTCTGGGGATGATAGAAATTGGCATATTTAAAGGGAAGCTGTTCATGGCAAAAATCGGTTGGTAGACAGGGCTTTTCCAAAAATTCTTTTTTTTTTTCTGCAGTTTGACATGATGAACAAAGTTCAAATAGTATCTTTGTGGAATTTGGTTCCTCTTTGGAGACATGATACTTCCTAACATCAAAATGGCAGTCAGCTTCAGGGAATGTGTGTCTGATGTATAAATACATGCTCCAGATGTAAATCCGATATTGGTTTTACCTTAGAACAAATCACATAGCATGTACATACTTCATAGTGAAGCAGTTATATACTTCTATTCCACTATTTTAAACATGAGGATATTGCAAAGAAAGATTTACTTCTACAGTTATTAATAGCAGCAACTGGAGAACTACCAACCCACCCAGGACTGAGAGCTGGTTTAAAGTGATAAATAAACTTTGCCTTGTGGAAAAAGGAACAGCTTCCATATTTAGATTACTATGAATATTTAGCAACCTGGCTCACATAGAAAGAATATATAAGAAGTAGAAATACAATGTGATACATAGAGCTTCACCCCATAAGCTTATCGTTGGTATTGTGACATTCAGGTAGCTAAAACCGTCGGCCATACAGTAAGTACAGACATGGACTCTGACACCACCTTTCAGCATACTAGCTTCCCATAGGATTAACAGCCAGTTCAACACATTGGTGTACACATTAAAACAACTTCCCAGCACTAACAGCTTTCACCATACACAAGTCCCAGAATCCTTTCTTGGACTCACACTTGAAACTCTCTTGGGAGGGGTTTCTCTCTCCGGTCATTTGGAGCTCTAAAAACTTCAGGTAAGCGAGGAGTCATTCTCAATCTTCTTCCTAGCTACACACACAATCCCACCTCCCTCCTGCACTTAGAGGTATCCACAACCCCTCACCTTCCTTCAGCTCCAGAAGGTCTCCCTCTTCCTAGCTACACACAAAATCACACCTCCCTCCTGCACTTAGAGGTGTCCACAACCCCTCACCTTCCTTCAGCTCCAGGAGGTCTCCAGGGGGAAGAAGTGGGGTGTAGTCCTCCACCTCTTTTTAACTGCAGCTCACCTGTATCTTACTTATCTAACTACCACTAGCTGGACAGCTGAAACCCCTTAATGAAGCAAGGAATTGAAGGCCCACCCTGCAGTCATCCTCCTTTTTCTTGAGCTGACACAGAAATACAGGCACTATTGCTGCAACACTAGACACATTTCCCTAGAGTTCTCTATTCACTGGTATAACACTGGTGAAATATACACACAATCATAATCTTTTCATAGACACCACTTACAATATATAATGCTTGATCTATAGTATGCTCTACAATCTTTTAATTGCTCAGCTTATATATAGTAAACATAATCCAACCATAAGTTGTTTTACTAAACACTTTTTATGTAAATGTATAACAGAACATCTATAAGCCTCAACAAATATGACTTACCTTTGGTGTACACTGGCTGGCATACAAAAATGATCACTGTAACTGATATAATTTACATTTTTTATGCAGATATTTTCTAAATAAACATGGAAAATATAAAAAAAGAAATCAGTAACAGCCTCACTGTAAATAAAAAATAAAAATTTTCATGCAAAAGTCAGATTTTATGTCCTGCAATAGTCACATTCCAGTCCACATCTGGTTTATTAATATCTCCCTCAACTTCCACCTCACCCATCATTTACATTGCAGCAATTTACTATCTATTTTTCATTGTGCTCTAGGGGCCTATAGATTATTGTTATGAACAATGCATATTCATCCCTGATTAATTGAGTAAGACAACTTGGATATAACTTTGTGGTCATTCCAGGAACTCCATGCACTGCAATGCACTGAAAAACTTGCATCTCATTTACGTTATATTCACCTTTATTTAATAAATTAACGTTTAAAATAAAGACTGATTTTTGGAAAGTTCTATGGAACAATTTTGGGAAAATTACTATGAATTTTGGAAAAGTGCATAGTCAATTAAATTAAATTAAATTAGTCATAGTGCAAGTAAAATAAAAAAAAGTACTCATCGTTGATAATGATGTTCTAAAGAATGAATAAGACTAACAAAGTATAACAGTCTACTTTAACTATACATTGTTCCCTTAATGTGTATAAAATTCACAATGGCTCCATAGCCAGGAAAATAGAGATATTTGGGACCAGATAGCCATCAATTGAGTTTTCCTGTACATTACTAGGTTGTGCACCTTGAGCTGATAGTATGACAATGAATAGTTGAACTTCACAACAGTAAGTTATTATTATTATTATTATTGCGTAGCGCTTTAAAGTAAATGTGTTTATACAACTAAATCACATGAATTACATATGGAGTTACATTCAATCACAATCAATGCCAATAAAAAGGTGAGGAAGGCCCTATACAGAAAGAGCTTACAATCTAAAGGTAAGGGATTTATACATAAGATGTGGGAATGGGCAAGATCAAATTAAGTGGGTGAGAAATGTGGTACTGTATGTAGTGTTGCATTTGGTAGTTAAGAGTGAGGGTAGGCTTCTCGAAAGAAGAACGATTTCTTGAAAGCAGAAAGGTTGGGAGAAAGTCGGACAGACCGTGGGAGAGAATTCCAGAGGAGAGGTGCATTATTGCAGTATGATGTTTGATAAAGCCTAGTTTCCCTCACAAGTGGACGCTTTGTCCTGGTGAGTACTGCTATGGAGTACGTCCAGAGAAAATTGTATTGTACTTCCCATGATTTTCTTTTCCTGGCCTTTCCATATGTTCCTATTCCTTCTACAATGGTTGTCTTAAAGCTTATAACAAAGACACCATATAGGGGGTGGGGTGGCTCTTACAGGAGAAGGAAAGGCTAAAATTAAGTAAGCTGTATCAGAAAGGTCTGTATAAATATACCAGTTAACCCTCAAATTAACACTGATCAGAGTCCTCTGTCAAAATAAACACAGCGTTTCATTCCTTCTACACATGGGCTTCTGTATCAGACTTCCTGTTTTCAGCATAAACCTCCAGGGCTAGGGCTTGAGCATGCTCAGTCTACTTCCCCAACACCCTCCCCTGTCCCCTCCTCCTCCCCTCCAGGCCCGGACTGGCAATCTGTGGGTTCTTGCAAATGCTAGAGGGGTTGCCATATGATGCCACAGAAAGTCACTATTTAGTGGGCTGTTTGAACCTCTATGTACTTGAAATGGCAGTTCTTATTTTGACTCCCAGTCCAGACCTTCTCCCCTCCCTGCTGTAATCTGAACCCAGAGCTATGAGTAAGCAGATAGAAACTAAGGCAGGAATTAATGTCACACCAAGCTCATATGGCAGCTGCTATCCTAAATAAACAGAAAGAGTCTCTAGAGCTGTTAACTGCTTAGTAGTGTGAAAAACGAAATAAAAAGAAGATGGGAGAAGACAAAGAAGATAGTGAAGAGTAACTTCTGATCTGGAGCACCGGCACATTTATCAGGTAGGCATTGTACATAAAATTTTACCCCCCCTAAGTGATTTAAATTTTAGAGAATTCAAAGAGAAACCACTGTACAGAGCTAAATACATAGTTAAGAAGTATTATACATCCTATTACCTGAACAAATAAAATCCAGGTAATAGGTAAGGAAGATTGCAATTAGATCAGCTACATGTCTTATTTCACGTGAAAGAAAAGTGTTGAGCACAGGAATATATGTGAAAGGGCAATGTCGGATATAAAATTGTACTCAGTACATGGGACTGTCCATGCTGACATCATTTTATATGTGCTTGTATTTTTCTGAACAGGCAAAAAGCCAACTTAAGGTGTTGTTCCTGCTTATGTCAAAGCTGGAGAACTCCATTGTCAGCTATTTTCATGGCAGCTTAGACTAAGACTGCGAGGCTAGTCAGTAACACCTTCAGAAAAGACAGTAAGAATGAAACAAGAAGAAACTAATGAAGCAATCATTGCTTTCTATGTAAATTAGGCAAATGCTAATTTAATGTAAGAAATTAAGGTATTGTTATAGTATTTTTGTCATCAAATACCTATGGTTTGTTTTGGCACTATTTCAGACTTTTCAATCAAACCCCTGACATACTCAGGGTGATGGTGTGCACTATCCAGTTTGGTGCAAAATAATGTAGAATGGGTGCTGGTAGTTTTTTACAGTTAATTATGCTATATTTAGTAGCTTGAATAAATACAGGTGCTATAGTGAAATCTATATGTGCGTCACACAGTGATCAGATACTCACTATAAGGATTGTTACTGAATTTAGTATGCAAAGTGCAATATTTTTTCCTCAACAATGCAGTACTCTTCCTAGAGCAGTGGTTCTCAATCTGGGGGTCAAACAACCCTTTCACAGGGGTCACTTCAGGGGTTCCAGGAGCAGGTTCATCTCTCTCCCCACTAGCCCTGGGCCAAGGTTGTAGCTCTCCAGGTGTTGGTGCTGGGAGTTGTAGTTCAGTAACCTGTGTAGGGAAGCCAGTTGCACTACAACTTTCTATATCCCTTTAGTAGGGACTGCCATACAGCTCTCCCTGCCCATTTAAAGCAGGCAGTTATATTTGTAAAATGAACATGGTAATTGGGGGTGTGGCCAAAATATTTTGCCGTACTATGCACAGAAAACAAACCTTTATGCAGCCTCGTTGTCTCCTGTACTTTCCTAACATTCTGATCTGGGCTGGCAATGAAAATATTTTAATATTTTATGGTTGGGGTTCACCACAGCATGAGGAACTGTATTAAAGGCTCACTGCATTAGGAAGGTTGAGAACCACTGTCCTAGAGCTTCAGTGTAATTGTGGCTGTGCATTCAGTTGCACCATCTCCAACTGATCACAAAGCTTTAAGGGGTAAGATTGGAGATAAATATCTTGAGAGATTTCTGGAGATGTTGCCCATAGCAACCAATCAGCAATCAGATTTAAACAGCCACTTATAAGTTAGCAAAGATCTGATTGGTTGCTATGGGCAACATATACTGTTGTTTCACTGCCTGTTGATCGCAAACGTTATACTCCATTTGCCACAGACCCTTTAGTGGGTTCATTTTTTTAACCTGGAAAACTATTATTAGTACCACTTGCCTTTACTGTATAATTTGGCTGGCCACTAGTCAATATGCTATGTGTATAACTCAGCATTGGTAATTCATTTGTTCTGTTTTACTCTGGGCTTCCAATACTATTTCCTGACTGGCAAGCCAAACAGATACTTAGGGGCAGACTTACTAAATTCGTGTGAAGGATTTGAATATTCGCGAGAATAGTCACAAATGGCCCGCAAATAGTCTCAATTCGATCGTGCGACTATTCGAATATGCAAATTAAGTATTTTCGACCTATGGGAAGCCCCCATAGGCTTTTGCCGAATTTAAATTGTACGATCGAACACTTCTTCGATTAGATTTTGGCGAATATTTATTTGCCAAATATTCGCCAGTTGAATCCGAGGGCTAATAGCCCTCGACAATTCGACCCATAGTAAATCTGCCCCTAAGTGATATGCTTCAATTAAGAGGAGACAATCACTGTTTAAACATTAGAAGCTAAAATGTTCTCAGGACAAATGAACTTGATGACTTGAATGACTTGATTAACTTGAATGGTCACCCATTTCCATTAGAAGAAAGGAGGTTCCACCTAAATATTTGGAAGGGGTTTTTTACAGTGAGAGCAGTGAAGATGTGGAATTCTCTCCCTGAAACTGTTGTACAGGCTGATACATTAGATAGCTTTAAGAAGGGGTTGGATGGCTTTTTAGCAAGTGAGGGAATACAGGGTTATGGAAGATAGCTCATTGTACAAGTTGATCCAGGGACTAGTCCGTTTGCCTTTTTGGAGTCAGGAATTTTTTTCCCCTCTGAGGCAAATTGGAGAGGCTTCAGATGGGCTTTTTTGCCTTCCTCTGGATCAACTAGCAGTTAGACAGTTTATAAAAAATAAGCTAAAAGGTTGAACTTGATGGACGTGTGTCTTTTTACAGCCTAACTTACTATGTTACTATGTTACTTCTTTTATATAGGGTACAACCACTAATGCACTTTACACCTGCCTGTGTCAGAGACCCAAACAACCAGAACGCAAATTAATTATAGGGCTTAAAATGTATTGTTATTCCTATGTTTGAATAACTGTGTTTTAGTCTAGCTTACTGCTGCTGGTTATCCAGTTAATAAAACTACCATGTTACTAGTGACAGTAGTAACCTTGCAACTATATAGTACAGCTCAAAAAAGGTTGTAGTAAATCAAACAGGAACAGTATAAAACCAAAAACACACAACCCTATTTAAACAATGAACCTGGGTGCTACCAACATGGCTTTATAATTGTTACCTGGGGCCCCTGAATGATGCATTTGACTGATAAAACTTTATTTGCCCTCTGCTGATTGGTCAAAACAGAAAATTGGGTTGACCAATGATACCCATTAACACATGGTTGGAGCATCCATGCCCCTACATGATACCAGACCATGACCCATGAGCAAGATGACACTGAATGTATTAGACCATTGCAACACCTAAAGGGACCAAAATAAGAGGACAGTAATCATTTATTTCCTTCTTACAGATCCACCACCCTATTATAGTAAGTGGTGAATGGGAATCACCATTAGAATGCAAGTCAAGAGTTTAACCACATATACCCACACATGATGCTTTGGGAAGCAGTTTGTCAACTCTACTTGTTACCAACGTATGATTTGCTTCTAAGGTGGCAGAAGAGAGAATCACCCTACAGAACTTTAAGTCACATCTTGCCAGCGGAGGAGAAGAACTATTATCTATTGAGGAATTATTTATGGTAATAAAGACACTCCTGAAAAACCCAAAATGGATTGCTGTGGATTGAGGGCTATGAAAATGAACCCCAGTTTGAATGATTACCCCTTACCCATTGGTCAGCCAGGTTTTGCGCAGACATTTATGGTGCAATCTAAGGTCTTATGATGGACAGGAGACATACACAACCAAACTGACTGCTGGCCATTCCATTCAGATCTCAAGGCAAATTACCAGAATGATCCCCATGGACATATTTTTAATTTTTTACCATTAATTCCATTTTCATTAAAATGAATAATAAATAACTAAAATCAAATTCAAGAAATGAAATCAATTCACTAAACCAATCAAAAAGAAATAGCACTGGTTGGTCGTCTCACGGGGTTTTTTTCCAAGGGATAACATTCAGGTAAGTAGTACAAGGCAGCCAATACATCCCGCTTTCTCTGTGTAAACAGAACTTTGAGGGAGGGGTGCCAGCTCGTTGCTTGCCTCAGACAGAAAGATGACTGTAACGCCAGTGTTTGCTTAGTATACAAACTTGTGTGAATGAAATGAACAAAGGCCAGTTATTGTTTATATTGAGAAATATCAGTAATTAATCAAATCTGTCTTGAACCTGTTTGCTACGAGTTCACATTACAGGTTTAACCCACAGCACAGCACTGATTACAAAAGCTTTCAGAAATATGTTGTGTAACATCTCAGGTATTCGGAACTGACCCTGGTTTGACTGTTTCTAAAGGATGAGTTGCCATAGGAATACACACTAAAAGCAACATATTTCATCCCAGGTTCTTTATGCTAAGCTTGCCTCCTCTGAGAAAACACCATTACTTTAGTCAGACAGTCCCAACAAGCAGATATTTCTCCAGCTAAGGTTCCTTGGTCAGGCTGAAAGAGCTCCGTGATTACTGCATGAAAGGATTGTGTGATGTTTAGCTAAATGAAACTATGCGCGTGTTAATTCTATAAGAAACTCTAATGATCTATCATTTTTATCACTGTATTTGTTTAGGGATGGGCAGAGAGTAGAGGTTGCCAAAAATCTTTACCGGCTGGTAAACGTTTCTCCCCAGTCAATTTTCTTCTGATCGTGCCAAGGTGGGTTACATTATTACCCGTTTGTCCGGAAAAGCTCTTGAGTGGGCATCACCCCTGCGGGAGAAGAAGGATCCCTTAGATACAGGTATGGGACCTGTTATCCAGAATGCTTGGGACCTGGGGTTTTCTGGATAATGAATCTTTCTATAGTTTGTATCTTCATACCTTAAAGCAGGAATGCCCATACTTTACTAATGTGGGGTCTACTTTTATTGATGTTGTCCCATTATGATCTACTTCCATAGAAGCATTGTTAGCATTCTGTTCCATGGAAAATATTACTTCATTATTGGGAAAATGTATATTGCTATATTTATCAAACAACTATTTGTTAACATACATATACACATAAATATCTGAATGAAAAGCATGAAACAGGAGGGTGATTTAATCAAGCTGTTTGTTGACAGTGTCTTGAGATCTACTGATGACAGTTAAGGCTAGGGACAGACAGGGAGATTCGGGGAGATTCTGTCGCCTGGCGTTTAATAATAATAATCAAACAGTACCTTGTAATTGATCCCAACTAAAATGTAATTAATCCTTATTGGAAGCAAAACCAGCCTATTGGGCTTATTTAATGTTTATATGATTTTCTAGTAGACTTAGGGGCAGATTTACTAAATTCACATGAAGAATTCGAAGTTCGAATAATATTTTTCGAATATTCGATGGTCGAATAACTTCCCCTTTAAATTTTTATTCGAGCACCTACTTCGCCAGATCAAAGCTAACAAATTGGGTATCATTATCTTTGATCGAATATAAAAAATTCGATTGATTGCTTAAAATCGTTTGAATATTCTATTCGAATTTGATCGATCGAATTTTATATATTCGAATTTTGATTTTTTTTTCGAACATTAGTAATTCTGCCCCTTAATGTATGAAGATCCAAATTATGGCAAAATCTATTATCCGGCAAACCCCAGGTCCCGAGCATTCTGGATAATAGGCCCCATACCTGTATTAGTTTTGTTTTACCCCACAGGCTCCCTGTGTTGCTGGTGACCCAGGATAAACACCTTCTCTGCCCTGCCTCATGTTATATTTAACAGGGTTTTAACAGGGAAGTGGAAGTAATCCTATAAAGTAAGTGGAATGGAGTAATAAATATGATTTACAATTGAGATTTCATTTTCGATCAAAAAAGCCTTTTAAAAATACTTAGATGGTTGAATTTCGAAGTTCACTGCCCCTTAATGTTTTTTATCCCTCTGCAAGTAACTCCTATACCAATAATAGCCGAAACAGGATTTGGTAGCCACTAAACAATCAGCCAGCAATATGGAATGCACAGTTGCCAAACACCATGACTGAGGTGGCTGCAGCAGGCAAAAATAGAATTGCCCCAGTAAACCACTTCATTTCTCAAACTCCGTAAGTATAATAAAATAAAATATAGCAAATACAGTACCCATTAAGCTTTTTGTGCTTCTTCAAATCATCAGGGAAGGGTGAAAGGAAATGAACCATTGGTATAGTTATAATATGCATAGGGGTCCATTTCTTATTTACACAAGGAATATCTTTGGTTCAGTTTACAACATCCAGCTGCAATAGGAACACCCCGTTTTAATAGAAGCCATACTGCATGCATTTATCCCCCGCTTCTTCACAGAATACAAATCACAGTTGTAGCATAAAACTGTAAGCTGTTAGTGATGTCAGAATATAGCTATGTCCTCTGTTACAGCATGTTTCTGTTATGTTATACTCATATTTCAGCCGAAAACTGGGGAAATGTACAGAGAATCCAATGCAGAACTGGTGAAGTCTACAGAGACAGAATACCATAAAGCATAAACACAAGCAAAATGACATCCACTTTCGTATTTGATCCTAATTGCTAAATAATTTGTAAGAGAAACACAATAAAATGATAGTATTAGTAAACACGAAGTTTATAATCAAAATGCCTCATCTTCAGGGGTAAACATTCAAAGAAAATGCAAACAGAGGGCATCATAAGTCACAGAGGGTTTCCATCGCCATGAAACCTGAAAAGGCACAAGTCTCAATGGATCGTGTGATACAAATACATCGTCAAGCCCCTTTTGTAGGGATATTTTTAACAGGTTACATTTGGTGTATAATGAATTCTATTATATCAGTCACTTGACTTTCCTGATGCTCATGGCAAGTTACTGATTTTCTTAGAGATTAATGAATCCATCCTTCCATACTTTTATTAGACCCCATGGGATGATGATGATTTTTCCACACCAATAAGGTCATGAGAAGAGTTCAAAGGTTTCAAAATACACTATAAACTAATCAGATTTAGCTCTTGTATTGCTGTAAAAATGTTTTTCTTTTTGGAAAAGCCATCAAGGTTTTACAGTAAAAGATTACAGGAGGGTAATTCTTATCGTCTAGTCTAGAAGACACTGGTAAGGCCCATATAGCAAATGCAGTACAGGTTTGATCATGGCTATGTCCTTCTATAGTCTTTCATTTTAGGCTTCCAATCGTGGGAAGGCTGATGATCCAGTTCGTAGACGGCAAAATCAGTGATGGATGAATCTGTGGCGTTTTGCCGTTTTTTTTTCTCGAATTTAACGTTGAAAAATTTGCGAATTGGCACAGGCGTGTCGTTTTGGACGCGGGTGTCTGTTTTTGCATGCCGGTGCGTCCAAAAAAGACGGATGCCAGCGAATATTCGTACCATACATCAGCGAATTTTGACTCACAAAATTTTAGTTTTTTTCGGAAGAAAATTATTTGATTCAAATTCGATTCTAGTTTTCAGGTTGGGACTATTTGATCAGATTTGAGATGTTCAAATGTCTTCATAAATAATTATCCATTCCAATTGCGAATAAAATCGAATTTATTCGAGTTGACAAAAATTCACAGTACTATTTTTTTTAAATTTCAATAGGGACCCAGTTCTGCTCTGTAGGTACAGTCAACTAAGACATATAAAGCCATTATTTCTATTGTTGGCCCTGCTGCTTTGCTTTATAATCTTCTCACAAGAAGCTCATGGGGGGAGGGGCTTGATCAGTTGGGTGTGATGTCATTCTCATTGGAGGTGTGACCAGTCAAAAATATTTTTTAGACCTTTCCCGTAGGTATAGCTTCAGAAAGGGACACCACCCTAAATGATACATGGGGGCAAATTTACTATTATTCCCTAATTCGATCGTACGAATAGTATTCAAGCAGGTGATAGAAAAAAGCCTATGCGAGGCTTCCCATAGGCTTCTATTGCAATTCGGTAGGTTCAATCTGGCGAAGTAGGCAGTCGAATAAAATTTTAAAGTTATAGTGCTTTGATCATGGAATGGTCAAATTATCGAATATCCAATCATTTGATCTATTCGATATGGTTGAATTTTGGGTATTCGATGATCAAACTGGCCAAATTTGCATATTCGAATATCCAATAAAATCGTACGATCGGAATTCATTCGAACTTTGATCTATTCACGTGAATTTCGTAAATTTGCCGCTTAGTCTTTAAAAGAAAAAGAAAGACATCTATATGTAATGGCAGCAGGAAAATTTGAGGTGATGGTGGCCCTTTATAAACAAACTAAATGTATACATGAAACCACATGACAGCAATATAAAACTGCATCCATTGTTGAAAAATACTATATGATCTGTATGTAAAAAGGTTTAAATAATATTTCCTCATACTATATTATTGGGGAGATAATGGTGATATGTTATTAAAACAAGGGAAGGAAAATGGGGACTCCGACCGTTCTAAGGTGTCCAGTGAATGGCAAACAACTTTGATTCTAAAAAGAGATCTACTTTTGACAGCAGGATATTCACTCAGATATACAGTGTCTCTAAACTGTTAAACGTATTTCTTTCTGGGATGGGGCTGAAAGTTCCTTTTTAATATAACTGTTTCTCTAACAGGATGTCATAACAGATTAAAAAAGAGAACATCAGGTTTTAAGGTTCTTACAATTGATGCACTTGATAACATAGCTGCTTAGTGGCAAGATTATACTCAAGGCCACAGTTGATATTAGTCTGCTTTGCTGCTGTTGTCGTTGATGCCTGGTGTGCAAAACAGCTTATTCCCATAACAAAAAAAGGGACATTTTACACAATTACAATAACAATAAACTATACTGATCTTATTACACCTCAACATCTTTTGTATTATGTGCTAAACATCATATAATAAGGTAGAATGCACTGGTCATCTGTAATCATATTGGTAGTTAAGGGTTACTGCATCTTGGAAAATGTTATGGTGGCAACCAATTAGCTGTTACCATTTACTGGTCACAGCTGAAAGCAAATATTTTATAGGTCGCTATGGGTAACTAGTTGCAAACTTTGTGATTTTTTTTATTATATTACCCCATGTATGCAACAGGTAAAATAAGCTAGGCCATCACTATAATTTACCATTGTACAAATATAGCGAGGAGTCAATGTTAGTGTCCATGGCAAGTTTTAAATGATTCTTAGACCAATCACTACATTGCACTGCACTAAATCTCCTCCCTCTGGCCTTAAACAGATGAGTTTAAATGGAGAATGTGAGCTCTGTATAAACTAGTCCCCCTTTCCATTTCTTGTGTTTGTTTTGGCATATATATAAGCAGATGTCCATTTTGTAGGTGGTTTATCTGTTTGCTGGTAATCTGATATCTACCGTCTCCATCTCCCACATTATCTGGGAATACCAGGAACTGGAACTATCTTCAGTGTTTTTCCTGTTTACATCAAGAATTAATAAAAAAACAAAAAGAGCTATTTTAAAAAGCAAAAGGTATGTTCAGCAAAGGCCTAATTCATTGAACGTAATTTTGGGGTAATACATTTAGATGCTTAGATGAAATAATTGGAAGCCAGCAGAATTGATATATAGCTGGAGAACCATCAAGAAAAATGTTGTCCATAGCATGTTCAGGAATTAGTGATGTGCAGGTTGACCCAAAACCCACAGTGATCATGAGTTGAACAGATTTGAGTTGAAATTTGGCCAACAATTGAAGGTTAGGGGTGGGTGCAGGTCAGACTGGGGAAGTAAACTCCTCCTCTGCTCCCAAAGATTCATGTCTTGGATTCAGAGGTGCTCACAGAAGTAACATACAGAATAAGATGATGTGGGTACAGATCAGGTGCGGGTCCTACAATGGCAACATTTTGCAGGTTAGTTGCGATATGAGTTTTTCTGGATCTGCATTTCAGGAACACGTGCAACTGTCAATGAATCGTCATGACCGTCAACAAGACCCAACAGAAAGTAGTAAATGCTAAATGGTCCTCCTAGTAAACTTACAGGATCAACCTGAAGGAAAACTTTTTTTTAAACTTTAAGCTTGTTCTTTAAGGAGCACAATTAACAGGACCGCCCTTAAAGGACAACGAAAGGTAAGATAAGTCTTACAGAGCTGAGTTAATCCGGTGTTCCTGGTGTCTAGCTGTCCTTGCTGTTATGTGAATGCGAGTGCAGGACTCCAGTGACATAACATCTCTAGCTTCCTCCAGGGTACCCGAGGAAGCATTGAATCACAATGGACAAAATTATATTCTATTAAGCATGTTTCAGGAGCTCTGCTGTCCTCTCCTATGATGAGGGCGCTTGCAAGTTGCCAGGCATGGATTTGTGGAAAGGCCACCTAGGCCCGGGCCTAGGGTGGCAGGATCTTAGGAGCGGCATTTTGCCCAGCCACACCCACATTGGTTCAGAAACACTGGGGATACGCAGGAGATACAATAGTTTTTTAAATTTACCATGTGCTAATCCCCATTTCTCTGGTCCTGATGATAAAAATTTGCAAAAAAAGTAAGGGCAGAGTATGGGGTCAACGAATGGCAGTGGGCCTAGGGGCACCTGCTGTATAAATCCGGCCCTGCAAGTTGCAGGCATTTACCTCGACATCATCTATGATGCACACCTGTGGTCAAGGGGAGTGGATTTGTTGCGCATAGAACAACAGATGAAATGAGGAAAAGGTAGACTCTATTCCTTTATCAAGATGGCGTCCGTGTTCTGCAAACCGAGCAGTGAAAATGAAGCACAATATTCTACTTTATTATACCTATTGGTGAGCTGAAATTATAATTATAGAGATTCTATCTATCTGTGTGACAACTTTTGAGGGAGGTATTTGATACGTTTTGACTTTTCTTCTCCTTTGAACAGATAGAACAAAATTTGCACAACGATATTTTTAATTTGACTAGGCTTCCTCATCGGATGCATGAGTATTGGGAAGATGTGTGGTCCAAAGTAGGGATGCACCGAATCAACTATTTTGGATTCGGCCGAACCCCTTAATCCTTCTCGAAAGATTCGGCCGAATACCAAACCGAATCCTAATTTGCATATGCAAATTATGGGTAGGAAGGGGAAAACATTTTTTATTTCCTTGTTTTGTGCCAAAAAGTCACGTGATTTCGCTCCCTAGCCCTAATTTGCATATGTAAATTTGGATTTGGTTCGGCCAGGCAGAAGGTTTCAGCCGAATCCGAATCCTGCTGAAAAAGGCCAAATCCAGAACCGAAAGGGACTAGATGCAACGCACAAGAAATGGTAACCCACACTATATCGACGACTTGAATAAGCATGGATGAATACCAGTGTAAGATCATTCAACTGGATGGAGGAATCTAATGTTAGGCTGGTGGCCTAACCTGGAAACTTTAATAGCTTAGAGTACAAGAGTATTATTATAATTAGAGGAATCTCAAGGCAGACCATAGAGTCCCTGAAGAATTAAAGAATAGCGTTATGTATATTTAATGGTTATTATTTCAAAAGGGTAGGGGAATGTTATGATGGCTTTAAATACGGTACAGCTATAGGATCGGTTATCCTGAAAATTGTTAACCAGAAAGCTCAGAATTATGGGAAGGTCATCTCTCATAGAGTCCAAATTAATCAAATAATTCAAATATGTAAAAAGGATTTCCTTTTTCTAATAATGAAGCAGTACCTTTAACTTGATCCTAAGGAAGATATATTTACTCTTTATTGATGGCAAAAAATGCTATGGGGTTTAATTAACATTTAATTAAATTTTCTGTAGACTTGGGGGCATTTTTGTTAAGGGTCAAAGGGAAAACTCAAATATGGCCAAAACTGTCAAATTGTTAACATTTGATTCCTGTTTTTTCTAAAATAATTTGAAATTTACCATACACTGGCCCTTGACTTGAATTTGACTATTCACCACCTAAAAGCCGCAGAATTGCTGTTCTAGACTATGGAAGACATCCTGATATCAATTTGTAGTTGTTTGCAGTCTTCCAGACTCCCATGAACTTGAAATTTGACCCTTGATAGATGATGACCCTTGATGGAAGATCCCTTATATGGAAAACCCCAGATCTTCTGGATAACAGGACCTATATTATGTACTTTTACAAGTGATCCTTTGGAAGTAGCCGGTCAGTCCCACAAAATGTGATCTCACGTCACCAATGAGTTGAAGGTGAGGATTGTTCATGTTCAAGGTGGAAAAAGTAATGGAAAGCAATTTTTTTTTTATGGACAATTTTTATTTTAGGTAATGCGTCTATACACTGTACATTCAGTCACTGTGGTATATAAGCATAGCTATTTTCATACATAATCTCATAAAGTCCTTTATTTTACAATATTATCTGTGAGGGCATAGGATCTGGAAAAAGAGGTATAAAAGGACCAACAGGGTACACAGCGAAATAGATAAATATGCTAAGCTTTTTCTTTTTTTTTGTTTTGTTTTAATCAGGCAATTATAAACAGGAAAAGCATACATTAATTACATAAAAATAGTTCTAGTATAGTAGAGTAAGTTTTAATATTGTCATTAGCAGCAGCATAGGATAAAAACAAGATAAAATGTGTTGAAATGATATTGGCTATAACATACAAAGATGTCTTTTCAACTGAAAAAATGTAAGCTGTATCTTTCTGGTAAAAAAAAAAAACTCCCTCTAAAATGTGAGAAACGATGAAAAAAAAAAAG
>CM044443.1:93481822-93498690 GCA_024363595.1 Xenopus borealis
TTTTTTTTTTTTTTTTTTTTTTTTTTTGCATATATGAATTACAAATTAACATTAGCTCAAGAATATAATACTTATTCACTAAATGTGTTTGGTTTTGCCCTGAGACTACATACACACAAAAGAGGTTCAACTCACACGTACATTCTTCTCTGCTTTCCACTTCAATTTCGGTTTCAGACTCCTTCTCTTCTTCTCTGATTGGTGCTGGTGGTGCGGGCGCCTCTGGAACTATGGGCAGTTCTGCGGTTGGTCTCCGTTTCCTAGACTGTGGAGGACTGCCAGATGACTGGGAGCTTCTGGGAACCGCTGGTACATATGGTGGGCTTGTAATCACTTTTTGTTGAACAGGAGGTGCCAGGGCAACATTTGGGGCAACCAAATTTTCAAAGCTCTTGTAATTATAAAAGCTGCAAATTAAAAAAAAAAAAGTTTTAAGAACTTTCACTGTGAAGCTAGAATGCAGTTATATACAATATGTTCAAAAACCTGTTAGCATGAGAATTCTGACTCCAGAAATTGAGGTTGATGAAATAAACCATAGTGTTACCTGTCTCTAATCAGAGCTGGTAGGTGAGTAGACAACTCTTTGTCATTTGCTGAAATGGCGGGGGACCAGGGCCGGAAAGCAGACAAGCGCTGACGTGGATGGACGTATCCTGTGTTCTATCATCAAGACATAGAAACAAACTTTAGGCCAAAGCTGTCCCAAAACATAATCCGAAATATCATGCGTGGTGCAGAAACAACATAGGATATCCAGCTGGGTTCCAAAGACTACATATATTTTAGCACAAACAGAGAATCATGGCAGAACAAAATGATTGAAAATGGAAATTCATTTACAGAAAGCCAATATTTCCAACAATGCCTAAACAGCGATTGCAGTAATATGGCCATTTGCATTAATACGGACATTTTCAGTGAAAACTGAGAACGTACTTCCCATATAATTATTCAACTTTTGCATTATTAAATACAGCAATATGTCTCATTGACAAACTCTGTGCTGGCTCTTTATATCAATTATCATCATACACATCCTATGGACAATCCTCTAGTCATTAATATATAATCTAAGCTACACTTATGTGTTTACACACAGAAAATAAGTTTTTCTGTATTTTTTTTTTGGAGGGAGTTCAAAAGTCCAAGCTTATTTTCCCTTAAGGCCATGTGTGCAACTTAGATGCCTTTCCTATGATACTCTGCTTGCTCCTGGGGGAAACAAACTTGAGTCACCCATCTAACCCAAGTCTAACTGAATTAAGATGACTAGGAAAGAACAGTAATATTTAGGTCTTGTATGAATCACCAAATTGCACAACTGAAAGGCATCTCATTTATAAAAACAGTTTTCCAACTTCTTGTCTCTTATCCTGTTGCACATGCCTCAGCCTCTCCTTAGGTCATCATGTTGGACCATATTACATAACAACTTTCACTGTAAGCAATGAGTTGGATTAAATGTAAAACCCAATACAGTTGTTGCCTGCCAATAAATATGAAGTACATAGAGGGATGATATGACTGCAGAGTACTTAAGCCCTTGCAGATTCTTAAATAGGCCAAAACACTCTCAGCAGAGCAGAAAAATGAGTGTAGCAGGTATACAATAGCACTGCAAAATATAGATTATGTCTAATCGTCAACGAAAAACATCTTTGCCCTATAAGAGTCAACATCAGTTGTGAGGTGGGGTATGACTGAGGTACCTTGTTGGTGTTGGACAGGTTTCGCAGCCAACTGGATGACTTGTCTTTTTCAGCAGAACTAGGGGAATGGATGATGGAGTCATCAGCCTTGGCTTTTTTAGCAACAGGCTCAGAGGAAAGCTAAAAGAAAGCACAAACGTCATATTAGAATTGCAGATTGTAATTTTTCCACTTTTAAATTGATAATAAACAAATACACCTTTCAGCATACACATACATGTTCATGCACATAAAATCTCACAAGAATGTCAGAACGATGGGGGCAGGGTAGAGCGTCCATGATTGGTTTCCCAATACAGTCTTTCAAATGCACGGGTGGTCTTTTTTTAATGTTAACACACAGAGCAAAATCTTGAGATGAACTTTAAAACTTTATTGCTCTCCAACTGAATGATCTAGTAGATCTAAGTAGATGACTTCACACTACTACAGCTGCACTTGATACTGTGTACAATGCCAAATCTTGTTTTGGCACAAGTGTTTTGATGGATGGACTGTAAATCATGCTAAAGCATTAAAAAAAATGAAAAACTTCCTGGCAACTATTTTTCTCCTCCGTTTAACTCAAACTGCCAAAAACTGAAATTTGCCTTTTTGTACAATAGAAAAACATTCCACCAAAACTTAAAGAACAGACAAAGAATACAAGTCTATACTTCTACTAATAGGGAAAACATTTGCAAAGAGATGGCTTCCTCAAGTTTTGATTGGCTGAAGAGCTATAAATTGAAGGTTTAAAAGAAAAGAAAATGAACCAAAGTAAACACAATTTCTTGTGTTTTCTTTCCTCAAAAACACACACGACACATTTTATCCTTGCTATTTGCCAACTGACAAGATGGAACAACAAATCACTGTCACTGGTAAGATTTTAATGCAAGTTATAACTTGAAGGAACTCCTTTACTAGAATTTTCCACTTCAACATCAAGCAGGATGGGTGAATTAGGTTCATAAGTTATGTTTTCTGGTCTGGCCACCTCGTAGTATCAACTATAAATCCACCGAGGATGTGGATAATGGTAACTTGAGTTACATGCAAGGAAAACCAAATATGAACCAGTGACCTAGAACTGGGAAACTCTGCACACCATTTGGCACGTATTCACTTTGCAAGAAGACCTATAATTAAACATTCTTTTCTATGCTTTTCTATGGTAAGGAAAAAAGTATTAATCAGCAAAACTATTGCCAAGAAAACTACCGCTGATCCCTGGTCTTAAACGTGATGAGCCATAGAAGAAACAGGAGTAATGTTTCTCTTCATGTTTAAGATTTACCAATAGATTTAGAAGGAAAATAGTAAACTGTACCAGTTGTTTATTCAAGCTGGTTGGCTGAAAAGCCAGAAATTGTATTTTAGTCAATAAATGAAAGGCTCTGCTTTCAGAGGATTTATGAATTGTATCATTATATCTAAGAATGGCACTTTTGGGTGGTTTTCTGCATTTGTTAAGTTGCTGATTAGGGTTGCACCGAATCCCGAATCGAATCTTAACTTTTATACACAGATGAATTTTGTTCCAATTCGCCTTTATGAAAAATGCTAAAATTCCAAAAATGAATCGTGGATTTGGTGCATCTTTAAAATCAATTGAAGGTAGAATTCAGAGATTGATTGACAGCTTTATATCTGCAGAGATCACAAGCTAAAGAAATGAGATGTACATTTAAAGCAGTCTTAGGGTGAGGCCTTCCTGTTGTGACTGGTGAAAAATGTAAAGGTTCCCACCGATAGCAAAACCACAAGGCCAGGCATTAGTTTTAATACAATATACATTTCTGTCTTTAAACTTAATTTGAAACATTATAAAAATCTGATAAAGAACAGAAGTCTGTCACAATATTGGTAGATCTTCTGCTGCAGAATTCTGCACAGATAAGTGAACTGTGAAGTCAAATATACAGGTGTTTTCTCCCCAGAAAAACTACCTTAGATTAGGTTTGCTGGCTCAAACCTGTTTTCCAGAAAGCTCCAGAGTACAGAAAAGCCGTCTCCCATAGACTCCATTATAATAAAATGATTCAGATTTTTACATTGTATTTCCTTTTTCTCTGTAATAATAAAACAGTAATTGTACTTGATCCCAACGAAGATATAATTAATCCTTATTGGAAGCAAAAAGCAGTCTATTGGGTTTATGAAATATTTACATGATTTTCTAGTAGTCTTAAAGGTGTGAATATCCAAATGACAGAAAGATCCATTATCCGGAAACCCCCAGGTCGCAAGATTTTTGTATAGCAGGTCCCACACCTGTATTATGATTTAACAATCTGTAATTTTTCCTTAGGCATAAAAAAGGGGTTAAATGATAGCCAGCGCGTAAAGTGAGCAAGGAGAAGAAAGAAAAAAAAGGCAATTTCTTAGAATCAAATGATCTGGCCCTTAGAAGAGGACACAGCATAGCACGCAGCTGCTTTCAGGGAAGCAGTGTCTGGATACCATTGTACTAGACAAAACAGACTTCACCACTAAACTTTGAGAGGCAGCTTGTGTAATCAAAGCCACTCAGTGTCTGAAGTGTGGATGATACAGCAAGAGAAAACAATAGCCTTTTTAAAATGGTCTTTCCTGGTCTGATGTCTCCCCTTTCCCTTGCATCTCAGACCCATCTATTCAGAGAAATGAAGTATGCTGAAATGAGTAATAAGCAGCTGGACTGATCTGAGCGCCTAATGGGGCCTAGAAGATAAAGCTGGGGGCATTCGCTTTCTATTAGTGGCGCCTAATCGCACACAGATTACATTTTTTCTAAAGCTGTACTAGTACATAATCGTATCTCCCTCTAGGGAGTGTAGGGCACCTAACAAGATCACCGAAATTTTACAGTCCCAGAGGCGGCAAGTCCAGCCATTTAGTTCCGGAACAGAGAAAATAATTTCTTCTCTTCAGGTGCCTGGAAATCCATAGATAGTATAAATGGCCCATCATTTCTCTCTGCAATACCAACATCTCATATGAAGAATAGCAACACACATTGTATGTATAATAACCACAAACACACATATTTATAATACACACACACACGTATAACACACACGCATCATATTTACAACACACAAATATATGTATAATAACCACACACACATGTATAACACACACACATATGGATAATAAATACATGCACATATCATTTACACTACACACACATAATAACCGCACATCATATGTACAATAACCACACACACATCTTATGTATAGCCACACACACACCTATAATAATAACAACCACATGAGCACGCAAGCACACATGCAAAAACTCCCGAATATGTTAATAGCCCATTCAATCTTAAATTGTTCTCCGGAACCCCTTCCAATAACCCAATAGTAAAGTGCTGTCACTTTGCAACAGTTCTATAGGAGATACATAAATACTCTCACAGTGCCAAAAACACCTTTGTGCAAGACCGATATTTCCTTTAAAAACACACACCCGGGTGCAAGACAGACATTTCCTTTCATGTGCACCGCTTTGTGGAATATACATATTTCCTCTTACATGCAGACCACAGCTGAATCAATGTTTCCTCTATCAAGAGGACATGGGGGGAAGCCAGAGCGTGACTTTGCACCAGGCACCAGTTACTTTTTGGCCTAAATGGCACAAATAGGCTATAAATTTAAGCTTGAGAAGAAATACATAGCAGCTAGTCCCTATACAGACAAACATACATTAACACTCCCAAAAGTGTACTTTCCATACACAGAGAAAATGTATGCTTTCTGAACTGTGAAGAGAACACAGAATGGATTCACGGACACCCCCACCAGTCAAAGAGAGATAAAACATAGTACTTCTCTGTTTTAGTAGGCAAAGGAAAGACTTCCTTTCCCCATGTCCTGGGTGTTTTTAGCATAAGCATGTTCACATCTATGAGAGAAGTGCTCATGAAGTGAAGAGTGCAGATAAAGATAGCCTTCCCCTCCTGGTACGCTTGCAGATAACAATGAAGGATCTATCTGTGTAAGCTACCGCTCCATAAAGGAGCAGCCACACTCCTGGTATGGTCTGACAAGGTTATCTCCAAGTAGCTCATGTTGGTTTAGAGAAAGACAATAGAACATATGGAAATGCAGCTCCATCAAAACAATTAGGAAGATAGAACAGACTATGGGTAGGGGCAGATTTGGGGAGATTTAGTCACCTGGCGACTAAACGCCTCTTCTGCCAGGTGACAATCTCCCCAAACTGCCTTCCGTCTGCTATAATGAAGAATCGCCTGCGCTAATGCACTCGCGGCGCTTCGATTTCCAAAATCACCGAAGTTCCCTTGTAAGGCAACTTCGAAATTGAAGCGCCGCAAGTGCATTATAGTGCAGACTATTCTTCATTTCAGCAGATGGAAGGCTGTTCGGGTAGAATGTCGCCCAGTAGAAGAGGCAATTAGTCGCCAGGCAACTAAATCTCCCAGTCTGCTCCTACCCTAAAACTGGCCATATCTGCTTGTCTGGCAAGATAGCCAAACGAGTGGATCTTTCCAAATATGTCCAACCAAGGTGGGTGATATTGGGCGAATCAAATCTTTGGCCCTAGAGATATAGATTGTCAGGATGAGAACTACATCAGAGTCAATGTGGTCCTCAATTTGACCAGACCCCTGATCAATATCTAGCTGATTGGCAAGAACTCTGTTGGGGAAGTCCCTCAAAATGAGGCTGCCATAGTCCATTGGCAGCTTTGATTAGCCCATGTGTGGCCGTCTTAACATACTACTTTGTCTCAGCGAGAGTTAAAAATGGGTGGTTATGAAAAATGCCTTTCTTGAGGATTCTTTGTTTAGGACTTGCCCTATCTATTGACGGGAAAGGTGTCATCTGTTCTACCTAGATCTAGATTACCTTTCAATAAATGTCGAGTTAAATCTATTATCAAAGCGAGTCACTTTTATCTGCATAAC
This sequence comes from Xenopus borealis, assembly GCA_024363595.1. NCBI lineage: Eukaryota > Metazoa > Chordata > Amphibia > Anura > Pipidae > Xenopus > Xenopus borealis. The sequence continues at coordinate 93,488,436 of CM044443.1, forward strand.
TCTGTACCTTTGCGAGTGTCCATACTGGTTGCTCTGATCACCCTAAAAATATATCTCGTCGATAAATGCCACCAAACAATACTGCCAGTTAAAACATTGTAAACACCAAAATGAGTGCATGGCTTCAACAAAGCAATATCCGCTTCACAGGTATAGAACCATTGTTTACATCATGAGAAATTCTAAGCAGAATTGAGAAATGGATGTTTAATGGTCACTTTAAATACACATGTATGAATCTGTTAATACCTTGTTATATAAAGGCGAGACATATTTTGGAACATTTACAATAGTGGTATGGGTCCCAGCAGAGACGGCTATTGCCAACGAGGTCGGCTGCAAGCAAAGCTAGCCAACATTTATGTTACAACCAAAGTAAAATGTCCCTTTTTCTAGACTGAATTGCCGAGAAGCCCACATCTTACCTGCATGTAGTACTAATGGACATAAAAATGTATTGATCTGGGATTAAGAGATAGTAGTTTGGCTTGCATTAGGATTTTGCTCATTCCTGGAAGCATTAAGAAATTGCATACAAAAAGTAAATGCTTTTATATTAACTATTCAGAATGCCTAGCCTTGTTGCACCAATATGTATGCACGTTCCATGGCTGTCTGAGACTACACGGATATGGTATATTGATAGATGATGTTGCCATGTGAGAATTAAGCCTCCTGTACGTAAACGGAGACTTGACAGATTTAATAACCTAAAAGTGCATTGTGCAGGTTGAGATTTACCGCCGTTTTATAAATAATTTTAGCTCGTAATCTTTTACGCATCACTATCCTCACTCCAAGGTATGTAAGCGCTGCAGGTAGCCAGTCTTCTTTACAATGTATCTGTTACAGCTTCCTAATAACCCTTACAGATATCTCTTACATGTACCTACAAGACGCTTCAACCCATTTGTGTCTAGGTATAGTGATACTTTTTGTACCTAACTGTAAGGGCTGCTTGTAAGTAACTGATGCGTAGAAGCTGGAAAGCCAATACAGAGCTAAGTAGATTGAATTCTGGATGTGTGCTGCTAATTCTGTGTATAGACAAATTACGAATGGACATAATTACTGCTTAAGTAAGATTATCTGGGCACCCTGGAAAAGGAATAATGAGGGACGAAAATAGATTCAACCCCTCAAAACATATATCGCCAAGATGCAACAAACTTAAGAAAATCAAACATGTGTGACCTACAAGTAAAAAGTTTGAGGCATCAACAAATCCTATTAAGTATATTTTAAAAAAATGCAGTTCCATTAGGCAGATTTACCGCCAGCAACGAGTCCTAAAACAGTGCAGGGAATTTTTTTTCAAAGTACTTAATTACTTTAAGTGATTGTCAAGACTTTGGTAGTCTCCCCAGCATCTCTGAGGACAAAGCAGTGAAGCAATTAAACTCTTATAGACTTGCAAAGCTTCTTTGGCTGCCATTAGGAACATCACGTGGCCATTGTTCAAGAAGCTGCACCCAGGGGGAGCCAGAAAAAGTCTTGCTAGTCTCTGTGCAATTATCTGGTGCAGTGTGATTTGAATTTGCTCTGTGCTTGAAGGGACAGAACAAGTCTTAACAGGGCTGCGGAAAGCATTTAGGTGCATACTGCATGTGCTTTAGACACACAGTGTGCAGCTCTTTAACAACATATACAGCAAGCCAAGGCTTGTGGGAGATTGAAATGGCAGTCTTGCAGGCGCCTGTAATGTCTCCGGATTTAACCAAATTTTTTTTACAATGCATTCTTAACCCTTTCTCAAGGAAACGCTACTCTTTTTCTCTTGTATTAAGCAGAAAAGCTATGAATATGGCATTAGCAGATTTTAGTTTCATAGTATATGTAGGTCACAATGTCTAACTTCATCACTGTTGTTATGCCAGGTTGAAAGTAAACGGCATCCCCTAGGTGTACTCCAAAATCCTGTCATAAACAAAACTGCTGTTAAAAGGATACCACGTGATATCTCTGGATGTCCCATATTCTTTTGTTCAAACATATTTTAAAAAGCCATTGCTCGGATTGTTAATGGATGTTCTCCTGTGAGCTGCATAGTGAATTCCACCAGCAGTACCGGATGGCAAATCTATGGCTACTTTGGGTGAATGGTATAACTAAAGAATAAGATCGCTACAGAATCGCCAGGAGTGTTGTGGATTGTAATTATTGCATTTCTATAGTGAATAAAGTACCCCCTGTTGTAAATTATAAGGACATTACAAGTTACCGAGGAGTTTCATGACCATATAAAAAACACAAGGCCAGAGGCCGAGTGTTTTTATACAGTTAATGGAACTCCAAGGTAACTTCTAATATCCTCATATTTTGCAACCAGGGGTACTTTATTTATTATAATACACAAGTTTCAGTGAGTCATGTAACAGAAATGACATCAGAACTCACCGTTTATAAGGATATAATTTACAAGATATTCACGGTTTTTGTGTATTATATGTATAGAATACACAAGAGCATGAATATCCTCCGAATAAAGTAGCCCTTCTTGTAAAATAGAAGTTACAGAGGAGTTTCATGAAGAGGCAGAAGGCAGAGTGTTTTTATACAGGTTGTGGAACTCCGAGGTAACTTATAATATCCTCACATTTTGCAACATGGGGTACTTTATTTATTATAATACACGAGTTTTAGTGAGTCGTGTGTCACTACTGACCGTTTATAAGGATATAATTTACAAGATGTTCAAAACAGTCACCAGCTCTAATCAGTGAGGTCATTTCTATCACGACTCACAAACTTGTGTATTATAATAAAGTACCCCCTGTTGCAAAACATTAGGATATTAGAACTCACAGCAGAGTTCCATGACCGGTATAACATATTTCTTTTTAATATGATTGTGGAACTCCTCTGTAACTTATAATATCCTTATATTTTACAAGTGGGGGTGCTTCATGGACTATATTACAATCCTGCCCACTCACAAGTATGTAAAAATTGGTCTCTTCCAGCACAGAAATGTTGAATAGCCATTATTTCCTAAAAATAAAATGTGTGTGAGGTACAGTTATAATTCAACAGCTGGAGGGCTACAGGGATTACTTGTCTGGGACACTGTATTGTTTATTTGGCAGCCCTGAGACTTGGTTTTATTGTGGCAATTAATGCTCAGGAATGTCATTTCCAGGTTCAAGGGGAGGCACTTTTCAAACTAAGCAGATTTCCAAGTGATGAAAGGATTTGCCTGGGTCAAAGTAATGATCAAATCCCAGACAGATCGTTCAGTCCTTGCAGGTCAGGCTGCTGTATTAAACCTCCCCTTTCAAGACCAATTACATTTAATGTCTGCTTCCAGGACAGAGGGAAGGGGGCTGATGAGCTGAAGGCACCGCTAAAACCTTTTACATGTGACTTCAGAGCACAGCTTCAACAAATACACATACAGATGGAGGGGATTTTGATCCCCAGTATTTTAAGAAATTTCAATTGGTGTTAATATTTGTGTTTCCACAATACAGCTTGCAAAGTAGTTTAACTTTACACCTAGCGGAGGGAAATTTGCCATTTTTACTAAAGTTTAGCAGCCAGCTTATACAGAGCATAAGCTATTATACGCTTGGTAAAATTATATTTGCAGACCTCTGGCTTTTGTGGAATTATAACCTATACTGCAACATATGTGGGCGACAAAAGATAAGGAACAAAAAAAAAAAAGTAGTTTATTAAATTTCATCTAGATCTTTCATCTTTTTCGAGCAGGACCCTCTGATCACATTTTTTATTTTGTAACATGTTTGTTAAAGGGGTTGTCCACCGTAAAACAACTAGATGTTTTCAGATAGATCACCAGAAAGAATGACTTTTTCCAATTACTTTCTATTTGTAACCGATTTTCTAATATTGAAGTGTAAAGTGTAATTTTTCACCTTCTAAAGCAGCTCTGGGAGGGGGGTCGCCGACCCTCCCAACTGTTGTAAACTGATACATTTAATGGATACATTTTTTATCTTTGTCCCTGCTGAGCAGAATCTCTGGATTTCATTACAGGCAGCTGTTAGAATTGATACAATAGTTGCCAATACTCCAGAGATGTTGCTGTGAAATTTATCAATTAAATGTTGCAAAATTGTATCAGTTTAGAGTCTGCACCTGAATTACTGAGCTGACAGACTCAAACACCACAGACACCAACATTCCACTTTGATTTTGGAAAAACAGTAAAAAATAAATAATGGAAAGCAATTGAAAAAAGTCTTTATTTATGGAGAACAATCTGAAAAGCACTGAACAGAAAAAAGTGTTTGGAAGGTGAACAACCCCTTTTAATACATAATAAACAAGTACCTTGCAATATTTTAAACACTTTGTCGCTATATGAATGATGAAGATTGTTTTACGGTCATCAATGCTCTACTTTGGTCACAGCAGTTTTGATAAAATGGTGCTGTATGATCTTCAGAGGCCCATCCAACTCCAGATTGGCCCATCCAACATGATGATGCCAAATCATTAGGCAACCAGAATACGTTTTTAAATAAACTGAGCAAATGACTGCCTGTGGTTCCAACCCAAATCAAGAAAGGGTGAGCTGGTTGCACTATGGTCAGCATCAAGCTAGATCGCGTGGAAGGTTTTCCAGGAATGTGTTTATCTCTAAAGGGTTTGTAGTACAGCAGCGAATGCCGGCAAGTACAAACTCCAAGGCAACTAGGCCGTTGTTTGCATATCATCACCTTGAACTCGAAGCCTGCCGTTACTAAAGACCAGACCCCACCTACACGAAAGCACACAACCAGAGTAAACCGAATTTTGCTGACAAGGGATTTTAAAGCAAAAGCACACCATGTTTAAAATTTAAGAGAACTAAAGGCTATAATAGTCTATGCTCAGAGCATTCTTATACATGGAGAAAAAACAATATGCACAACATGCCCGAAACATTCTAATTAGAAACTCATTGAATTTAAACATTACGAAGCTCTCTCAAACAGCCTTCTGGGGCCCCTATGGATGCACTGAGATAAATGTTTGCTGGGGAACATTGCTGAAGTCATTTCTCAAGAGATACCAATGGTTAAACGAATAAGCTAAGATTTGTACAATGATTGGCTGTGTATCCTTTCAATGTATGCCTTCCTAAACACAGAATAGCTAAATTTTAAGGGATCCAGATTCACTTCAGGCCCACCAACTACAACTCCAATGTCACAGCAGCAAAGAAAACAACAGTCATTTATTTAGCTAGGCTGCAAGAAACATCTCTGTACTAGAATCAGTCCTGCTCAGCCCTTGCAAGCAATTTGTGGAGCTCTGTTAATAAGGCAAATAGTAAATCGACCAGAATTAAGCAACTTGTCCAGTGTGTGTGTTCTCCGTGAAATCTAATCTCGCTTGCAATCCAGAGCTTTGCAGAATAAATCTACAATGTATCCTAGACTACAGAGGGAGCATTCATTCTAATATTGCTGGAGGTTCCTCTGACCCTTGTTGGTTGGGATTGTGTAAATGTGCTTCCTGAAGAGAAATAGGGCAACTATAAATTCTTTCACATCAATGCAGTCCTGCTAATGCAGTGCTGAGGTTGTAGCTTTTTCCCTGTCCTCCTTTTCCACTTTGCCTTATGTCAAATCAAATTACATGAACAATCAATTTTTCTGTCTAGCCATTTTTTTCCGTACGCTTGCTCCTTGCAGGGGGTGGAAGGGAGGGAGGTGGGTGCTTGGAGTCTCGCCAGAGATTCATCAATAGGCAGGCTCCACGTGTGGTGGAAAGGTTTGGCGACAATGTGGCCTCTCTTTACTTTATTCCTGGCTACCCTCCAACATTCACACCTGCACAGTGCCCATGAAGCCCTACTAAAAAACTTCAGCAAGGGGTGTTAAATAAAATCGGGTTGGCAGAGAGCAAAAGGAGGACTCCAGCAGTAAAGGGATACCTTATAATTCACAAAGACCATGCCTTTTCTTCTGCTGCTTCAATAAAGCCACAAGGAAGTGCTGTCTGGGACAACCTATAATTATGAAAATACTTCCCAACATTAAGACCAGGTGGACTAGCAAAAGACAAAACAAAAATAACCACATACAGAGTAGCATTTATTTGGTAGATTGTGTATTTGTTGAGTCTATTTTGTGATCAGCATATGCAGCGCCACTGTCCCTTGTACAATGAGACATATTATTCTCACCCTTACAGGAACAAATTCCACTTTAATAGTGAGCTGAAAACTCCATTCCAGACTGTCTCTGTGATTGGCTGTTCTGGGCATAGGCAGATCTATTTTGAACAGTACTATCAGTTGCCCACTAGGTGATGCTGTTCCAATTGTGTCAGTGATGAATAACAGCCAAACAGTGGAAACATAGACAACAGCATAACTAATGAAAGCACTTTAAGACAAAGTTGAGCATTGCAGTGTATTTATGTAGCATGCAACAAGCTTTAAAAACGTGCATTACGCAACTGCTAAATTTAACCAAAAAAAAATCAATTAAGAAAAAGTTGGTAGAACAAACGCATAAACACATGAAATATCTAAAGACAAAATGAAACAAACAAAATACACTAGGGAAACTAACGAGGGGCTGACTTGGTTTACTGTGAAGTGAAAATGCTTTGATATTGCATGCTTTATAGTGAAAGTACAAAATGTTTAGCTACGGGGTAAAAAGCAAAGCAGAGAAAAACAAACTGCCCCATGGGATACTAAAAAAGCAGAAAGGAGTTATGGCTCAAAAGGAAAACATGCAGGCACAATGCACCATGGAGGGTGGAGGGGGTGAGAAGAGGTCAGTGGCTTTCATGAGTGCTCTAGTGGGAGTGCACAGCTATGAAAGATGGTTGGAGCCCATAAGGGTCATTTCCAGCCCTGTTTCTGGGCTGGAGGTTCAATCAGAGGTAAATGGCTAGACAAGAGCCATCAAAACAGAAGCCCTTTTCGAAAAAGGACAACACTAATTCTTAACTCTTTGTTCAAGCTGATGACCAGATACAATGAAGCATGGGGAAAACTGGCTCATAACAAAAGGCACAGCACAGGATCCACTTCTTCACTGCTCTTTCTCTGCCAACTAGCAATGAAAAAGCATTCACATTCAATGGATTCTGGGTAGGAATAAGTGATGGGTCCTTCCTGAGATATTCCCATAAAAATAATTAAGTCAAAATTAGGAGGGCTAAGATCTGAAAAAGCTAAAGTATTGAGCAATACCATAGATGTGCAAAATGTGTGTTGACAATTGTACAGACAACAGTGCCTGTATACTGGATCTTAACTTTTCAAGTGGTAACGGAATAAATAAGTGCAAAACAGCTCCCCCCCCCATTTTTTTTTAATTGAAGACAGCATTAAAACCGCTTTCTAAATACCTTTATTCAATTAAGAGTCTTATATGAGTAAAATGGACTACTGTATTCTGAACGATTACAAGAGGAAGGAGAGCCCTTTTCTTAGTCTAAAGCTGTTTAGCCTTAGACATTCCAGAGTCGTTACACCCAAATTTGCGGGGTGTACATGTTAATGGATTTTTGGCTCGCTGCCCTTCCTCACAAAGGATCAATATGAAACAAGCAAAGTTTTCCATCCAGGATTAAAGGAGATGTTGCCCAAGATGAGAAAGGCAGCATGGAACACAGGATGTTGTGGTCACAACACTTGGAAGGATTATATACTAGGATTCCAAGTTAATTAAAAGAGAATGCTTTAATATGAACTTCAAGGAAGTGTGGCTCTTGTTTATGGCTGCCCAGCTTAAATGCACTTTTATGACCGATAAAAAAAAAAAAACTAAACCGAGACCTTAGGGCAAGGTGTCGGATATTAGACACAAACAAATGCTAGCGGACCATGATTGTGAAATAAAAGTTACACAACATATAGACTGTTAATGCAGCACACAGGGGGCAAAGGCCCACAAGGTCTCATCAACATATGGGGCACACATTTGTATAATAAATCTTTAAGCAGATAAATATTACAGACTTCAGTGTCTAGGAATACAAATTGCATGTGTTACCCATGCCCAGTAAAGCCATATATCATTCTGGTCTAACTGGTTAAAGTGAATATACACCACATTTTTGATTGTTATTTTATATGTCTAACGCGACTCCTTATAGATTAACGGAAATGTCCCTATAACATGAACGGCTTACCTTGCTACCAAAAAAGGCGAATTCCCACAGCCCCTAGACAAACGTTGTCATTACAATGTGAGAACCATTATCACTTCATCAAGCTACAATAAACAAATGCCCAAATGTAAAAATTGTGACAGATGATGGACAAGTCAGCAAATGGGCCCCAAAAGAGTCCCTGGTATCTTATGAAGCCTCAGAAAAACAAGGTCAAAGCCATCCATACAGAATAGGTAGTAGTGCCTATAGTTCAAAATGAAGTGGGAAGCTTAATTAATCCTTAACATATCTGGTCTGGCACACCAGTCAGATGGATATTCCAAAACTCAGCTCCTGTGTGACCCACATTAATCAATAAACGTCCTCTGCTTGCATCTCTTGATGCTTCAAACGGGACATCTCTGGAATTGTGTGGTAGAAACTCAAAAGGCTTGGTTTTCTGGACAAGCGGCAAAACACTGACAACAGGAATGCTTTAAAAATATGCCGTTAAGTGGTTAATGGAAAGACACGGAGCCCCACTCTAACCAGACAAAAAGATTAATCTCCCTTAACTTGGGCCTGTGAATAGCTCTTTAGGCTCCTTCCATCACTGTGTACTACTAAAGTCTTTGGAGTTCTATAATGTGCCACTTACGACAAAAGCAGAAATGCCCCATAGAATTGGTTTCTGGCCTAAAAATATGCTGCAGCCATTCACAACCCTAAAAGGGGTAATCTAGTAAAGTTTTTCAGGGGGTTTAGCATGATCCTCCTTGATAAAGATTCCCCCATGTAGCACAAAAGCAAGCAGAGGTCTATTTCTTTACCAGTTTGAAGTTTTAAATGAAACCAGAATGAATGGAATAATCGGATGGTTGTTCAACCTGTCTATTTAATTTTCCACCCTGAAAGTGAAGTGCTAAATAGTAGGGCTAATCAGCTTTACTTGCAGAGAAGAGGAGAAAAGAGAAGGTAGAGGTGAGATTAAAACAAGGGAATAAAACAGAAAATAGAGAGAGACAACAAAAGGAGTAATAATAATAAAAAAGGGCCATAAAACCATCTGAATTTTCAATTCCACATAATCCTCCCCCCCCCCCCCATCTCTCCCTCCTCTGACTGCCACAGTAGAATGCTGATCCATGCGTCTTTTGAAACATTAACATTTAACAGAGATTTTGTGTCTGCTGAATTCCAAGAAATAAAAATAAACTCTAGTCTCGGACTGGCTGCCAGGCAGAGGCCTGTGTTTACCAAGGGGAATGTTTGTTCTCTCTCTCTCTCTCCAGTGACGGCCCACTTTTCAACCGCCAGTACACCTTGGTACATGACGTAAAAACCTGCTTTCATAGGGACGGATGGAAAACTCTATTTGAAAGGGAAGGTGCATGCAGAAGAGGCGACAGGCACGCTCACACAACCATTTCTCCTCTCGCTGACAAGCTGTTTTCAACTATGAGTTAAGGTATCCACCTGCGATGGATCTGCGGATCTCTCCCTGATATGCCCACTTTGAGGTGGGCGATATCTGGCAGATCTAATTGTGGGCCCTTGGGCCCAACGATCAGAACAGAGGAGATACGGGTGGTCCGATTGCCGCAATCAGACGGGATTTTTAGTTCTGTCCTATCGACATCTGCTCGACTTTCGGCCAGAGGTCGATCGAGGAAGCCCATCTGAGGGCCCCATATACGGGCCAATAAGCTGCCAACTCTGCCTGTCAACAGCTTTTATCGGCACATGTATGGACACCTTTAGAGAGATGTATGTCTAAAAATACAGTGACCACTATAATTGGTAACTAGGCAATAACGTTGTTGCATACACAACAGCTAGCGTCAGTGATACATTTGTGTATGTGATTGACCCATACAAACTGCAATTTGTGCACTGCCTACAGTGAACATTGGTAAGAATATCAAGAGTCCATCAATGATATATGCAATGCCGTTTACATGAGAAGAAAAATATCAGCACCAGAATCCACCACCAAGCGAAAATACGAGGTCTAAAAACACTGTTTTTATGAAAGATCATATCAAATAAGGCAGTTCTGTATACGTGGTATTGATAAAAGTTTAGATGTAGCATTGTATAGGTGGAATTGATAAAAGGTTAGAGTTAGCATTGGAAGTGCTACAGAATAACCTCTGTCAAGGGCTTATTAGTGAAAAATGCAAAAATC
>CM044443.1:93499039-93520587 GCA_024363595.1 Xenopus borealis
AAAAAACAAGTACAGATGGATATCTTTAAAATTCAATATCTGAAACAGAAGAACAACGTGCACTCAGAGCCAAAAAACAATGGGAGGAGGAAGAGAAAATGCTGGTCTGAGTCAAAATTAACTCCTGTTTAGGTTTTCCGCTTGATATACAATTCTCAAAACGTCAGATTATGTGGTAGAAGAAGCATACAGCAGTAACTGCGGTATAAAGTGGCAAGTAGCACTTGTAGCTGCATTTTTCTACAACACAATCATATTTTTAGTTACTTGCCTCTCCCGACTATAGCAAGTTAACACTTTTTCATAATCCATAGAAATAATCCAGATGAATGAATGACAACCAGAATAAAGGCTGAGTGATCATCGCAAGTGACCAGCGAGTGCATTTCCTTTGACATCATGTTAGTCGCATACGCATTATATTGGGCTCAAATTGCGCTCTATGACAAGCAGTTCAACTTGCAAATTAAATGTATTCTATTTTTAGCAAATTGCGACAATGAATTAGTCATTATCTATATAGAATATCTAATAAATTTTAGATATTGAAAGCAAGAAATGCACTGGGCATCTGTTCCTCAGCAATGTGGTCAGTGTTACCTAAGAACACATTGGAGGCAGTGCAAATAGGCCAACTGGTTTAGAAGGTCATGGATTTCAATGATCCAAGGAGTCAATCAGTTCTTCAATTGAAGATCCAGCATTGAAGGTGTAAAATAAGCCCCAAGGAAGGGAAGCTGCCACACTCCTTTTTAACTGCTAATAATGAAAGAATATGCAATCTTCCTATAAAAGTTTCCAAATGATCTCAAAGCCCTCAGTGAAGTGAATACCTGCAATTTATTTCTAACTTTACAAGGCAAACGTATAGGTTTTGACTTGCTGTTCTCTGGGCTTCAGAGATAATGATGAGTTCAAACATGCTGGCGCTTATGGAGAACAACCTATAAAACGTGGCTGGCATTTTGATGTTTTATAGGATACATTTTCTGGTTCTTTGAAGTGGCAGTTTGGTTCCTGATGAAAAGAAAAACACAGAAGACTTTTCCAGCTCGGTCGACGCTCAAGCATTGGGGATTTCAGACGGCTAGGTCAAAGCTTTATTGTCAGTGTGCAAAATGCGGTTTTATTTTTCCGACTTCAAAAGTGATGGCCTGTGGTAGAGTCCTGGACAGGTCCATTTTTTGGGACCCGTACCTGCAATCTGGACCCGCATTCTTACCCGCTTGGACCCGCATTGGAAAAAGTTTACCACAATATTCACACTAACTGACCTTTCAAGTAGATATCCTGAAATATGTAGGAAAGCAAGTAAGCAGTTAAGCCAACATTCACCACAAATAGCTTCCCAGTAGAGCCAAATCAATTTCTGCAGGCTGGGAACCTCTGCCTAAAATCTTAAGGGTAATTTTACAGTAGTCGGGAAAAATTATATATTTTGAAAAAGTATTAGCGGTGAGTATAACAAGCTTTGCTGTCACATTTTGCTGCCTGTATATAAAAAATAAATACATTCTGGATATAATCAGGGAAACGGCAAAAACAAGGCAATAGGCTAGTTAAAACAAGAAAGCTACGTAAAATCTGTTAGGCATCTTCTTAGTTTATTCACCACCTAGTTATCCTTTGAACCTTTGCAAGGCTGTACATTCTTGATTTACTTCCATTATACTGTACCGCTGCTGCAAGCAATAAACAAATGTCTATGTTTTTTCCTTTCACTGTCTGCTGTGTCTGGGGCTCCAATTCAGAAATTCCAGACTGTATTATCACTGTCCATCTGATTTTTTTTCTTTGCTTAAAATACCACATTAGCAGGCTTTTCCATTGGAATACTTTTTTTTTTCTTTTTAATAAGCATACTGTCGAAAGAAAATTTCAGAACAAGCATCCTCAGCTGTACTGTAAATCAGCAGTTGGCAGTTTATACCCACTGAGAGACTGGAGGAAAGTGGCAGGCAAGAAGCAAGCAGCTTGAAACATTTCTAGGTTGTAATCAGTCTCCTACAAGAACAGTTATAGGAATTCACAGCTACTTTTGCAACCTTGCACTGCAATATGGCAAGTATTGGCTACCATTTTCAAAAGACTATTATTCATAAAATCTACGGTCTTGAGAAAGAGAAAGCATTTTTCTGGATTGGACAAAAACTCAAAAAGGCATACATTTAAAAAGATAAAGCAAAATATAACCATTTCTGTAAATAGCACATATGCAGAGAAAGCGCCTACTGTCTGCAGAGCTCTAGTGGGCCCAGTTTGGTTTGGCAAACAGGCAACTTTCCACAAATCTGACTCCACATACTCGCTATGTCTTCCATCCAAGTGCAGCTGGGGATGTCATTAGAGAACAAGGACGCATTTCCTTAGTGTTCCCCCGCATTCTTGGCAGTAAGAGAGAAAACAAGGAGAGAATGAGAAGACAAAGAAATGGAACAGGGCCCCCCAATACATGTCAAGGGTCGACAGTATATCATTTCTGCAGTTGAATCCTATTACCCACACAATGTTACCGTACCTCCCAACTGTCCCATTTAGAGGGACAGTCCCTCTTTTGACATCTCAACCTGCAGTCCCTCATTTGTACTGGATTTGTACCCGTTTTTGACCGCACTGAACAGCCAGAAAAAGAAACCACGCTTCTTACTTAATTGGCTTTTGGCAGAGAGCCCAGAACAGCCAAAGCAGAAGATAAGATACTTTTGTAACAATTTCTAGATCAGCAAATAAGTCATTGTAACAATATAAGATAACAGGTCCCTTGGGAAAAGTTAGACTCACAGCCAAAACCTAAACTTTCATAAACTGCCAAATTTTGTAAAATGAACATGGTAATTAGGGGGGCAACAAAAACAGGCATGGCCAAAACATTTCTCTTCAGTAACTTTGTATTGGGAGGCATTTGGGAGGCATTTGTTAGGCAAGCCAACCTCCGCTGTATGCTGTTCTCAATCACCAACAGACATTTTGCAAAGCCTGTCAAATACCTAGCAGATGCTCCAGGGCAGCACCCCAAGAGCCATGTTCACATGTGTGGGTGCTTGTGCACAACCCTTGCACAACTAACAACTGCCCTCTGGTCAGCACAGAAATAGTTAATATAAACAGACAGCAAGAAAACAGTGCAGTGATTTCTGCCTTCTATGCATTTTCATCTTGGTCTACATCCACAAAGAAAAACAAGGAATTCTGGCAGATTCGCGTGTTCTACTCATGGAACAATATGGGCTTCTGTGTGAATATATAGAGGGCCCTTGATGTGCCAGCTGACACGTGTGAGAAAAAGCTGTAAAGAGGAACCCCATCTCTGAAATGCGGCCATGGGAAAAACGAGTCACTAACAATAAGCTTTTCTACCCAAAGCAGGAATACATAGCCACAGAGTCGCTTTCATTCCATTTGAATTGACCACAGTGCATAAAAGTGCTAGAAACCGACGTACAGGAGCACCGCAGAGTCTGATACTTTACTTCTGAATCACTCTGCATTTTCCATTCAGTGTTAACATGGAAAAAAAAAACACAGGGAAAGATAATCTAACATTTGCAGTGACAGGGAAGACTAAACAAATTCCTGTGGTTAAAGAGGCATACTCACTAGCGAACAACATCCCTCTTTTGGATCTAGACTTTATTTAGATTATCCTCTCCGTTACCCAGCAGCACACCTTTCATCAGGGTCATTATGCCAGGCCATAAGGTTCTTCTTTCTATAAAGTATTTGGTATGGAAAAATAAATGTCCACAACGGCCGTAAACGTGAAGTCCAAAAATGTTCCTGTTTTACAGAACCCTAAGCACTGACATTGAAAAGCTGCCCAGCAGTAAAAGCCAGACTGTTGAAAACAAGTAGTTGCCCTTTGCTATGACTCGCACTGCAGATAAGATTATTAGAAAACCTGGTCCTTTTGAGTCAACATGGAACAAATCTTTAAAACAAACTATATAATGTGTAGGGGGGAGACCAGAATAAAAAAATTGTTTCAAGGTGAAGGTTATTAATAGAACTGGAAATATATAACATGCAAAAGAACATGGATGGAAATTTCCTGATAACAATATGAAAGTGTGCACGCACACAAGTATGAATTATTTGCAAGTATAGCATAGCCTCCATCATTTTCAATAACAACATGAATAATGATTTTTATAGACATGCTAGCCCAATAAAAATGAAGGATCATGCACCATGAAAAACTTTTGAAGGCAAAATAAAAAGATCCTTTAGTAATAGAAGATTAGCTTGGCACAGAAGAGTTCATGTTTTTTTTTTTTAACGGAAACCTCTTAAAGGACTCTCCATCTGAATGTGTTATACAGCCATCTTTAAGTACAAGGACACCCTGACTGAAAGAGTACAAAGTAATTATTCAGCGGCACACAAGGAAATGAGAGTTTTCTTCATTCCGCATTGAAAATGACATTGTGCTGTCTGAAAGGGAATGTTTTACTATATTTCTATACAGCTTGTACATTCAGCAGCAGAGGGGAGAAGAACACTCGGCTCTCATATTGATTTAGCGTCTTTGCTAAATTGCTATTGACACCTCAGCTCAGACTATGATATTCCTCCGAGGGAACTAATCTATCCTTATCTGTAAATGGCCTCAGCTTTTCAAGGGGCGACACTAATATGCAATTGGCAGTTAAGTATAAAGATGGCTTAATGCTGTCTGATTTGAAGATAATTTACTGGGTCATGCTCTGCTGGCAGACAATTTATTCTGGGCTCTGATTTTGCTCTCAGGACCCACAGAGCAGAGAGCATTTATTTGATCAGATGTAAGATTAATAACCATGCCTTTAAACTAGCATAAAAGAATATATTCCAGCGTTCTCTGAAAACAAGCTCATTCATGGAGTAACACTGGGAGCTATATGTATGTATACATGGGACAAACAAAGCAGATTTCACAGAGAGTGGAATAGGCTGCACTCCATGTATACATGGATAAGTCTTAATGATAGTAAAAATCCGAAAACCCACTGCCACTTCTCTCTACCCTAGGAAACTGCAAGGAACGTTCTGAAGCCCTAACAGAGGCCAAGCAAAACAAACATTCTATCGGATATAGAGAGGGGAAACACATGTTCCTATATTTATATATACACTAACAGAGTAAAAGATGAATTACAAATCAGTAGGGATGCACCAAATTAAGAACTTTCAAGGTTTTGGTAAAATCCAAAAATTATGGATTTTGTGCACCCCTAATTAAAACTGGAGGAAGTTCTATAACTGTATTCTACCCGAGTAGGCAATAATCAGAAGCACTATCTTAAGGAAGTTCATCTTTGCATAATCAAACCCACTTCATTTACACACTAAAAGCTTCACACAAGGTTTATGGCATACTTTTTGCACATTGTGAGACTTCTGCAGAAAATGTGCATTACATAGTGTAGTTCGCTGCATGGAGCTTAGTCCTTATGTGTGCCCCACCGGGGGAGCTTTGAGGATTATCCAGTTTTAGTTGCAGAGCAGGTGGCAGTTAGATGGGATCAGGGGAAATAGATTTGAAACTTCCTTGTGTGCATAGCTGAGCCTTCGCTGCATTAGGCTTTTAAAACAGGTGGCAGGCTACCATATGTTTCAGGGCAGGAGACCGCTACATGCAGCTCCAGAAAAGACAAGATATTGTCCCATTGCTTGAAGATAATCTTTCAATGTATATTCTCCATAAATATGCACAGCGTTGAAGAAAATTACAACTATTGATCCAGACTTACTAAAATAGTGGATTTGGTTTGGGATTCTACCAATTACAGCACCTTTTCGAAGCTCAGGTTCAAACAGATCATTTATCCAGAGAGTGAATTCAAAGCCTTGATCTATAGAGGGTGAATAAGCAGATCTGTTATTTTTGTTGGGAAAGGTGAGGGCGGTAATGGGCCAAAGCCTAAAAATTCATGTAACACACCGCTTACCCTCTATTGTAAAAAAAAAAATGTTATTCATGCTTTCGCAAGTACACTTAGTATTGAAGAAAAAAAAAAATGGAGGTCACGCAAATATTATTTACCTCTCATTACAAATAGTTGACACCTTGCAAAATTACTAGAAAAGTGCCTGCAGACAGTTTGAGAGCAAGTTTCAAGTGTGGAACTTGTTTTACTGGATTACCGATGTTTCTTGAAAAATGAAAAAAAAAAAAAAGGAATGTGTTTTTTTTGTCATTGTGTTTTTGGCATCCACCATTCCAATGTTAAAGGGGGATGTGGCTGGAAGGAAGTTATTGAGTTTTGCACTTTAATTGTCCACATCCGCTGTGCAACAGGAATATTCTACAAGTCAGAAAAGGGCGTTGTGACGTAAAATGGGCAGAGACACAACAGGGGAAATAAGATAAGTTTTTAGTGGGTTGGGGCGGGCCCAGGGCCTTTAATAGTGGTATTGCCAGTAAATTTGTAATACCGGCCCCGGCCTTGGCCAGTGTCTTACCGGCTAGGCCGGTAGAATAGCGGCTGGGTGGCAACACTAATAGCAACCAATGAGATGTTTGCTTTCAAACAGGTGACCAGTAAATGCTATCTGCTGATTGGTTACTGCTCCTGTGCAAACTTAGTGACTTTTATTACATAACCCCCAAGCTGTGTTATTTTGGATATGTTTATCATTTAAAACCTGCAATAAACTATGGTTTGGTACTTCTTTGGAAGGCTAACTTTCTGAGGAATAAGATGGCCAAAAACAACTGCGGAAACAAAAAGAAAAGGCATTTTTACCCCTGCTGTCATTTCTGCCAACTTCCCAAAGGCCTCTTCTAGCCCAAGTGCAAACTGCCTGTAAAAATTCCTGCTTGCTATTTGCAGGCAAGGTCACTGCGAAAGGGCATGGCTGTGAGCCAGGGTGTTTTTCAGCTGAGCTGCAGGGAGGGGAGGCACAGCTCAGGAACTCAATTATAAGTTTCTGCAGTCTAGCCAGGAGGCTGGAAGCCCAGACTGTGGCTGTTCTGTCCTCCGTGCCCCCTCCCTCCTCTTCCTCCTCCACACCACCTCTACACGCCTCCTCCCTCTCTTCTTCTCTCCCCACAGTCTGCCAGAACTGTCTGCCGCCTGGAGCTGACGCATGATGCACAAATCCTTAAAGCTGTAGCCCAGCGCTGCTACTGCAAGGTGAACAGTGGAATTTCAATGTGCGGCGAGCAGGAATAGTTGAAACTGCACATTTCAATGGCTTGATACAATCGAAAAATAAAAACCAAGGCAAGATTTGCAGTATAAGGTTGTTCACCTTCAAGTTAACGTTTTTAGTATTGACAATTCTAGGCATTGGTCTTCATGTCTTTTAGCTTTTTTTTCTTCTTTTTTTTTCTTCCAGATTTCATTGACCCCATTTAAAAGCAAATGCTCTGTAAGGCTACAAACATATTGTTATTGTTACTTTATATTCCCCGTCTTTCTATGCATAACCTCTCCTATTCATATTCCAGTCTCTTATTCAAATTCCAGTCTCTTATTCAAATCAACGCATGGTTGCTCGGGTAATTTAAACCCTAGCAACCAGTTTGCTGAAACACTCTAGTTCACATCAACAGTTAACTTAAAGGTGAACAACCTCTTTAATATCCTACTTTGGTTGTATTTATTTATTTATCAGCCAGGAAGGTGTATCTTGTCCTTTTCCTCCAACACAATGTTATGAGAGAAACTAGGGCTATTTCAGGTTTAAGGATGCATTTATAAACACAGATTTTCACATGATTACAAAGTTTTTTCAAAAATTCTGCAGGATCGAAGAGACAAGGGCAGTGCAACAGAATTCACTCGCAAGCTCTGCGATACTTCAGCTGTGGTTTAAAAATCACTACTCCCTTCTGCAATATTTCCAAGACACCCAGTTCTTCTGGGAACAACGCTCAGTAACTGGCAGATATAGCCAAAACATACACAAATAACATGGCTGTGCTTTTATCTGAAACATGGTAAAAAGCAGCAAGTACAAAGATCACACAAGGGCAGACGCTCACAAAAACACTAGAAAAGAACAGGGCTTACACAATGCAGACATGTTGCATAGCAGTCACAGAAAAATCTACAAGGAAGAAAAACATATGGGCATATTTTAAAGGGTAACTGGTTATGAGGGCTTTTTTTTAATGCAACAACACACACAAACACAAACCACAGGATGACAAAAGTATACCCTCCCTAAATCAGCATGGACTAAACCAAGGGAGTACCTAGGTGGCAGTGGAGTGCGCCACACAATTTGGCATGGGGTTCTTTACCAACAACTGCGTAATCCTGCACATGTGCTCTGGCACATTTACAGTGTACAGACGTAGTGATCAATTTTAGCGGCTCGACCACCAACCTTACGCACAGGCAGGGCATCTGGCCTACAAGCAGACATTAAATAGCCAATATTTGCTACTGTAACTTGTTTCTGCTTACATGCGCAGCAATACTGCTAAGAACAGCAGCAGCCGCAGAGATCTGGTAAATGTTACGTAATTGACAGCCAGTTGACCAGATGGCCAAGAATGAAAAAGTAGCAGTGCTAGTTAATGCAGTCAGATAATGTAGGCATGATGGTAGTGTGCACATTAACCAGATCTTCTTGGACACTAGGCAAGTATCTTTCAAATGGATGGAGAGCACTCTCCACGCAGATAATGCACCTAGGAATATACATATATTCTATTCTAAAGACCTTTTAACAGCACTGCAGGGAATGTGGGGGTTGGGGTAAAAAACCGCAATACATAATCTAACAGGAGGGGCAATTAAAAAAAGACGGCTAACCTGCAGTACAGAATGGTCAGCTGACAGACTTTCAGTTTCTCAGCAGGCCTCGTTTTCCCCACAACTCTAATGATAACCCCAAGGGGATGTGGTCAGGGGAAACACAGGAAACATAGATGAAACTGTGGGTGGACAGTTCCATCTCAGCTACTTCTGCTCTTCTAAGGCAGAGGTTTCAAGTTCAACTTTGCGAGCAGTGCACAACTATGCCCACACTTTTTTGCCTTGTCCATTGTAACAGAAAAGTACATTCAAGTGGGCTTCTTATGCTGGTAGGGGAGTGGTTGGGATATACAAACAACAGAGACTTGTTATAGGTTCTAAATAATTAATTTTTTTTTTTTTGATGAGATTATTCTAGACAATCGGTAAAGAGCATCACTTCTGTTAGGCAGATGAAATCACTGTGGCTTTCTCCAATGCACTTGCAGACGGACAAACGATTAAGCAATACAAGTATTAAAGTCCATCTGTTAGTGGAGGGATATATATTGGGTCAGGGAACAGAATGCATTTGCAGTCTTTAATAATAGCTCGCCCAAAGGTCATTTTAGAAGAGCAAAAGGTGTTGTTCCTTGAAAGCAAACAGTTGGAACATTTTAGTATCAATACAATCAATGAGTCCTGTTATGACTTCTATAGTCCTCGCTCTCCATCCATATTCAGGTAGTTAAAAGGTTAAAGCGAATAGGATTTGCAAGACAGCATTCTAATGGGCTGGTAAAGTGCAATATTTAAGTACAAACAGGGAAACGAATACACAACCTTCAAGGTTCAGTCTAGTGTTTTCCTGTCTGAACTGATCCTGGTCAACCACACTATGAACTGACCTTTGCCCTTTGCCCCCTTGCTGCTCTCTGACTTCTTCACTGTCCAGGGACCCAGAGACATTAGTTTTATGACTGCAATTAAGGCTTTTTTTAGGGATAAATCAAAGAGTTGAAGAGTACAGGCTACCAGATCTTCTGAGTATATACACTCTCGACAAGAGTACACAGGGACGGGACAAAGGCAAGGAAACAGGGTTTTAACTAGTTCTTATCTGACAAAATATGTTGACATTAGATCTAAAATATGATGAACTTCAAAAGAACATGTCATGACAAAGGAATAGTAGAACAGTAAAAGACATATGATCTGTCACTGCTGTTTGCATTAGTAACTCTTTAATTAATGTGTCATGCCAGGAACTTTGAGACTAAAGAACTAGCATTACCAGGTTTCACTTTTTGGGCACAGAGTAAATTAGGCACACTTAAAACTATGCAACCACAAGAAGCATATTATTTACATTAAATATACAATAATATAAAACAAAACTAAAATGCTTTCAGTTAATTAAAAGAAAAACAAATCCTTGTGCGCTTTTGGCTTTTATAGAGGAACCCATTTTGGCTCAAGTAGGATATAAAACAGTTTCATATGCTAGTCTGTTTCCAGCGTTCTTTTACCATTGTGTCATTTTGGAACCATCTGGTTTCAAAACTCTAGTTGCTATGGTAGCATGCCGAGGTTATTCAATGTGTCTGTCCCACATTTCACAATGCAAGAGCACTTCATTTCATATATATATATAGTATTTTTTTTTTTTTTTTTACAGAAGTCTTCCAACTAAACGAATTTTCAAGAGAAAGGTCAAAAACCACCAACTAGGAAATTGCAACATTTCAACTGTGAAAGAGGAAATACTTGGCAAAAGGTGCAGACAGGACAGGACACAGCACAAAGCAGATGTGAGTCAACTGGTCTTTCAAACTTTCAACCACCCCCCCCCTGATTTCATGGCAAAAGAGGATGACGTTTGTAAGATTTTAAAGAAGAACAAATTCTCTTTCTGCTGCCGCAAGGGTTGGAATATGTTCAAACTGTAGTGCTATACTGTACCTGCACTTTTAAGGAGATGGCACATTGCTGCCCTGCCTTTTGATCAGGCCCTTTAGAACAACCCAAATGTTCAAGTGGTCATTTACGATACATATTTCCTACTTTTATTAGGGATGTACCGAATCTAGGGTTTGGCCTTTTTCAGCAGGATTCGTCCGAATTCTTGTGCCTAGTTGAGCAAATCCTAATTTGGGATGGCAAGGGAAATCAAAATGTTTCCATTTTGCTTTCCAGCCCCTAACATGTATATACAAATTAGGCGTTTGGGCAAATCTTTCACAAAGGATTCAGGGATTTGGCTGAATCACAAAGTGGATTTGGTACATTCCTAACTTTATAGAAGTTTTTCATTCACGGTGCAACCATTTTGCTCCCTGTGCTCTGCACTAAACACTAAGCAATATTTAGCCAACACCGTACTTTCAACATTCCATTCACCAGAAGACCCCACTCATACAGAAAAGACATACTAAGATTGTTTACAGATTCTCTAATTATTTGTCAATGGTTACACATCTTTACACAACTTAAGCACAACATGGTTTCTGTGGCTTACAAGAGCAGTTAGGTTAAGGCTAAGGCCAGACGGCAATTTGGAGCAATTTCAAAAAGCGCGCCGCTCCGTGTGGATACGCGCCGGCGTTTTCAAGCAACGCCGGTGCGCTTGCTTACTTGGCTATTCGGGGAGGTTCGGGGGCTACAAGTCGCAGTGAGAAGTCGCCAGGCGACAAAATGCCCCCGAATCTCCCCGTCTGGCCTAGCCCTAATGATTATAAACTATGCATTTGCAGTTTTGCGTGATAATTATACTCCTGGCCTATACCACTTAAATTATTACATGTAGCAAGTTCCTTTTTCAAAGTATAAATCTTACAGACTAACCAAAATTAATTTTTTGTTATTTTTTTCTGCTGTGCCAAAACTCTCCATTAAGGAGATGCTAGCACAGTGGTCCCCAACCAGTAGCTCGTGAGCAACATGTTGCTCTCCAGCCCCTTGGATGTTGCTCCCAGTGGCCTCAAATCAGGTGCTTATATTTGAATTCCAGACTTTGAGGAAAGTTTTGGTTGTATAAAAACCAGGAGTACTGCCAAACAGAGCCTCAATCAAGGTTGACAATCCACATAGGGGCTACCAAATGGCCAATCACAGACCTTATTTGGCACCCCAAGAAATTTTTTTATGCTTGTGTTGTTCCCCAACTCCTTCTGCTAGCATTACTAGCATCAGTTTGCTTATACACACACATTCCTAACACTGGTGTTTGAGATGGCTGTATATATTAAGTCCTTAAAAGGGGTCCCAAACTTTTTCCAGTTCGGTTGGTCTCACATAGTTCGCCAGAAACAATTTTTTTTTCTATTTTCTAAGTGTGACTGTTCCTTCTAATAGTGAAGTATAAATTCAATAGCAGCTTGGGGGGGGGGGGGGGGGGGGTTTGGCAGTGTCGACTCTGTAAACTGTTCTAAATTTATATATTTAGTTAATACTTTGCAAGATTGTAATAGCACAGAATCTGCACCTGAATTACAGAGAACGCAAACTTCAGAGACAGGAACATTTAACTTTTAACTTAGATTTTGAAAAAAAAATAAAAAACAGAAAGCAATTAAAAAACATCTGTTTCTGGAGAACAGTCTGAAAAAAACTCAACTGAAAAAGTGTTTGGAAGGTGAAAACCCCCTTTAAGAATAGCATATATGCCCAAGTTTCTATTTGAATCAATACTGTTCTTTGTATTTTTTCATTATTACTCGTTATCTGTAGCATTTCCCTTCCAGACCAACAAACACCTGAAATTAAAATAGATTTGTAGAGCACCTCTATGCTTTTCTAGTGTATGGCCGAGCACTGCAAGCTCTTGTAGCCTGTTCCCATGCAAAACAGAAGCATGTCCTATATGAACTAGGAAATCATACTTGAATTAGTTTGCTCTATTAGCGTCATAGTAAATAGTAAGAAATGTTGTACAGCAAGATAAAAACACAATTTTCTAAGAATTATTATTTCAAGCCCCATGTTATACAAAAATATGCATTTTCTTGTGTAGGGGAGGGGTTTACAATTGTATTATATGTATGTGCAGGTGTTTGACAAGGAACATAAATCAAGTCTTACCTGTTCGCCCACATACAGCACAGGACACAAGCAGAACATGAAAGAAAAGAGAAGAACAAATCTTTGTTAGAACATGTCAAGAAGGCATAATAAAAGCATTTGTCTTCTGTGTTACATGCACTCATTGCCTAGTGCACTCATCAAGTGCTGGAAATGTTCTACTTGCTGTTTTTAATTGCAATATATTTATGAAGATCAGTATATATTCCTTCATACGTGAACATATAGTTTTGTTCAATGATTTTGAAAAACTAATGCAGTGCTGTCCAATGGGCAGCCCACAGGCCACATCCTCCCCATGAAAGTCTGATTGCTGTGACTGCTTACCTTTAAAAGGTATCCGTACTGAGATTAACTGGCCCCAATATTGTTTACGCCTCAAATTCAGGCGGTAAACTTCTGCATTGTTCACACTTGTAATCCCTCTGCATTGTTCCGACCTGTGACACCGCTATTGTCCACAACCCTAAAGCCCTGTTCTGTTCACATCTCAGACTCAGAATGAAAGGCCACACTATACCTGCCCTGTGCTCCTGGTGTGTGCCATGCTCTGCCTGCCCTACACTACCTATGTGATGTGAGCCTAGTAGGTTTTTTTATGGGGGTTTGTTAGCATATTGTTTTAATACGATTTAAATTTCTCAATATGAGCGATTTTCCTGCAGTGAGCACCAACCATTTGGTTTTTTGGTGTGCTACGACCATTAATATGGATACGGTCTTTAAAGTTCTGGCTATAATATGGGTGTGTTTTAAAAGTGGGTGTGGTTTAAAAGGGGCGAGGTCAACATTGGCTTCTATTATAGGTCCTCCACCACACAGACCAGAAAAACTCTGGCCCCTGGTACCACAGAAGTTGGATAGTATTGGTCTAAAGCATCCAACCACAAGTTAACTTATGATTTTTACTTTACTACACCAGTGAAACCTGACTGGATGCTATAGGTGTGTGCTTAGTACTACATAACCATCGACACTTGGCACAAGTCACAAGCTAACTACGACTACTGCCTTTGCATCTAGGTTATTTCTATCTAAGCCATAAGCATTGCTGTGCAATTCAGCCAGCTCTCCCTTAGGTGCATTTGTGACTTTCAGCAGGTATCAGTTCATGGTAAACACATACGCACAAACTGTAATTCACAGAACACTGGGTGGAACCTGAAATAGACAAACTCTGGGTGGATTACAACTTAAACCATGATTCATACATCTCCCATGATGGGCTAGGCACAAAATCCTAAGTAATCACTCTCAAGCTGCACAAATCATAATATTTATGTACAAGAATGTACAAATACATTAATACAACCGCTTGACTGGGCTGGTACTCAAGCTTTTCAGCTAAAAAATGCCCACCAATACCCCATGTGCCCCACAGAGTGGGAAAAACTCACTTGGCAATCACAGCTGCCCAGTGTCATATACACAGAGAAGCCATAAAAGAAATCAATCTGCAAACACCAGCTCCCATTTTGGGGTTGCTGTTTTTCTCAGAAGTCTTGGCGACATAAACCAGACACTTCCATGGTAAGTTCATGCAAGCAATCTGCATTTTCCCACTACAGAACAGTGCTCCAGAAAAGCCATAGCATTTTAAGATTCCCAGTATTGTATACGTGCACAAGTGTACAGAAGCAAGACGTGTGACATGGAAGAGAACATGATCAGTCACATCTGAATGATAAATGTGTATCTCCCTCCCTCTCTTTTTGTAGTCCTGTCTGCCTTATTTGTTGATTGGGGAAAGTATTTTATGAGTTCCCTGAAAGCAGAGGTTGTAAAAAAATAAATGAATAAATAGATGGCTGTCCTTTAGACAGACACTGCTGTAAAACAGATAACGACTGACCTGTCTGATGCCCTTAGGCCGGGTCACCTCCAGAACACAAATGGAGATAATAAAAATAAAAAAAAAGGTGAACTTTTCAACTTTATCCTTTACATGTGTGGCAAAAAAGGACAGCAAAAGCCACAAGAGCTCCATACTCCATGCATTCAGCATTTAGCTCTACATGCTTGACTTTGCAAGCAATGCTTTTGTAATTATTTCCAATACAATGGTAAACCCTTCATTTGTAATTTTTTTTTTATCAGACCTTTTTGGGAAACAATCAGTCTGATCTTGCCAAAAAAAAAAATAGCTTTAATTGTACATTTAATAAAGTGCTATGGGTCCAAAGAAATCTAATTTACCCAATTATGTCATTGGATTGAAAAAAAAAAAGTAATAAGGGACATCTCATTATGAGAGGGTACTATGAACAATCTCTCATACTGGTAAATTGCAGAACTTTGCTGAAGCAGAGAAACCAAATGCTTTGTTCATCCAGGAAATGTCTCATGCACAGATACAACTGTCCTTCCTAATTCATAAAGTTTCCCAGATGTCACACTCATCTGACATTTGAGAAGTCCAACTCATTATCTCGTGGCCACGTCCTTTAAAGAATAACTCCAAATCAGGTTTAATAGCTGCCCCATTAGAATTTAAAATGAATTCCTAATGCAAACTTTAACATTTCCTATTTGAAGACAAATATATCAGTGGTGGCTATAGGATTCTAGATCCAAGTAAATGTTTACCAAATGTCCTAAATCTTTTACTGGGCAAATCTTAAGTACACTGCCTAACACATTTTGGAGAAAACAAGACATTGGCTGAATAGGTTGCAATACATTTTTTTTTCTATTTTCAATGGAAACAATATATATTCTTTAAATATACCCCTTTATAAAATGTGATGCACATTGAAAGCATACTCCATCCTATAATTAAGCTTCCCACGTATGACTTGGCCACACTGGCCCTGTGTGCACTAAGATGGTTCCTATAACAAAGACAGGAAAGTTGTGCTCACCACTAATTTTTAAACCATTAAACAGCGAGGCTGTGACCACAAAATTCATATAGACAAATACAAGATGGCTCCTACATTGTGGTCACCTTGGCAAGGAAAGCTGTTCAGACATGGTTATTCATATTTGCTGTGGACTACTACAAATACAGTACTACATGAAGGAGCACAACAACACAATTCAGTCAAATTAACAAAATGAAAAAAGGGTTCTAAATAAACTACTCAGGGTGGAATGAAGGAATGCTTATTCACAAAGTCAAAACACTAGAATTTGCCTCCAGTTTTTGCATCCTGACATAATGGCTTTTATGCAGAAACCTGATGCAGAGTTTTGGGAACATGGGAGTGTAGAGTTGTACGGAATAAAAAAAAAAGTCCTTCCCATCATAAGGATACTTATTCCCTGCCACACAGAGTTAATGCATACGAGTCGACAACAGTGGTTTCATCAAAAACAAACATTCCTGTAGTACAAAAAAGCAGTACAGAGGGATTTTGGCAGCACTCTGGGTTTGCACAATAATACAGAACAGATGTAGAGCTTGCATTCCAAAATGTTTGCTCATTTTAAGGTTTTGTAATCAGAAAAAAAAGCAAACAAAACACACAAATACTCTGTAAAGTGCAATTCAATAATGAAAATAGAATAGAAAATTAACCGGATTTATAATTATACCTTGTACATACAGGCAATGAAAAAACAGATTGATTTTACCACAGTTATGAAGTCTATGGAAAGTCTCAAATCTAGAATACTGAATGTGACCACCAAACTGTGCCAAGAAGCAACACCTTGGTTTGGATAGTGGCCATGCCAATATTTCCACTCCCTGTAAGGGATGGGGGACTAAAGAGTAAAAGACTGGAGTGCTATTTTTGACAAGTACGGTGTATTTCAGTCTGCAGGGATCAAAGACATCCATCTTACAATAGAATGTATAATTGGGAAGGTTTGTATTGAATATGGGACAAACAGCTAGGAAAAACAGGATAGCACTAGTGATGAGCAACATTTTCAGCAAGTTTTGCACAGAAAAGAACGCCCCTAGACTCCAATGGGCAGAAAAAATGTTTGTGCATAAAATAATTTGTAGAAAGACCCTTGTGTATGTGGTTGTGGGCATGTGGTGATTCCACTCTGATGGGAGTTATTAAGTATGGCATGTCAAGTGCTACATAAAATGCAAGCCCTGAATACAAACAACCTTTCCTTAAAAAGGTATTAAAATAATATACATTTTCCTTTCCTTACAATGAGCTGGTTAATAAAGCAGCAGCAGTAGTAGTAGTAGTGGTAGTAGTAGTAAGGCTATGAAAGGAAAGAGTTGGGGGGGAGGGAGAGCTGGAGGAGTGTCCGGCAAACAACAACCATTTTACAATCTTTGAATTCCAGGCCCCACCTCCCCCTTCCCTAAAACCTTCTATCTTGAGGGGGCAGGAAAACGGACAGGTTGAACTTTTGACCCTGTATGCTGCACCCAAGACTTAAAGCCAAAAAAAGGTGTCTGCTGGCGACAGCCATCAGCTGTATGTTTAACTTGCAGCACCTTCTTGCCCCTCCCAAAGCTTTATTCTCTCCAAAAATAATAATAATGTGGATTGTCATGTTGTTCTACAGTTGCCAGATGTCAAACACCAGCCCTGTCATCCAGTGTCTGTGACCTCATAGCCAAGCAACAGGGCTACAGATTTAACTCTTTCAGTGTGCACTTTGCATTCAATGCCAGCTGATTATGGAACATGCTATGCTTTTACATTCTGGGGGGGGTGGGGGGATTTTTAATTTACCTATGAAAACTAGAATATGTGTATAGGCAGATGTGTCTATGGTTTAAGTCTTTACAATTCATAAATTCAGGTACATTTGTAATGAATGCAAATTGCTGTGCTGCACCCATCAAAACATAACTTAGCCCGTGCAGCCCGCCTAGCTAGACATGCCCCCCAGTTTTCTCATGATCCGGTAGCCTTATTATACGCTCTTACAAAGATCTGCTGTCTGGAATGCAGTAGTGTTACACAGAGTACAAAATGTACTGCCAAATCCCCATTTGTTCTCAGTTTTAGAAAAGTAACCACACACTACATTTCGCCTTTACCTCAATCAAAACACAGATCCTCCAATATAGAGTACCGCACATGCATATCAAGGACAGGAGGACCCTCCATACACAAATCCCGCACACACAGATCAAGGGCAGGGAGATTTAGTCGCCTGCGATAAATGTTCGCTACTGCCGGTGACTAATCTTCCTGAAATGCCCTCCTTCCAGTAAGAATGTTAATGGTTCAGTTTTCCAAAGTCACCTCACAAGGAAACTTCAGAAAACAGAAGGAACGTTTATGCCATCCTGCCAGAAATTCCCATTCGTTCGCAGTAGTGAACATTTATCGCAGGCGACTAAATCTCCCAGTGTGCCGCCACCCTTACAGTGTCACTGTACCAAAATGCAGGTCACTGTAGAAAAGACTATTAGGCCATGAATATATGTCGCTACCAACAGATTTACAGGAAGAGAATAATACTGAAACATTTATTGTTACTACTGAAATAAAGACAATATTGCTTTCCATTTATTTCCAGGCATATACTACAGCCCACTAGCAATGCTTCCGATTTAGCCCATATTTAAGGCTTTGAAAGAGATTTTTTTCATTCTCTTTATAAATGAATTAAATGCATGTTCTTCATGGTAATGTTGAAGATACAGCCTCTGACAAGGCTAGCCAAAAATCTTACTGCGATTTGTTGCATCTATTCAAGCCTGTGTCAACCCCCTTCTTTATCTTTTGGGCAGGACCTCACAAAGTATTTCACATCATTTCCTGGCTAGAAAGAACGGAGAAAGGATACGTCTGTGTGTGTTATTGGCATTATTTCTGCTATTCGCCAGGCCTCTACCCTGACACTATAATGAACGCCTAGACCCTTGTCTGCTCAAATGTGCTTCAGGCATAGCAGTAAATCTGCACAAATGGCCCCTTTTTCCCCCTTGCATATTTGTCCCCCTCTTTCAATTTGATGCCTCCAACATCTGGCCAGCAGAAGGGCAGATATATCCGCTTATATATTACGCTGATGTAATTTACATCCTAAAGCTAAACAAAAACCATATGAATGAGCCTGCTGGAGCCAAAGAGTCCACAAGGTTTAACCCCTTGCAGGATATGACCTACATATGAGTCAACAGGAATGCAACATCTCAAAAACTTTTACAAAGAAGTATGAGTAAAAGCATTACAAAAGCTGGCAGGAATTTCCAGAATCAAAAGGGTTAAATCACTGCAAAACAAGATCAAAATAACTAAGACGGGGAGCTTTATAATAATGTACATTGTACGCTATAGAACACACTGCCTATAAATAGGTTAACTCAAAAACACAACAAACAAACTGGAATGGAATATTATTCTCTCAACCATGTTGTTTTGTGGGGTTGGTTGAATGTACCAGTAAAAATCTATACAACTGATTCTATGGAATCACCTCAGGGCTTATCCTGACAATTACAGTCAGACATTGAGCTAGTTGGGCTGAATGCTGAGCCTACAAAAGGTAAAAACAAAATTGTGACTTTACTAGGCTTTTAGTTAACCATAAATTAGTTTAGAAAATCTAAGTGCCCTCCCAGTAGGAATATGTGCTCACTGCCCATCGATAAAAACACAGCAAAATACAGCTGTAACATTCTGTTCGCAATATGTTGGCGCTCTGAAAATACTTGATGATAATAATAATAATAATAATATATGGCTGGAACAGACAACCCCCAGCACAATGGTGCTGGACATTGCCCAGCGGATTTTGCTGAATGGCAGACAACACACCAACATGAATTCACAAGCTACATTGCAAAAGGAAACAGAGGAGCATAAACTCGCAGGTTTCTGGGAAGTTCCTGGAGCATGGCCAAATGATATTTGTACGTCTAATTGTAATTACCTGGGGATGAGGTTACAGTGGGCAAAGGCTGCAGTGCACATTTCTATATACAATAAAATGAGTTCATCAAGTATATATACACATACACCAAAGAGAGCCTACTAAACAAAATCTAGTAACTCTTTAAAGCTTTATCTTCACTGAACACGCCACGCCGCCCTTTAGCCCTGGGAAGCCATTCTTGGTTGCCTTTGCCCGCTACTAAGCAGTTAAAATGAAGGGCCAGCTCTGCATATTGTCATAATCATAGGTTGTAATTCCTGAAGGACTGTTAATGCGCTCAGCACGGCAACAAAGAAATTAGATCAAAGAGCTCCTTTCCCCGAAGGGTTCAATGTCTATTATTACTCAATTTACAGTTGACTAAACCGAGACAGAGCAAAAGTCATGTTTTGCTTGCTTTTCAGAACTGGAGCTGTGCAATGCACGAAATGTGGCATTCCCAAGAACGGTCCTTCTCTTTCCAACCACAGCTTTTCACTCTAAAACCAAGATAACTTCTCAATGCAAGAGGAAGAAATGGTTACTTGGGTGGACACTAATCTCTAAAGCTTCTTTAAGTTTAATTACACTTTGCAAGCCCTTTACTTCAGGCTAGATGGGGCTTATTCCTACGGGCTGATCTATTAAAGCTCTGGGGTGGTACTTGTTTGAGGTCTAGGCATCTCTGCTTGACCATAAGTTAATAACCATATCAAAACAGTTTAAATTTTACTTGATAAAAATGACTGTGTATCCATCTGGCTGGCATTCACAAGAAATCTAGCATTGAGTGGAATCATTGCTACACATCTCCCCCCCCAAAAAAATAAAGGATATGAAGTAATGGGTTAAGAATTGGCCTAGAGAGAAGGCATTTCGGGTGGTGGGGGGAAAGCAGGCTACACTGTGGGCACCACCCTTTCTCCAGTGACAAAATAATACAAGCTGCACACATCACCACTTGTACTAGCTGAAGGAAACAGAACCAGGGAGACATTGGAAAGAAAAAGCCTGCACTGCAGAATGTTCCAATCTGTTATTGAAAGGGAATGTCTTGCAGCAAGCCAAGACCAGGAGGAGAGAGAGGAAAAAATGAAATGAACTTTTGTTTTAAGTCTGATCCATCTAACTGCCTCAATGTGCCCCTTGAAAAAAAGAAATAGAAACAAATCCTTCCAGCCAGCCTCCATGAGGCGATGAGAAAGCTGCCAGATCAAGACCGCTGCCTTAGATGACCCTGCCTGCTTAGGGGACAATTGCATAAACTGCTGCAAAGAGCTCACACATATGATAGACTCTAGGGGTACAAGAAAGAATGGGGGGGCATGCTATTGAAATGAACCCCTTCTGTTACAACCTTGGGCAAAAACAGCAACAAGGAGTAGAGGCACTAGAACATCTGGGAAAAACTTTGGGCAAAAACACAGCAATATGGGGTGGGGGCGCTGGAATGTATGGGAAAAAACTTTTTTAGGTGCTCACACAATGATACAACTATACCCTCACAGGGGGTGGGCTGATTTACAGCTAGGATATAGACAACCATACAGCAGGTGGTGGCAAAATAGGGAAGTCCACATGCCACACAAGAATTATGCTGGATATTTGTACTAATGATTTATAGCTTAAAAAAAAAAAATACACCCACAGACTGTTCCAGAACATAGAAAAGCAGCCATAAAGTCTGCTGGCAGGAGAATGGCGAGAGTTGTAGTGCCACATGAATGGTTGAGCCTGAGCAATAAAAAAAGAAGGCAGATATTAAAAAAGAAAATAAACCTGTAGGATAACAAAACTTTTTCATTGATTTTGATTTTAAAAGAAAAACCTTTGGAATGGATCCACCCTGGTCTTTGGAGTGCAGTGGCTGAAAAGAATACATTCCCAAATGCAGAGAGAACAGCACATCGCCTTTCCAGGGCCCACAGCGCTTGATAATTTAATTAACAGTTCACCATCTGACACACATGGCTATGGGATGTAGAACGGGAGGGGCCTACTTTGATGTTTAAG
>CM044443.1:93524541-93535599 GCA_024363595.1 Xenopus borealis
GTCACTACCCTATGGCTGAAAGCAAATCTAACTCGAGGGGGGTTGAACTTTTCTTCCAAAAGTACCTCCAAGAGTTGGTCATTTTTAATTGAACCAGATCATTAAGATTCTGGGTCGTCATTTTAGTCTATATTGTTGGTATTTTAAATTTCTATCATGACTGAGACTGAGCAGAGGAGAGCAGACTGGGGCCAGACAAGGTGATTAATTGTGGCAATATACCTTACCAGCTTTAACAACACAGGGTCTGGTGAGACAGACAACAGTCACCTGGATGGCTCAAACCTAATAGACTGCAGCATTCCATAACAGTTGCAGGCAGCATGGCTCTTTGCCTGGCAGACTCAGGAGAGCACACCACTAGTTGAATCAAATTAGTGCATCAAGATGAGGATACATTTTGCCATTTAATTCTAAAATAATTTTATATATTCTATTTTCAAACTATGACATCAGCGCAGGATGTGGTTGACCACTACAACAATGTCTGAATGCTTAATGCCAATAGGAAAGTCCAGAGCCATTTACTGCACTAAAAATGTATTACAGACTAAAGTGTGGTGGTTTAAAATTCACTGGTGCCTTCTAAATTACTTCTAATAACTGGAGATGCAACAAGGCCATAGATAGGACACAGTATAGTTAATGATTAATCTGCACCAGAACAGTCCAGGCAGATCCCTAGAGAAAAGGATGGCCAGTCATCCTATAGCACTTAAACATATTTGTCAAACAAAGGCATAAGCAGTGATACAAATAAAGCAAACAACAACTCAATGGCACACATCTACACTTGGAAGCAACTACAAGATTAGCCTATGGAGGGGTGAGAAAATACATAGGTCCCATGTGTAATCACCTTAAAAAACAGAAACTAGCCCTTGCCAGCAGGCTTGCAGATCTAAAAAAAACCCCATTTTTATTCAGCAGCACTGATGTAAAACGAGGCTCGTTACTTTTCAAGAGTATAAGTCCAGTGAAAATACAAGTCTGATTTTGTTACTTTCAATAAGCCAAGTTTACTAAAAACAAGAAGTTCCTTTGCTCAGCTGAAACAAGCAATATTAATGAAAAGAGGAAGTTTGAACAGACAACAACTCGACTTGGTGGAGACACCGATCTCCCTGTCTCGTATCAAAGAACATCCACCAGACGCTATGCTTAAAGACACAACATGTTTTTCTGAATTGTAAAGATAAAGTGCAGTATTTATTGTGACCTTTTTACATGTATTAATACTTTGGGATGGTGTGATGATTAGACAGGGGGTAAAAAAAAAGTGCCCCAAATTCTTTAGTAGAATAATTCTCACCAGAGCTTAAAGAGATTTTCTTTTTAACTGGGGAAAGGAGCACATTATATCACACAGAAAGAAGCAGTAGCAAGGCCTTGTCTCTAGAAGGACTACTATTGGGATTTTTCAATCTAAACAGATTAACTAAAAACATAGCTGCCACCCAGAATCTTGCAGTCAAATGTGGCCTTCTAAGTAGTTTCAAAGGTCCTCTAAACATCCCCCAAAAATGTATGTATGACATAAGAGTTTTCACAAATTCTGCCCCGAT
The DNA here is from genome assembly GCA_024363595.1 of Xenopus borealis. NCBI lineage: Eukaryota > Metazoa > Chordata > Amphibia > Anura > Pipidae > Xenopus > Xenopus borealis. The sequence continues at coordinate 93,526,107 of CM044443.1, forward strand.
TACACAACAGTGTCGGTGAGAAATGGTCTACACAATAAACTGGGAAGCAGTGCACTGAAGGCTCAAAAACATCAGTTAAATTGAATATCTGCAGATATTACATGGCCATCATTTTATTGACTGAATGCAATATAACGGGAAATTACATATATAATAACAAATGACCAAGAGCACTGTATATGTATGCTGGGCTTCTTGAATTCTGTTGAGCAGGTAACAAACATAACCTCATTCTCAGCACTGTTCTATTCTTAGCCAAAGCAGTAGCCACTGAACTTAAGCAAGCACTTACTTAAAATAGCCCTTGTGATTCCTTCTGCTAGTCAGTGGGCAGGAACAGAAAGGAAAGATCTTAGTACAAATCAGGCAAGTGGATATAAAAAAACGACCCATCAGCTCGCTGATCTTTCCAGGGAGGAGGGGTCAGAGAACACACAATCATTAGGAAAAGAAAGGTTGACATTGAAAAATCATATTGGGCAAGGTGAGACTGCACATGAATGGCACATAATGTTAAGGGGGTTATTTATTACATGTCGAGTTATTTTCTTCCCCCGAAAAATTCTAATTTTGTGAGTGTAGTTCTCAGTAAAACCTTGGATTTTCAGGTTTAAAATTTTTTTTTCGATATTATACTATACCCCAAAGCTGAAAATAGCTAAAATCCAAAAACACTCTAGCTAAAACTTGTTGAGGTCCTGTAGAAGTCAGTGGCAGAGGTCCCAATATGAAGATTTTGGTAGCCTTCACGATGTTGGGGTTTTATTTCAGTGGTTTTTAGCACAATTAGTTTTGTGTTTTTTCATAAATTACAAAATAATCGAGCTCAGAGTTTTTTCAACGTTTAAAAAAACTCTAAGAAAATGGACCTTTGAAAAGGGGATGAGGGATGTTTAAAATAAAGCCTTGCCGGGGCTGTGCCTCATACACAGTTGAGCTAGATCACTGAGAAGTCTCTGAAGAGGATAGCGGGATTACCAAGGGAGTAGTTGAATTTTGTTTACCATTCTCACGTTATTTCCAGCTACTTGAGTTACATCCTGTAGTAGCCCTGCTTTGTCATATGAGATTCTGGAGTTTTGTCTTCCTCCTCACCAATATTACAATTCAGGGTTCACCTTCTCGCCAAATAACCAAAATTTACAAAAAAAATTTTCAAAGTGGATTGCACAGGCCAAGAAGACCAAAATGTTATATCAATTTATTTGCCGTCAGGACATTAAAAAGCTTTTATGAACCCCAACCAACTAATGCACAAGTTACAAAGCCTTATGGCAAGGGCCACAGGAGCGATAGATTTAGCATAACTGGCTTTGCGGGGGCCATGCAGGCTAAATGAAATTTACAATGTCCGTGCCAGTGATGGTGCATTACAGAGATTGTTGCGAGATTTAAATAGTAGGTTGCTCAACAAACTGAAAGGAACAAGCACTTTCCCCTTAATGCACCCAAGCAAAAGCCCACAGACCACACTGAGCATGAGTGCCGAGTAGGAGGAAAGGAGAGCTTCCCGAACAAAGGAACACTGCATTCTATTCATTTATATCAAGCAGCTTCCCGTGCCAGATAAAGCTTTTTCGGAAGCTACAACCAGATAAAAAGGCAGCCAAATGTCCAAGTAATGGGAGATGGCACAAGACATAGTAAGAGGCCTGCAGGCCTAAGCTTACACAGACACGGAAATAAAATGCTGCACCAAACTATATAAAATCTGCTTCTCTAGTTCATGGAAATATTTTTTTTTTTTTTTCCTCTAGCTGCAATGCAATGCCCACTAAGCAAGCTTCATACACTTACATGATTGATTTTAACAGATCTTACCCTTATATTTCAAATATACAAGTGATAAATGGATTGATTAAAAATACTGATCCAAAAGTAGAATCCAAAATGTAGTTTTTATTTGGAGAAAAAAAAAACAAGCAAACCACTGTGATGGTCAAAAGCATCCTAACAACCCCACAGGTTATCAATGGCAATATTTGCAAAACAAATAAAAAAAATCCCTCCCCCCCTTCACCTTTTGAAACTCCAGAGACTTGTAACTAGACCCAGCACCCGCTTTTCATTAATATTCAAAAGCATAAAACAAAGGCAGACAAAAGGACAGTCACCCCAGCACCCAGGGAATTCATTAATCCTTTCAATTTTTCAATTCACCAAGCGCTCCCGATTCAAACATGTGAAGCTGGGAAGAAAAGCAGTGGCCAGCATTTGGCAGCGGTCTAGGTCATAGAGGGGTAGCAGAAATCCCACCATAAATCCAGCAGACAGACAAGCTGGGTCCCCTGATACTTGGGGGGGACGCTGCACAGGAAGGAGATGCAAGACCTCCCCTCTAAGAAGGCATATGGGAAGAAAATAAATGATAATGATCGAAACTTGCAAAGACCTTTTATTTCTTGCCCCCATTTATGTGCAACTGCAAACCATTTTGATCGGCGAAATGTCCAGATACAGAAATGTAAAGTAAACCACCCTCCAATCATAAATTACACAGCAAAGGCACTTAAATTGCAGCCTATCACAACCACCAGCCAAGGTCTCTGCTATAGCCTATGTGTTCTGTTATAGAAAATCAATATATACAACCTCAAAGCTCATACAATATTTACCGGATGTAAGGGGTCAATAAAAAGAAACCTAAAAACCCTGCATTTCACAATGTGATTGACGTGGTTTCTATTTATATATAAAAAAAAAATAAAAAGAAGAGGCAAGATACAAGCACTGCACAATGTGTGCACTAAGGTGGATTCATTTAGAGTGCTCCTCCCCTGAAGACTTACAAATGGACAGCCTAATTTGATCATTAGAGAAGGATTCGGGGGGGGGGGGGGGGGGGGACTGAGAGAGATGGACAGACAGAGAAGACTTAAATTAGGCATAAAAAGGCACAATTGTTTCCTATTTACTCCCTGCTGTGTTTTACCATCTGGGATCTGAAACAAGGGGTGATGGGGATGCGTGCCGCTGACAAGCCTCAAACAGCAGAGTATGTTCTGTTCCAGGGAGAAGGCCATGTGTCAGTGCCCTCTGAGCACACTCAAACATAAGACCCTACTTCAATAGCGGGGCTGCTAAAGAATGGCATTAACCAGGGAATAGTGACAGGTTTAACTAGCTGCTCATGAGCTCAAACTCCTAAAGTAGCCACCATAAGGATGCTGGTGGTTATAGTTTTTAAGATAGTTCAAGAGTGACTAATTTTTTGTATCACTTTTGTAGCACACGATATAGATGGAATTTAAAAGAAAAAGTACTTTAATAAAGGAAAACTATACCCCCCAAAACAATATAGGTCTCTATAAAAATATACTGAATAAAATGGATCATGTGTAAAACACTGCTTCATGTAGGGATAGCACTAAGATAGCACAGTGAAAGTCCGGAAATTCTCCTGTTCCTTTCAATACTGTCATAATAATATAGTTTTTTAGTAGTAGGTGCCATGGGGTAATCATAAATAGAAAATTGCCATTTTAAAAAAAAACAAAGGCCGCCTCCTGGGATCCAGTGATTCACGGTGCAAACAAACTATGCACGTTAGATCACGAGCCAAGTTCTGTCTTTTGCTTCCACACTTCTTCCTGTTACAGTTAGAGTTGAAATATTTCTGGTCAGGTGATCTCTGAGGCAGCACACAGACCATCACGAAATGGTGGTTCAAGGCAAGAGATGTAAATGGGCAAGATTTAATTAAATATATATTCCAGTTTGGTAAGAGTCTTTAATATGCCACTTCATTTCATATAAAATGTTGGTTAAGTCAGTGATTTTTAACCTTGTGCCTCCAGCTGTTAAGAAACTACAAGTCCCACAATGCATTTGCCTGACTGTGGCTGTCAGACTCCTTCATTGCATTGTTGGACTTGTAGTTCCTTAACAGCTGGAGGCACAAGGTTGAAAATCACTGGGTTAAGTATTCATTTTGGGGGTATAGTTTTCATTTAAACCTGCCATCATGTTCCTCAGTACTTTCCCCTTTAATACAGATTCTAGAACTGCAGATTCCCGGAACATCTGGTGCAGAATACCTTCTTTCACTGAAACAGTTAACAGACAAGTTGATAGAATATTGACTTTAAAGCATCCTCACCGCCTGCCCAGACTAGCTGTCTGCTGACTGGAGAATTTCTAACAATGTGGCTTCTGTAGACAACCCTGCCTGCACTTGTTAAATTATTCACAATCTCGGTCCTATGAGAGGTGAAGACGTGAGAATAAACTAAAGCATTAACATAGTTCAGCAGGAACTGGCAGGCCAATTTAACCCCTTCTGCTTCTACTATGGATAACTGACACAATCTCACATGCAGTAAAATTAAATATTCAGAACAAGGATGCAGATATTTAGACCATGTTACAACTATGCCAATAGTCTGACAGGCCAAATAAAGAACGCATCCAAATCTATAGAGGTGGTCATACGAGCAACTGTTGGCAGCACATAATGGCAGATACATTCACCTTTTATGGAGTAAGGGCAAAACTACACAGACTATTTTGGTCCGTATTCTGCACATCTGACGCTGGGAGTCAAAATGCATGTGACTTGACAAAAACAAGACAAGTAATATAAAGTCGGATGGTGTCGCAGGGTTGATCCGATGCGACATGACTGTCGGATGAAAATACTGCAAGCTGTGACTCCCAGCGTCGGATGCGCATGAAACGGACCGCAATTGTCCGTGTAGTTCTGTCCTAACATGGATATGTAAACACACGTTTACAGGGGACAAAATAAGTTTAGCAAAGAGTAAAAATGGAGTTCATTGAATTCCCCAAGAGGAAAGTGAAAAAGAGTAAAAGTGAGCAAGAACATGCTTATAGATGATTTTTGACAAAAAGTATAATTTTAAATGTAACCATCCTTTGCCCAAGTTTAAATCGGACCCCTTACTTAAACATGGGTTAGGTGATGGTGTTTTTAAAACACTCTATACAATGCTTTTCAAATATGTTTTAAATGGAATAAACAAGACATTAACTTCACACTGTGGAGTTTGTCTGATTCAGCTGTTTCCGGGAATCTGAAATTAAAGGCTTATAACATGGATAAGCATTCCATTGCTGTCTGGGAAAGTTCTTTAACTGTCAGAAAGGTTTGCTCACTAATCAAAAGAAAAAAGAAATGATATGCAGAGGCATGGCCTGGGGATCTCCTGACCACGTGTTGTGGAACAGGTGTTCTGTCTATCAATTACACAAGAAGAACAAATATGCATAAAAAACTTAAACTTCTCTTCCACCAACTGTTAGGAGTTGTGGCATACACAAATTTAACTGTCAGAAACGCTACATACTCAGGCACAGCAAGGTAGATCCCAAGAGATTGAACACTACTAGCTCAAGTGCTTTAAATCAGGGGTCCCAAACTACCGGGCCATGGCCATACGTGAACTGGCAAACAAACTTTAGTGCTGCAGCTACTGCAGATTTTATAAACCCCAAGCAAGACTTCATGTCTGGAAAATAATTTTTAGTACATGGATGACCAATGAGGCACTCCCCTAGCTGTAGTGCAACTGCAACTAATGTAGTAGTTCAATAACTACGTTAATATACTGGCTGGCTAAGAATGCTGGGTGTTACCATGGAAAGCAGTTACAAAAGCTTTGACTTTGGCATCACAGATTCATTTTTCATGTTAAACTGAAATAAATGTTGCTTTTAAATGAATGACAATGTTGCTTATATTTTGACAGAAGATTGTCATATCTGAAATGGCACGCCCTTGTAAAATGGGTTTCCTTTGCATTCCTTTGCTATTATGGATTTTCTCAGCAGGAGGTCACTTGTAACATACATGGGGTAGAGAAGGCAAGCAATGCAAAGGGAAATGGCTTCATGGGCCGATGCACCACTGTCAAACCCATGCCTTACCAGCCATTTTTAAAGCTCTCTGCATTCAACAGATAACGGCTAATGTCAATGACTGCACAGGACAGGTATTAGATGTCTTCATTTTAAATTATAGCAAAGATAAATTATGGGAATCCTGTGTATACGTAGCACTCACATATATATATATATATTTATATTGCATGTTGTGCATGCATGTCTCATCGTGCTAAGTGAATAAACCGCACAATCAATGGGGTATTTCAGCAGACTCAAGGAAATGCTTATGGGACATCTGTACTTCCATTTTTAACGATTAATGTCCCAATTACCCAGACTCCTTTATTTTGCAAGCAAGATAGGATAGAAATCTATTCTATGTGCTTTAATGACTGCTCACCGGCAGAGAAGGATCTTCATGCATTCAAAGGGTACTGTAACATTCCATATTTGTCCCTTTTGTTTCAACATTCTGACCCCCATGACTGGACAAAGAATACTTGAACTTTAAAAGCTCTCAGCACACCCTGCGTGCCTGGGTAATCTCTAGCTGCCTTTGCATACTCCAAATACTGCCCTCCTGCTCCTCTCTAGATTCTTCACTTTAGAATACTAGATGTTGGGGCAGTTAATGAGCTGCTTTTAAGTAACTCAAACAGCACAGGGACAATTATTTCAATTTGACATTACAACACAGGCTAAAACGTACACAAAAAAAACAAATATTTGTGTTGCTAACTAATTTTACACTAAGCAAATTTGCTTTATACGGTACCCAATATAACAAAAGTCTTTGTGCTAAGGAACTCTCCTTAAACGACCAGCCCTTTACTTTATTGGCGGCCATCATCTTACAGCAACTATGAAAGGAGCCATCGAGGTCACAAGTGCTATCGCTTTTTTTTTCTGTCAAGTAGATTGCAGAGCAGAAAAATTCACAGTTTGCATACATTCTCAGAAAAACCAAAAACATAGCAAATTAACAACAAAACTGTGAAAAGTGATTAAGTTGAGGCACTTCGCAGATGAACTTAGAATTGCTAATTAAAAACCTCCCACTTAACGACTGAATCTGCACAGTACTCAGACTGAAAAATATAATTAAAAAGGGGCACATCATGAGGTAGGGAATTGTGAAAATACAACAGCAAAACATTTGAAGGAGACCAGAGGGTAAGGCTAACGATGACTCATGAAAAATACAAAAAGTACAGTTATCCAGCAGGACAATATTGCTTAAAGGGATACTGTCATGGGAAAACTTTTTTTTCCAAAATGCATCAGTTAATAGTGCTGCTCCAGCAGACGTCTGCACTGAAATCAATTACTCAAAAGAGAAATGATTTTTTTTATATTCAGTTTTAAAATCCAACATGGGGCTAGACATTTTGTCAATTTCCCAGCTGCCCCTGGTCATGTGACTTGTGCCAGCACTTTAGGAGGGAACTGCTTTCTGGCAGGCTGTTTTTCCTTCTCAATGTAACTGAATAGAATGCAGTGGGACATGGGTTTTTACTACCGAGTGCTGTTCTTAGATCTACCAGGCAGCTGTTATCTTGTGTTAGGGAGCTGTTATCTGGTTACCTTCGCATTGCTCTGTTAGGCTGCTGGGGGGGGGTGGGGGGTTTGAAGGGAGGGGGTGATATCACTCCAATTTGCCTTAGAGCAGTAAAGAGTGACTGAAGTTTATCAGAGCACAAGTCACATGACTTGGGGCAGCTGGGAAATTGACAATATGTCTAGGATTTTAAAACTGAATATTAAAAAAAATTGGTTTGCTCTTTTCAGAAATGGATTTCAATGCAGAATTCTGCTGGAGCAGCACTATTAACGGATGCATTTTGAAAAAAAAAAAAACATTTTTTCCTTGACCGTATCCATTTAAGATTCTGGCCCCTTCAAGAAAAACAGACAGTTGAAATGTAAGAATACACTCCTAACAAGTGTCAGGCAGGAAAGGAAACAAATCTGTTAAGGAGGGCTTTAGGGACTAAGTGGTTAAATCCCATTATGCATAATGAGGCATTTAGGAGAAGAACCCAAAGTTCAAACCTCAGTTCCATAAAAATGCAGTGAATAGGCTGAAACAGAGACAGAAAGAAAGGGGATATAAGGAGCAGCACATTTCCAAATGTTTTTTTTTTCTTTTTCCAGAGACCTCCTGAAAAGAAGTTCAGTCTCTGACCTGCTGCCTTTCACAGAGCTGCTCTAGAGACCTCTTAACTCCTGGCTTTTCGGACCCCTGCAGCTCCCCTATTAAAAGCAAGCAGGCCAGTGGTGCATCCTATTAAATGCTCTTTTTTTTCAGGCTCACTTTTGTGCACTTCATGGGGACACAATGCCAACACCACTACCTTATAATAATGGGAAGCTCCAGGAAAATGTACACAATCATAAAAAAAGACTTGACAACGCCTACAGCTGCTCTGTCTGCCCATGGCACCCCTGTGTTTGCGCAGGGAGATCCTCTCTCACTATCCACTTGGTCTCTTTGAAACTGCTGTGCTTTGCATATAAAACAGGACACCCCTCCCATCCCCCTCAATCCTACAGGGAGCTCACTTCCTCCCCCTCAAACAAGCAGCCCATTCAGCAGAAATGTAAATCCCACGATGCACTGCAGCAGAACAACTAGAGAAGATAAAAAGTTATAATGCTGCAGTAAGGTGGAAGCGCATCTCATTTGACAGGACGCAGAGCAGGAATAGATTTTCTTTATAGCGCCGCTGTGTTTAGTTTTATACTGGTTAACATTAAGCTGAATGGATCACACCTTGACACTATTTGTCCAACTATGGATGCAAGGTTTAAATATGGGCAATATAGAAAATGCAACGTTTGGAACCACACCTGTAGTAGAAGGGGGATTGGATACTATCATTGCACTCCTATGTGTTGCTGCCATATTTCAGTGTGTGTTTGTGTGCGACACTTCCTCTAAACAGCAAGTGTTGTGTGCAAAGGCACACCCTTCCCCCTCCCTTCACAAATATGCTGAATGCATCAAGCTTTGCAGGAGATAAAACTTGGTAAATATCAGCTTCTGACAGCAAGTAGCCGCTTTCCAAAGGTTACGGAGGTGGGTCTTAGTGTGAAATTTCTTATTATAGATCAATTCAATAGACCTACAGGCAGCCATATCACATGCACATGTATCTATGTACACCGGAACTAGGGTTGCCACCTTTTTAAAATTTTAATACCGGCCGGCGGGGGGCGGGGCCAAAAGGGGGCGTGACGTGACGCCAAAAGGGGCGTGATGTGACGTCAAAGGGGGCGGAGCCACGCGAAGGATCGGCTGAAGACGCGAGAAAGGTAAGTTTTTATTAGATTTAGGCAAGGCAAGGGCCATTTTTAAGGGGTATTTCAAATTTACCGGCAGCTACATTGCCGGTAAATTTGTAATACTGGCCCCGGCCTTGGCTGGTGTTTTACCGGCTAGGTGGCAACCCTAACCGGAACACAACAGGACTGCTTTAATTCTTGAACATGTTGTACTGGGGAGCTAACCAGATAGCATACGAAGACTCTGAACATTGTGGGTAGCTAATGCCCACATACTGCCGTGCTCATAAGTTTACATACCCTGGCAGAATTTAGGATTTCTTAACCATTTTTCAGAGATTATGAATGATAACACAAAAACATT
>CM044443.1:93547142-93562570 GCA_024363595.1 Xenopus borealis
AGATGTTGGCTGGGTAAGTGCCTCATACTGCATCTCAAGAGCGCCAGCTAAGTGGGACTGGTGCTTTATACACAAGATATGCAACCTTTCAATGGGAAAACTAAAAGAGATGGAAATGGAGTGGCGAGGGAGAATCAAATGCCCAGAGGGGAAAACCGTCAAATGAGATTTAGATCTTTTGATCTACATCTTCTCAGACAAAATGAAACTTTAAGGGGGGGGGCGAGATAAACAGAGATTGTAGGGAAGGGAATAAAATAGGACAAAATCGGCTTTATAGGGATTTCAAAGCACTGCTAGATACAAGCAGGATTAGCCACAAAAAGAGCGGCCACGTGTGGCAACAGAATGCACGCAAAAACCCAAGAATGAAAGAGCATTTTATATTCCCATACACTGCACTGGCCAATAGCCTTGTCAGAGAGAAGTTTTTAAATGATACACTGAAAGTTGAAGTGGTTTGGGAGCCCGCCACTCTGTTAGCCTCAAATTCAGAGAAAGTCTATAAACCCTGTGACTTATCGTACTAGAAACAGGTCTCAATCTTTTGTGGTTGAGGAGTGTTGCAAGTGGAAGATATCTGCACAAATTGCAGTCCAAGCAGGTTTTGAGGCAGGCAAGGTAGAGCGATATTACAATGACACAGCCCACAAGAGGTCACAAGTTGCCTTGGGAAGACAAGATACACCAGGGAACGCAGATTCTCACCAACAAAAATAATAGTGCAGATGTACAAAAGCAAAAAACACACAAATAGTGGCTGCTGTGGGCAAAAGAAAATCTGAAAACATACACAAAAAGCACCAAAACATAAGAGTGCTACAATCCCACTTTCAGAATGGGAAGTGCCCATTTCACCATTAAACTGAAAGAAGGTTGCAATAGGCAATCATAATTTGGGTTTAACTGTGATCTCCCAAGCCAGGCACAAACGGCTCTATTCTTGCCAGACACAACTATTCAAAGCTTCCACCTCAATCCTTGATTAGACGGGGATAGACAAGCCATTAAAAATGCATCCACCTCCAACTATCACAGATAATGTGCCTCATTACAGTTAACATTGCCACAATAGCTCTGACACACAGTTGTAAGGAACTCCTGGGGAAATAGGGAAGGAGTCTATTCAGTGATAATAAGAGAGGGAAAAAAAGGTTTAAGCAATAATGTGGTTTAATTGGCCTCCCAAGAAGAGATCAGTAAATGCAACTTTATTATGCACCAGGAATAATCAGCTGGGGGGAAATCAAGTCACACGTTTTATTAATCCACTGAATAGTCAGAAATCAAATTGGTTAAAAAGAAGAAAAAAAAAAAGTTACACAGCGGGAGGTAAAAACAGCATTATTGCTCCTGACAGCTTTTTAACCCTTTAGTAGCAGAGAAAAACAGCAATATTTCATTTCAAGAAGAAAATGCGGTCAAGTTTGTTTGCTCTGATGGAATGAGACAGAAGGAGATGCAAAGTCTGTTATGAAGCAGTAGCTAAAAAGCTTTCATTAGCCACAATGCTACAAAGGAACTGGCTTTTTGGTTTAAAACATTTATAACAAAAAAAAATGCTCCCGTCGGTGGAAATCAGCGATATGCTTTGACAAATGCCAACATAAAATTTAATGGAAATTAATAGGATGATGTTTTTACAAAGTGAAATATCACCTTTTTTTTTTGGGTTGTCTTGTCTACCCACTGAGAAGGATCTATGCCAGATACCAACTTGCTTTACACACACTGGCATCCACAGATGGCTCAGTCCAGACGCCTAAAATAAACCGCTAGAGTCTGGACAGCCCGTGTGGGTGGCATGCCTTCCATGCGACTGCTCCACTTATGTATACACCACCTACACACACAGGCACATCACCACCAGCCTGGTGCCGGGGCTACTGATCACAGGGCAGCACGTAATATATACACCGACATTCCTGGAAAGAATTCATTACCCAACACATAAAGGTAAATGGCAGTGTACCCAAATATAGTAAGAGTTTTATATAAGCACCTAGGCTACAGTTTATTCACTAGCAATGAAGCATGCATTCTAGATTTAAGATACAAACTAATGACATTTCCAGGAGTAACAAGAAAACCCAAAGGGTACAAAGATCAAGGTAAGAGGAAGGCTGCCCGTCTGCACTTGAAGCCAAAGTTGACATGTCAACACCCTTAAAGCTACAGAGACAGACACAGAGACGGGGGGACGTAAACTGCCCACACCTGTTTAGTACATACATACAAAATGGTCAGATCTGCAATGTGCGACTTATCTCCATAGACTGCTGTAAACAGGAGATGCAGCTATAAAGAGCACAAAGTACATCATCTGGGGGATCAGCAATGAACTTGATGCAGGGTTACCATCAGGTCACTTTAAATGCCACTTACTCTTCCCTGGCTCCTCATTACCTTTCCATGCATGGCCATGGATCTCCTTGTGTCAGTTAAAGGTACAGATGCTAGCGTAGCTTTGGAGAGATTCCTGTTCTACTCTGTGTGTAGGTTTTGTCTTCATCTCACTATCAGCTGGAAATGGGGGCGACATACAGTAATGCCAATCAACGATTCTGCTGGCAAATGCCAGCAACGCTCACATATATATATATATATATATCTCTCAGAGTGGAGAGCATTAAAGAGTCCCATAACAGGGCTGGTGTGTACAATAAAGTGGCACATGCCCACTAGTATACTTCCTGTAGAAAACACTGTGGTTTAGGAAGGTGCAAAGTTAAAGGCACCCACAAGGGTAAGACAGTGATTTTGGGAATAGATTGAAGTAGAAATAGTAGTTGTAAACCACCAACAGCTGGAGGGCATGTAACACATATATCCCTGTAACTCCCATGACCCTTAGTGAGGTAAGCTTTTTAACTGTAGAGCCCCTGGGACAAAACTGTGGAAATTTTAGCAGCAGTAACTTTTTCAGATATACCCTTATTGGGAAGGGAATTAGTAGCAGCTGCTATATTGCCATTAATATCATATATATACGGCTTAAGGCAGGTTAAAGACTGAAAACAAGGTAAGTTGTCCCGGTAAGTCCCTCACACCCTCAGTGACTCACCCTGGCTGCTTTCCTCTTGTATTTGTTGCTGTAGTCGAACTTGTCCTTCATCTCCTCCAGTAGCCGCTCCAGCCTGGCCTGCTCGTCCTCTCCCCCGACCCCATCCTGGGCCAGTAAGATGTAGGCCCTCCAGTTGGCCGAGTCGAAGCCCCAGTGGCAAGTCCGGTTCTCTAGCGCCTTGTGCGAGTGCACCACGAACTTGTGCGGGGGATACATGAGGCGGCAGTCCAAGCACTGGATGCAGGGGGCGCTGGGGTGTCCGTACAGCTCGGGCACAAACAGGCCCCGACACTTTCCGAAGCACTCGTGGTACACCTTGAAACTGCTCTCCGTCAGCTCCAGCTCCAGGGGTCCCGGCGGGAAGTCGCTCTTCTTGGCGCAGCGGGGCGGGTAGCTTCCCCCGTACAGCAGGGCGTTGCACAGGCGCTCGGCGTCCGTCTTGGTGATGAGGCCGCAGGAGGGCGCAGAGAAGGGCAGAATGCCCATCACCTTGAGGATCTCCAGCTGGTCGGCCGTGCAGCGGGAGCAATACACGTGCAAGTCGTCGCACACGGCGTTGATCTGTTGCAGGCTGAAGTCCCGCAGCACCGAGTTGAGGATCTGGGGCAGACACAGTCGCTTCTCGCCACCCACCACGAAGCAAGAGATGGTCTCTCCCTCCAGAATGGTCTCACACCTCTCCGTGGAGCGGTCCGACGGCATAAACAGGGGACCCCCGGGGATGACCGGAGGCGGCTGGCTGGGCACGTGCAGAATGGGCTCCGGGGGCTCCTTGCCGCACTCCTTCTTGTACAAGTCCTGAGCCCAGCGGGCGGAGAAGGCGGCCGGGCCGCCCAGAGAACTCATGGAACTCAGGTGGAACTGTTCCAGGGTCTTCTGGAGCCCGGGATGGGGCTGGAAGCTGCTCCGGCTCACGGTCTCCATGCCGAAAAGGTCCCGGCGGCTGCAGCAGCGGTCACTCACTCACTCACTCGTTCAATCAGGCGATGGCTCGGGGCTTTACTATGAATCCACAGTGGAGCTCAGTCCATATACCCGTGTAACTGCCACTCTCTCCCGGGCTGTCCCTCGCCTCTCACAGCGCCGCATCCACCTGGGACCGGCCTCCTTGTCAGATCCTCTTCCCAAAGCGTCGCACTTGAGTCCGGAGCTGCGCGGAGACGTCAGGGGCTGCCCATAGCGTCCCACTCACTAAGTCCCAGTAATGTCACTTTCCGCTGAGGAGGCACAAACTGAACTTTCCCTCAGTACAAAGGAGGGGGGGGCGTTCGTGGGAAGTTGCGGGCGGGACAGGATCGGCTGCGACTCACGAGTTCCCCGTCATTTTCCACTGCTGGAGGTTAGGGGGAGAGCGCGGCTCTTCCTCCCAGACACACAGACTGCTGCCTTCCCGGTGCTGCTCACTGCTCGAATGCCTCCTGCACTCTGTCTGCGCTCTGCACTCCCCCTCCCTCGCGTCCTCCCCTCTCCCTTCTCCACCCCCTTTCTCTCTGTTTGTTGGTGTCTGCCTCAGTCATTGAATCCCAGCCAAGAATGTGACCAACTCCCCAGGCTGTGGCTCTTCCAGGAACAACCTCCACCCCCTTCCTCCTCCTCCTCCTGCTGCTGCTGTTGCCTCTTTTTTCTCTACTGCAAAGCGGAAAAAAACTTGTCTGTCGAAGGCAAAATAAAACTCGTGGTTCTCGTGCGTGAAACCACCGGCGTTAAAAGCGGAAGGGTGTTTTGCTTTCTCTTTTCAGTAAATGTTAAATACATTGGGGTCACATGATAAGCAAAAGGTAAGGAGACGTTTCTCTCACATATTCCACAAAATACTATACACGTTTATCTGTGCCATTTACCGTGTCACTGAAAAATTATATTTTTTTCCAGATACAAATGTATAAAGTTATTTTTGTGTTTGGGGGAGCCTGGTTGTACTTTAATTGCTCAGGCAGCATATCGTGCAAGATGCAGGGCCACAGGGGCGATCCCAGGCACTTCACCACCTGAGGCGGCCTTGAATTTACCCCACAGGGGTAGTGGGGGTCCACAGCGCTAGTGCAGAGCGCACTTCCAGGTTGAAAACCAGAAATTTCGGTCTTAGTTACCCGGAGTGGCATTTTTGCCGCCCCTGGTAACCAGGGGGGGCGCTGCCGCCTGAGGTGAGTGCCTCTGCTTGCCTCATTGGTGGATAGGGTTGCCACCTTTTGGAAATTTCTTGGCCGGCGGGACCGGGACCAAAAGGGGGCGGGACGTCAAAGGGGCCGGAGCCACGCGAGCGATCGGCTGAAGATGCTAGAAAGGTAAGTTTTCCACTGGATTTTAGGCAAGGCAAGGGCCATTTTTAAGGGGTATTACAAATTTACCGGCAGCTACATTGCCGGTAAATTTGTAATATCGGCCCCGGCCTTGGCTGGTGTTTTACCGGCAACCCTATTGGTGGAGCGCCCCTGGGGCCACACAATATCCATGCCTGGGAACACAAGGTATAAAACCCTAAGGATGAATAAAAAGACCCATATGAACAATTCCCAGAGCTTCAAAGTCATGTAACAGCCGGGCATATCCAGTACACTTAGGGTTGCCACCTGGCCAGTATTTAACTGGCCAGTAAAAATGATGGTTGATCCCAATGTTATTAAAGGAGAATTAAACCCCCTTTGTAATAAAAACCCCTATCCTCCATAGTCCCCCCTCCCTGATCCCCCTGCACAGGATTTACCACAAGTAAATACCCTAAGCCGGTAATTACCACTTGTTGCAGAGTCAGCGGAGCTCACAGGGGCCATCTTCACCCACTTTGGTAATCCCCATAAGGAAGAGCCCTATCAGCACATGCGAGTTGGAGCATTTTCCCTGCACATGAGCCGAAAATTACAGAACCGCCAAAAGAAGACCCAAAGAGGCTGAAGATGGCCCCCATGAGCTGTGGTGACTCTGCAACGAAGGGTAGTTACCGGCTACGGGTATTTACTTGTAGTAAAAGGGGGTTTAATTCTCCTTTAATAGGGAATTTTCCAGAAAAGGTGGCAACCCTAAGTACACAGAGGCCCAAACTGCTTCCACCAGCCCAATAAATAGTGACTGTCTGTGGCATATTACTGTCTGTGTCATTTGCCAGAACCCATATATTGTTAGTCCAGGCCTGCCCACAGGTGAAAAACACCCAAAAATACTTTCCTATAGGCTACCATCAGGTCTGGACTGGGAGTCAAACTAGGCCCTGGCATTCCAAGTACACAGGGGCCCAACTAGTCCTCCACTAGCCAATAAATAGTGACTAACTTTGGGACCTTATAGCAGCCCCTCTGGCATTTGCTAGAACCCACAGATTGCAAGTCCGGGCCTGGCTACCATTTTAATCCTGGCATCCTTTAAACTACAAGAGTGTTATTTTGAAAAGACACTCCTGTTTGTGATTTAATGTGTAATGCAACTGTAATGGGATGTTCATCTACAGGAAGGTATTTTCAGACATTTTTGTCATATGGGGATTGCCCAAGTGGGTGGGATTCAGTGCAGCCTGGAGTTGAGGGTTTGATAGGGAACAAGCAGGGGCCTATTTATATTAAGGCACCCTGGGGCGGCACAGTTTTAGGGGAGATCCTCAGGTGCCTCGGGTATATTTTTCCCATAGCAAATTTGGTGACGGAGCTTAGTGGGGCAGAGGAATCATGCGGACTTCGCTTCCACAGCATATGTCGTGTGACATCATACACAATGCTCTGATGTCACATGAGCAACACAAGGGACATATTTAGGTCCAGTTCCTAGGACAGCATAGGACCTAAATACAGCCCTGGGAACAAGTGGTGGTGTTACATCCACGGGAAGGTACAACAACATGGATCAATGTGAAGTTGACTATATACACACAGGTGTTATCTTACGAAACACATTTCATGCAATATTCTGTGTGTGTACGAGGTGGGAGACATCAAGGGGTGGTTGAACTTTAAGTTAACTTTGGGAGGCACTTTTATCAAAGGTTGAATTTCAAATTCAGGTGAATTTTTAAAAACTCCCATAAACTCCCATGAACGCGAAATTCGAGCAGTCACAATGTATTTTAAAAATCAAATTACCTAAACCCGGGTGAATAGGATCGACCCGAAAACTCAAATTCAATTCCAGTTTTAATCACTGAGGAATGGCCATTTGGGTCCCGAAACATTTGATCAGGTGTGCAGTGTCTGAAGCCCTTTGCAATAAAAGTTGGGATTAAGCCGTTTGAAGCACTACAAGGTACTGTGTTCCATTTTGTTTAAATGCATCAATATTGCTCATAAAAATATACTGATTGTTGCTAAATCAGCCCCTTAGTATTTGGGGGTCTAAGATTTAAGAAGATACAAAAAGAAGAATCTGAATAAAACAGTACTGATTTTGTTCCAGTTAGCAGAAATAATGAATACGGTACTTATATGTTTATGTGAGTATTAATTAGTGCAACAAATTTGGTTGGAGGACATCAATGGAGTCTGGGCCCATCAGTGCCTTAAAGTGCTCTTGCTGCTTAATGAGACTCAAACTGTTACAGTTACTACTGCCTATTAAGGCCCCCATACATGGGCCAATAAAAGCTTGGTAGCTATTGGCCAGTCTGTGGGGCCCTTTGACGGGCCTCCCCAATAAAGATCTGGCCAACTTTCGGTCAGATATCAGTTGGACCGCGGCCGCATCTGTCCTTGATGTGGTCCTGCAATCTGACCACCTGTATGGACTGCATTGTGATCCCATCATTGGACCTAGGGCCCACAACCGGATCAGCCCGATATCACCCACCTCAACGTGGGCAAATCGGGGAGAGATACGCTCATTTGGTGACATCGCCAAACAAGCAGATCTCCCTGTGTATGGCCAGCTTTAGACTTCCATAAATGCAGCAGATAAAAATTGCTTTGCTTACATCTGTGCTATAGCAAACATATGGATTACAGAATAGTTTACCAAAAGACACAGCAGACTTTTCATACATAAAAAGTAGGAGAAATGAAGCAAGCCAGATGCAGACTTGAATAAATCCCAGTTCTTAGCAGCAGACAGGAGTAGACTAGCAGCTTGTTTACAGTAAAACATAACATGCAGTAACTGGGAAGGGGGATTTTGGAAACCCACAAGGTATCTCTGAGGGCTCATACAAGAATAACAGCTCAGCCCCGAGATCTATCAATGTTCAGAGTTATATGGTCAGTTCCATATACTATTTCTTATGTAACCTGGTGGGTAAATGAAGTGCTATTGTGCTGTAGCAACTCCCAGTAAACTTGTGACAATCTCCAGACAGGGCCTTCAAGGAATGTTGGAGGTAGGGTGTTGTAGAAGTGTTTGCCCATCAAGGGCTAGTAACAAGTCTGCAGTTGTCAACCTGTAAATGTCTTGCCAAGAGGAACCTAGGCAGGAATATAACTACCGCTTAGTCTAATGATCCCCAACCAGTGGCTCGAGAGCAACACATTGCTCACCAAGCTCTTGCTGTTGCTCCCAGTGGACTCAAAGCAGATGCTTATTTTTGATTGATTTGACTTGAAAGTCAGTG
Organism: Xenopus borealis; assembly: GCA_024363595.1. Classification (NCBI taxonomy): domain Eukaryota; kingdom Metazoa; phylum Chordata; class Amphibia; order Anura; family Pipidae; genus Xenopus; species Xenopus borealis. The sequence goes on from CM044443.1 coordinate 93,555,728, forward strand.
TTGGAGCCCCAAAGACCATGTGAACTGCCAAAGCAACCCACCTACATTCTGCTAATCCACACAGGGGCTACCAAATACCAATTACAGCCTTTGCTGGGCACGCTAGGACCTTTTTTCATGCTTTTGTTGCTTCACAAGTTTTTTAAATGTTGCTCATGGGTAAAGTAGATGGGGACCCTGCCTTCGTCTATACCAGTGATCCCCAACCAGTAGCTCGTGAGTAACATGTTGCTCTCCAACCCCTTGGATGTTGCTCCCACTGGCCTCAAATCAAGAGCTTATTTTTGAATTCCTGGCTTGAAAGTAAGTTTTGGTTGTATAAAAACCAGTTGTACTTCCAAATAGAGCCTCGGTGTAGGTTGATAATCCACATAGGGACTACCAAATGGCAAATCACAGCCATTATTTGGCACCCCAAGAACATTTTTCATGCTAGTGTTGCTCCCCAACTCCTTTTACTTCTAAATGTTGCTCACGGGTTAAAAAGGTTGGGGATCCCTGATCTATACACTTGGATCCCTGTTGTGGGCTGGTATACCCAGGATTCTAATCCTTCTGCTTTTTTTGTAGGAGCATCAGGCTGCTCACTAAATAGCCTGAACTTAACTTTCATTCCTAGAGTGAGAAAATAGAGGTCCTCACAACTTATTTCCTTTCCTGGGCCTACTTCTACCCTGGCACTAATCTTCTCCTGCCTTTCTACCCGGTGGTCATCTGATGATCCTATACAAATACGCACCTAATTGGGTTATTGGTTGGCCTTGCTTTCCAATGTACCCATCTGTACTAAAGAATGTTAACAATACCAGATCAGCATAATGCAGGAATGATGTAAAGATGCAATTAGCTGTGGCCTACACTGTAGTCTTGTAGGTCCCGAAAATAGAATAAACATTTAAAATGCCCAACTTCCGTGATTAACAGTGTTTCAGTGACTGATACCTGCCCCGGTTTCCAGAACATCAGGGGTTTGTATTTTGCTCCAATGGTGCACTGCCTGGGATCTGTTCTCAGCTCTAACTAACAGGGGAAGAAAAATAAATGGGCCCATATCTTTAATAGAGTAAGAATAGCTTATAGCTCCTTCATATTATCTGACAGCAAATAAATCACTGTCTTTCCAGTCGGCACATTTCCTTTGTGCCTTGTGTGTTATTTCATGCAGTCTTGGGAAAGCCCCATGCTTTGCTTAACAGTGTTATTATGAGTGGTTATATAGGCCACGCTGTGACTTTTTCCATTGAAATAATATCTTTACACTGTAAGCCAACATGGGTTGGGCCACGTTTGTTTGGTTCACGGTGTCTCAATGTTTACATTCATTATTTTTCCCTTTTTGTGCAGCACTGTAGAACAATCTGGGGCTTTCTAAATAAAATCTTCAATAAAAGACAATAAACCCTGTCTGGGCCCCTATGCAGCAATGACAGAGACCTTAAAGAGCAATATCCTGTTAACCCTCCAAACAAAGCGAGAAGGCCCAGGAATAAACAGGATATACAGACTGGTTATGCGATACTAAACCTCTCTGTGGTCAGTTCCAAGCTATAAATAACTCAAAAGAACAACTAAATGCGCAATATTGTTCAGAGCTTCTCCCTGCACAGACCTGCAGTGCCTTACTCATCTACCTTGTTTTCATATTTATAATGTATAGGCAATGTACATCAGAATGACTTCTTTATCTTTAGCCCTGCAAGTCACATAATTTGTATGCATGGGTATGAGAACTTGTTATCCACAATGCTGGGGACCTGAGGTTTTCTGGATAACTGATCCTTCTGCAGGGGGTGGGCCAGGCACATACCTGCTCTGTTACCCACCCCATGTCTGGTTGCCTCTCTCTCCGTGTATTTTGGTTTCTATGCATGCGCACACCGGGATTCCTGCTTCTGCGCATGTGAGCACGGCACTGAGCACAAACGTCAACATGCGCGCGTGGTCAATTTTACCAGTTCGCGTGTGCCAGCGCCAGCCTGACAAAGTCGACTAGGGCGCTTGTCGGATCTGACCCGGCTCTGTCCTTCCATAATTTGGATCTTCATACCTCAAGTCTACTAGAAAATCATGTAAACATTAAATAAACCCAATAGGCTGGTCAATTTGTCTCTAATGTGGATTAATGATATCTCAGAACTGTACCTTGTACTTGATCCCAACTGTTATTACAGAGAAAAAGGAAATCATTTTTTAACATTTTGAATTATGTGGATAAAGTTCAGTCTATGGGAGACGGACTTTCCATAATTCTGAGCTTTCTGTATAACAGGTTTCAGGGTAATGGATCCCATACCTGTACTTTAATTGTGCAGTACTCTTACAAGACTTACATACTCTGGCCGATCCTGTATGGGTCCACTGGCAACCTACTGGACATACCAATTGTTGTGTTCAGACTGACAGCCCAAACAACTGTAGGATGTGAGCAGGAGCTGTGGTTCTTCAATTCTTCATCCGCAGAAACACTTACTGTACTGTACATATGGGTGACACGGTGCATTACAGAGCAAGTTTTTTAAACCAACCTATATCCATTCACAATCATATTGGCCTGGGATCATCTGGCATCAAACTTGTGGCAAAAATTGCACAATCATTTTGTAGGTTTTTAGTAGCCCATGCATGGCCTGTTTTAAAAGACCAGTCACACAAATGTATTTATTTTTTTCTTTAAATTCGTTTGTAAACCACGAAAAAAAAAACACAGACATGTTAAATTTTAAAATCGCTAAGTCTTTATTAAGAAATAACTTACCAAAGCTCCGCTTCCACTGCTCTTCTGAAAAGGCGATTGAGCAGGACTGGACTGAGAATCAAAATAGGCCCTGGCATTTCAGGTACACAGAGGCCCAATCAGCCCACATAGAGGTCCAAACAGCCTCCACCAGCCCACTAAATACTGACTTTCTATGGCACCTTATAGCAGCCCATCTGGCATTTGCCTTAACCCACAGATTGCCAATCCGGGCCTGCGATTGAGTGAACTATTGTGCAGCGATCTCCCCTCCCTGCCTTCCTTATAGGAGATAGCCAGGGAGGAAAAATGAAGAAGCCAAGGAGGAAGAAGGCCACCTGTTGAACTTTAATGGCAATGAACCCCAATGTTTTTCTTTCATTATAAACCTCTGACTACCAATTAATCCAAAAGGTATCTGCTGGCACTGGCCACCAAGGTAATGTATTTGGGGTCTCCTGGCCCTGGACACCAATGTATTTATTTATTTTAAGTGTAGGGGACCCTGTCACAAATGGCCCTTATTCAGATTGCATATTTTTTGTCCACATGTCTGTGTGGCCTTTGAACTGTGGGGGGTGAGCCCAGAAAATGTTGCAGGGCTGGATGATTTCTGATGGCAGCACTATGTGTGAATATGATAAACTGTAAGCTCCACTGGGACAGATGTGAATGATGTATAATCTCTTTAAAGAGCTGCATAATATGTTGACTCTATATAAAGAATAATATGTATGTATGGTCGGATGTTTTTTATTTTTATCCCCCCCCCTCCCCCGAAGTAACATTGTGCATGTAAAGCAGCTTTGCAATGATCTTGGATTTCACTGTAGACACTGTTGGAACATTAAAAAAAAAAACTCTGCACCTGAAGTGAATTCATTAGTCATGAACCTGAAGGATGCAGCAGAACAGAATCCTTGTTCTCCCACAGTGAGACTCTCTATGTTGACTTATGGTACTTTACTCATTGACTTTGGAAGAGACCTGATTCTTTCACAGGAAAATTTTTTGCTTGCTGTGTCTGAGAGCCCTCCTTTGCATACTTTGGTGGGAGCGTAATAGACTAGGAATTCCAGCCGGCGCGGTAATCTCATTGGTACAACGTCCCATGTGATTTCTAATAAGTGAAGGAGACTCTTTTATGACTTTATTAAAACAAACTACTGCTTGTCGCTGCAGCTGCATGTAACTACAAGATCTGATGGATACACACAATTACCTAGCGAGCAGCCCGCATACAGACAGGGGATTTTTTTTTTCTTCCCTTCTGCAAATCTATGATGGCTCAGGAATTTCAATAATAGTAGAAAACACACAAGATAAATCAGAGAGCTGCCTTGCCTAACACCTAACGGCTGATCAAGATATATGGGCTAAATCTCGGAAATATGAAATCTGCAGAAAAGAGTTTATTCCCTATAAAGGAAAGGGATACAAAATCTACTACATATTTATAAATGATCTTGTCAAGTCTGCTATTTAAAAAAAAAACCTCTTGATTACATTAAAGGGACGGCCCTGGTAAATAACATTTTCAGCAAAAAATAAAATCTACTCGGCCTTATTTCTGCGGCCACTAAATGCTCTGTCGGAGGAGCGTTGGTGGTGGGTAGCTTGCGGTCATCGATCTAGCAGAAGAGTCGTACTGCTTACATACGTTAAGCTGGCCGTAGACGCAAAGATCCGATCGTTTGAATCATAGATCGATCGGACTTCCCCATCTCCCGACCTGCCACTAACCTTCAGATCAAATAAAGTAGTAAAAGCACAGATCATCCGACTTTCTGCCCCTGACAGGGATTGTACAAAAGTTGTACAATTAAAAACCTAGTGACTGTCTCCCACTGACAGGCCCGGACTGGCAATCTGTGGGTTAGGGCAAATGCCAGAGGGGCTGCTATAAGGTGCCATAGAAAGTCAGTATTTAGTGGGCTGGTGGGGACTGCTTGGGCCTCTATGTGGGCTGATTGGGCCTCTTTGTACCTGAAATGCCAGGGCCTATATTCAGTCCAGTCCAGCCCACTGAAAATCGTACGATCTGCAATAGACGCAAAGATATGATCGCCAGCCGACAGAAATTTTCTAACCTGGCCGATCAACCAAACGACCGATCAGCATGGCACGACAAATGTCGGAACACTCCACACACGATCTGAAAATTGTATGAATAGAGGATTCATACGATCGGATCGTTGCGTCTATGGCCAGCTTAACATCACTTCTGCGTGTGCACATTGCGTCACCTTTGTACTGCGCAGGCAACGATACATCTCAAAAAACCTGTTAATTACAGAGCTTTGGAACCATCATGTCCCTGCTTGCACACATGCAGTAAAGCTTAACAATGCATTTAGCAATTGGAATTAGCAATTCTAGTACTCTTCAATTGACCAGTATTTTCAGGCAGTTTGGCACCTATGTGACAACAAAACTCCCTTGTGTTATTGCATTTAGGAGAAGGATAACTTTGGCTAAATGTTTCAGAAGTCAGACCTAGAGAGCAAAAAGAGACAGATACTGCCTTCAGCACTTACATTTAAAATGTGCAATGCATATTGGAAATTTGCTTAAAATTATATTTTCTTTTCCTGCCAGTGAGCTTTGGGGAAGACATAATGCTATACAACGTGGGGCAGATTCACTAAAGGGTGAAGTGGCCACTGCTAGAACAAATTCACTAGAAATCCAATATGCAGGGACATCACCAGTTCACTAGCCGGCACAGACTACAATTTGTTAGTGAACAGGACCATCGCTAGCGTTCATTTGCACTCTATCACCAGGCGACTTTTCATGGTTGTTGATCCGCAAATTCACGTTCAAGTACAGATTTTACTGAACGCTACTTCTTTTGCCTGAGTCGACTTTGCCACCTCAGACAAGGCAAAAATTAATCTAGATCTTCCTCAATCTTATGTCAGTGACATCATATCTTGTCTGCCGAAAATGCATTACATTTTTAAAAAAACGCTGACGACTTTTCGGGATTTCATGCAACAGTCCTGACTTAAACTTTTTGTGGCTTAACATTTTCACCAGACATTTGAGAACATATGGAACATATAGAGCATTCATTTTACAGTTTTGTGGTAACTTCAAGCATTTGCACCAACATCTCCAGTAAAGACGTCCATACAACTTTAATGTACCCGCCCTATTCAGATTGACCTAAGCATAAGATCGCTAGCGAATTTTCACTAGGCACCAAGGAACGCTAGTGCATCTTCACTATGAAATACTCGCACTGCTGAAGTAACGCTGGCAAAAAGTTGCCAGTGTTCGGCGGCCAGGACGCAACGCCCCATATTAGTGAATTAGCATAGTGGTAGCGAATTTCCACCTGGCAAAGTGGTGCGAAGCAGTCACAGGCAGCAATGTAGTGAATCTGTCCCATAGTGTTTTTCCCATAAACTACAACTAACCTGGAAACATAGGTGCTACATCATTGGTAGTATGTCACTTCCCTGCCAGATTAACCTAGCTACAAGGTACTGGCTGTGGTATGTGCCCCAAAGCAGATAGTCTAAGTGGCCAGAATCTCATTCAGCTTAGTCAGTGCTGATCCATATTTCAGAACAGTATATAGGTAATCTGGTCAATTCAAGACCCTTCTAGAAGCAAGTTTGTCTTCTTAGCCTTTGTCATCCTTGCTTGTATTGCAGATGCCCAGGCTAAATAACCAGGTCATATGAGGTTTAGGGCCATGCAGGGTCCCCATTAGGGGGTTACAATCATCCCAGTCTTTACAAGGGCCCGACTTTGCTGCACTTTCTGAATTAGCAGGGCCCCCATTGAGTGAAAGTGATGTCCCCAAAGGAGAGCTGAAGAGCCGAAGCTGGCGAAAGGACCCAAGTTGTGAAAGCCACTGAAGAAGTTGCCATTGCACACAAACGTAAGGTACGTTCTACTAAACACAGCTTTTTCCATTAACTCCTGTCCACCAATGTTTTTTTACATTTTCTATGGGCCCCTGACCACCAATGTTTTTTTTTCATGGGGACATGACCACCAATATCTCTTTTTCTAAATATTTTATGAGGCCCCTAACCACCAATGCTTTTTTTTAACTTGTAGGGGGGCCTGGCCACCAATATTTTTTTTTAACT